>CM076572.1:977265352-977776121 GCA_034641835.2 Pinus albicaulis
TCCCCGAAACGGGATATTACACAATGGTCAACGCACAGCAGCACCAACACCAGCAGCAACAGCAACAAGTAAAAGTCAACGCAGCATGGTCTACGGTCAACCTTTGACCTCGATTCTTGTGCCAAAATGTACGGACTTCAGAAATCGAAGTCTATGCCAAAAATCAGCTCCTTTGGACCATGCGTTAACCAAAGTCAATGCTGGTCAAACCTGCGGTGGAAACCCTAGCTTGTAATATTCCCAATTAGCGATAGCTAATTGGAAATATTAATTTTGACCAATTTTGCCGTATTATAGCCGGAGCATGAATAAAGTGGGTAAAATATTAATAAACTCACTTAGGATAAAGTATTTCCCTAAGTCGACATCGTATTTGAGGAAGTGGGGCCTAGTGGCCAAGTGGACAGTGCAGGGAAAGGAGGACGCAGACCACGTGGGCAGCGTGGGGCCTACCTCATGCAGTTGAGAGGGACAGCGTGGACCAAGGAGCACGTGGGAGATGGTGGGGCCTAGGGAGAGAGAGGCCCATCGTTATAAAAGGGAGGAGAGCCTCCTCATTTGGTTATTCATGTTTATGCATATTGAGCTTGTCATTTCGACTTAGAGCGCTGGTTGTTTAGCTTGTCTGTAGTACTATTTAGTACATTGGGTGTCTCCGTTCGGAGATCCCACCTTCAGCCCTGAGAGACTTCGAGTGCTTGCTCGAGTGAGGTATTTCCATCAGCATTTTGTAGGAGGATCGGTGGTTGCATTCATGGAGGAGCAGGGCATCTAGGGACTGCGCAGTCTTGAGAGGGAGGACGCAGTTCATCTTGGGGGAGCTCCTAATTGGTGCCATTTCGGAGGATTCAGGCCGGAGGATTGAGCAAGGGACCAACCCTTGCCTATTGGAGACATTTGATAGAGAGGGAGGTCATATTTTGGAGGATATCATTCAGCTCCAGTGTGGCCCTTGGGAGGATAGCGTAGATCCTCAAGGGAGGAATTTTCGAGGGTCGACCATTTCAGAAACGCTCTCTGGGATTTTCTGCGTATTGTGAGTAGAGGCCGATTTCAGAGTATCAGATTTTTCCGAGTAGGGGAGCAGCCCCAAATATTCATTTTGTTCCAGCAGTAGGAGCAGCACGGCAGTATTTCAGCAGCTTGGACGCAGAGCAGAGAGCAGCCATTTCCATTGATATTCTGAGAGTATTCCTACACTTGCCTGGTGCAAGTCGAGGTGACATCATTCTGATCACCTCTTGTACTTATTTCTATTTCTCAGTATAATAAAATGGCTTAGCATTCTCTCTATTTCATGTGTATCTGCTTCATGATCTGTTTCTAGCATTTTATATCTTGTTGTATGCTTTGTATTACTGTCTATTTCCCCTTCGGGATATTACATAGCTGCAGCAGAAATATCTTCGACCTTCTCTCCCACGTGTGAACCGAAAACTACCTCCAAGGAGCTCAAACTAATCAAAAGAGGAGAGAGAATGTGTGAGGTTGAGATGAGTGAAATGTCCTCCAACGTTGACTCTTTATATCAATCACTGAGGATGTGTGACACATCTGCTGGGGTACAAAACCTTAAAGCCAACCTGCACATATTTGAATGTATTAGAAAATAAATGTTGTGAAACCAGCTCCAAAAATAGAAGAAAAGAGATATCAACGCCTTATAAATAAGCCACTTCGAGGGGGCAACCTCCAATACATTACATGAATGAACAATTCTTGGATGATACAAATGACAAAACCTCCTTTCTATATATAGGAGTCCATGGGGCCACAATGTAATCCTAGCCGATCTAACAATAATAATGTAAGGGCACAATAATAACAATATGGGGGTTACAAAGGTACAATAATAACAATAAGGGGGTCTACACTAACATAATAAGGGAATACACTAGTAATATAGGGACCTAACATGCCCCTCTCCTTCAAACAAATGTTGTCCTCAATGGTTGATTATTTCTTGATGCTTCTGTATGAAATTCTCATCCTCCCATGTAGAATCTTCTACAGGAATGTTCTTCCACTTGCTGAGATAATCTGAAATTGATTGTACTTGTCGAGTTCTCGTTTCTGTGACTGCTTCAAAACTTCTTTCGATGTGATGTTGATCTTCCAGTTGTTTCATTTGATTTTGCACCAAAGTTAGGTTATCCTTTGAGAGTTGGAGAACTTGTTGTTGATGCTCGATGTTATCTTCCACTAATTTATCATCCATATTAGCTATTATTTGATCCTTCAAACCATCCAACTTAGCCTCCATTTCTGCTTTTAAACCATCTTTGTCATCTTCGGTTGCTCTTCCTAAGATCGAAATTTGTTGCACTTGGTACCGTAATTTTGATAACTCATATTGCAATTATTCCTCTTCATGCGTCATAGTATAGCTTTTTGAGGCTTAATGGGTATGGAATTATTTTTTGGAGGCATTATAGAACCCAATACTGATAAAAATTCTTAAATATGCCCTTGGAATCACTTCAAACTGCTTTTTTAATCAAACGTTATGCAATTTTAAAAACCAAATACACACCTTTTTCTTTCTTTTGAGAAGCTCGATATTAAAACTGAATTATTTCTGTGATTTCGGATCCTCAATAATTGAAATTTGGCCCTGAGGTAGCCTTCTGAATCCTCTTTCGAATGCCACAGGTTTGACCTGATTTCGATTCTTGAAGACAAAGTTGTGCCCAATCTTCTACGATGACCTAATTATGGACTGGTTCAGTAGAGCGAACTTGTACGACTTGCCACATGTCACTGTTTCCTCCTTCCTCTCTGAAATTGATATCTAGGAAACTACAGTCCGTTTACTTGCAGCCATTTTTTACAGAATTCAAATCCGATGCTCAGAGAGAGAGTTATGCAGATTTTCCCATGATCACCTCTTTGAGATGAAATTCGGGAGCCTGAAAAAGACTTAACTTCCACAGACCATATCTTCGAAAATATTGCGAACCAAGATCTGAAATTTTGATACAATCTTCCTCAGGATTTCGGCTTCGCACTCTAAAAATTTCAGCTTCTGAACCTTCGTAGAAACAAAGTTATTGCGACAATTCCGCGATGACCTGTTTAGGTTAAATTCAGGAGCTTGCAAAAATCTCTAACTTCCACAGATCGTATCTCCGAATATATTGCGAACCAAGATCTGAAATTTTGCAATGATGTTCCTCAGTATTTCAGCTTCGCACTCTAAAAATTTCAACTTCTGAACTTTCTTAAAAAAAAATTTATAGTGAAAATGCCACAATGACCTGTTTGGAGCAGCGAATCCCTAGAATCCAAAGCTCTGATACCAAATGTTGTGAAACCAGCGCCAAAAATAGAAGAAAAGAGATGTCAATGCCTTAGAAATAAGCCACTTCGAGGGGGCAACTTCCAATACATTACATGAATGAACAATTCTTGGATGATACAAATGAAAAAACCTCCTTTCTATATATAGGACTCCATGGGGCCACAATGTAATCCTAGTGGGGCCACAATGTAATTCTAGCCGACCTAACAATAATAATGTAAGGGCACAATAATAACAATATGGGGGTTACAGGGGTACAATAATAACAATAAAGGGGTCTACACTAATATAATAAGGGACTACACTAGTAATATAGGGACCTAACAATAAATTTAAAATAAATGTTCTGCTCATCGGATTAAGATGATCTTTAGATCGATCTTACACCTCTCCGAAAGAGGAACCCAATAAAAATATTGGTACCTTCATGTGAGCATCACGACACGGAGTTTGGACCTAGTTGTCCAATTTTAACAGAAACTCACATCTGTTTGACAGTATATTTCCCAGATATATGTGAGACTATATGATCCCGGACTCCATCCAGGATCAACCGCTTTGCCCATGCCATTTCCTTCCTATATAGTATATTCCCTCAGCTGATCTACATCATGAGGAACCGCCACTACATTATCAATGTAGGCTTTCAGGCCAAATTCATCTAGAAGGAAGGACATCCTTGCCTTCTTGATCACATAGTTGGAAGCTCCATACAACTTGTCCAGATCACGAAGCCCAACAGTGGTCATCTCGACGAATTGTCGAAAATCCCTCTTTCCTGCTGCTCGGCTATTGCACTGCTACTCGCACTCCCTTATGGAGTGAGAAGATCTGCTCACAACTACTGCCAATCTGCGAGGAAAATCGAACACCATGAGACTAGAATTTCCCTGAGGAAAATTTTCACTCTGTGTGTGCTCTTCTCTCTTCCAGAATCCACCCTGACGTTGGTTCTACTTTAGCGTACTGTTGCAAAAACCCGCTGTGTCCAGCTAGAGATATGCCCAACGAAATAACTGAGATGCTACCTCTGCCTTTGGAATCACTCGATCTGGAAGGATCGAATTTTTCTGCCCCTCTCAAAAAAATCAAACTTTCTCAAGCAACTTGGTCTCCTGGCAAAAAGATTGTGCTGCCCTTGGGAATTTCAACCTGCTGCCCACACTGACCAATGGAATTCCTTCTTTTCGCCTGCTCTCTGGCTGATCAAATACGCTCTGATACCATGTGAAAATTTCACTACTGAAATCCTATTTCAACAACTGGTATTATTTCTCCTAATTGTTAATTAAACTTAACAATTTATCTGCTACGACAAAAATCAAAATAAACACACGGCAACCTTCACAAATAAAATTCTGCTAAAAAAGATAAAACATTGAAAGTTGAGAAATGCTAGCACACACACATAAAATCAACACAATAATTTTTGGACAAAAATCCCCGGAAAAACCCAATGCAGGAAAACCGGTGTAACAACTAAGCGTTTTATTATTATGCAATAGTGAGAAATTTTGAGTACAACTGGATGTCGAAATCTGGCAATCCTACAGATATAAAATACTGGCAAAAATCTAGTGAGGAATTTTCTGACCCCATAGGCAAACCCCGACACAACTTGCCTTCAGAAAACTCGGCCCTCTAACCCTCTACGTCAGCCTCTGTGCTGCACTGCGTAGCTTGCTTGATGTCAAGCCTCTGACTAGTCTCTGATGAAGTCATTGTTCCTTCTACTAGCTGGAAAAAATCTTCTCCGGCACTTTGGGACTCCTTCCCGACCTCTGGAACTGAAGACGTCTTTCCCTCTAAAAAAATCGAACTTGCCTCTAGAAGTTGTTGCGCAAACCCTGCATCATCGTCCCTATGGCTCTTTTGCCTCTCTACAAATGCACTCACTGGATCTGGAATACTTCCTCCAGCCTCACTGTCTTTGCTCCTCTCTCACTGCTTCGATCACTGTCTCTCTTCGGCAACTGACTGCTGCTACTCTGGAAATTGATTTGCCAAGAAATCGAACTACCCAAGTGATTTCTCCATCACCACATCGATCTCCTCTTATAATATTTTGTTGGAGCACCAACAACCAAGATTAAAACATAATTGATGGCTAGGATAATTTTTGGATCGATTCGTGTGAGTTTCTAGATGATTCTCGCCTTGAATTAATTAACATTGATTAATTAACCTGTTTTCCTAAGTTTAGACTTAGGAAACATCAAAAAATTGGTTAATAATCTAATTAAGTCACTTCTAGGCCGAATTTCCAAAAATGATTTCTGGGTTCTGGAGATCTCATGTATTCTAGCCTCTCCACAAAGATTCGCAGCTAGAACACATCCGATGCTACAAAAACTAACAAATATTTCATTGGAGCACCAACAACCATGATTAAGTCATTATCAATGGCTATGATCATCTTAGACTTGATCCATGTGAGTCTTTAAAGCTTTCTCGATCTTTCTCAATTAATTGTTGTTAATTAATCAATTTTCCTAAGTTAGACTTAGGCATTTTTAATTATTGATCAATTAACTTAATTGAGTGGTCTCTGGGTTTTGGAGATCTTGTGTTCTTTAGCCTCTCTAACACAAATAGAGACTAGAACACCTGTTTGATGCTACAAAAAACTATCACTCCCTCTTAGCGAGGAAGGTGCTTTGCTTTCTCCACTCCACTACTATACCCATCAGCCTGATCAATATCCTGAAGTCTATAGCTGGACCACGTCACGTTGCTAATGTCTGACAACTGTGATACAACTAGCTCTCACTGTCCATCAACATTGTGCATGATTTGATTCATCTGCTAACCCTGTCGTTGAACCATCCTGCATCTGCGTTGTTGCTGACTTTGCACTGTGCCTCCCTGCACTGCTACTAACACTACCTGGGCTGCATCTGATCTCATGTTGTTGCTATTGCAACTGAGAACTAATCTATGGATCCACTGTGTCTCTGTATTGGATTTACAACTGTCTCCTAAGTCTCTGACCGCAACTAGTCTATGCACTGTCTATTGAGTAACGGTCTGCTCTCATCTGTCTCTGCACCCCTCTAGTAATTGACTGCAATTAGTCTCTGCACTGTCTCTCAAGATCTGACTGTGCTTATTGACACTGATCCTCCTGCTACTGAAAAGTGTTCTCCACTATATCCATTTTCTCTCTGAAATAGACGAACTTAGCTCTCCTTAGAGCTTTCGTGAGTATATCTCCAACCAGTTGTTTTGTGGGAACATGTTGTCACTAGACTTCTCCACGTTGTACACAATCTCTGATGAAGTGGTATCGAATGTCTATGTGTTTTGACCTATCATGAAACATTGGATTTTCAGAGAGCCTGATGCAACTTTGGTTATCACAGTAGATACTGGTCGCCTCCAACTTCTGTCTGAACAAGCTTAGTAGTAGTTTTTGAAGCCTTATAGCTTTGCATGTGGTCGTACTACCTTCCATGTACTCTGCTTCTGCAAAGCTCAGTGGCATGGACTTTTGCTTCATGATACACAAAGATACAACTCTTGATCCAACACTGAAGCAACTATTAGTTTGTGTAGCATTAGGTGCGTTCTAGCCTCAAGATTTGGCAGAGAGATTAGAATACACGTATTTCCAATACCTAGAAATCATTTTTGGAAAATCCACCTAGAGACGACTTAATTAAACTAATTAATCAGTTTTTAATATTTCCCAAGTCTAAACTTAGGAAATATGATTAATTAAAAGGAATTAATTAGGTGATGGTGAGAATCCTCTAGAAAATGACTTGGATCGATTTCTAGTAATCTTAGCCATCAGTTAAGTTTTAATCATGGTCATTGAAGACTCAACGGAAGATTATAAGAAGAAACACGATGGGGCTTGGAGAACACACTTGCAGAGTTCAATTTCACTGGAAGATCGATTTCCAGAGTAGCAACGTTTTATTTCCGGAGAGAGAGCTAGTGAGATCGAAATAGTGAGAGAGGGGCAGGGGTAGTAAGGTCGTAGGAATCTTTTCCAGTAACGGTGAGTGCATTGCAGAGAGGCAGTGAGTGCCACAGAGAGGCAGCGCATAGCCATGCAGTGCTTCAGTGGGTAATCCGTATTTTGCTAGGGAGAAGCAGTGATTCAGTGCCAGAATCCGAAGAGAGAGTCTGGAGGCCAAGAGGATCCATTTCCCAGACAACAGTTAGTCAGAGAGTAAGAGGAGAAGCAGTTCCAAGTTGTGGGACACAGTACTGCGTAGGCTAACACATTGACTTTGTAGAGGCAGCAAGGAGCAGCTCAAATCGAGCTGAGGTCAGTGTCGGATCGCCTATGGAAGTGAGATTTTTCTCACTAGTTTTACTGCCAGTCATTTCTCTGTATTGGTTTGCTAGATTAAGCAACCATATTTTGTACTCAGATTTACTACTGCATAGTAATCAAACCCTCAGCTGCTGCACCAGTTTTCCTGGGTTGGGTTTTTTCGGGGACTTAGTCCAAAAATAACTGTGTATTTTTGTGTGTGTGCATCTATTCTTCTAGCGTTTATTTTTCTTCCGTAGTATTTGTTTTTTGAAGGTTGCAGTGTATTAGTTTCGATATTTACCATCGAACACAGTGAATAATTTATTTAATTTATGTAACAAATAAAAGAAACTATATCTGTTGCTTCAATTGGATTCCGAGTAACGGAATTTTCACAGCAACACCCTTATGTGCTCTTCCTATCCACTGAATTGCCTGCCCCATCTGCACCTAAGAATCCACATAGTTTGACACCATCACCTCAAGTATACATCAAAATGTGCTTCGATGCTGCCTACTGCACTCTCTTAGGTCCCACCATAAACAAACTAAGAGTGTTGACTCGAAGCAGCTATTTGGCCTTGTGTTGACCAGATACATGAGGGAACCAATAAGTTTCCTCTACAAGGTTGGGTCAATGTCCTCGTCCTTTGATGCATCTATCTTCCTCCAGTTCATAATCATAAGCATAGACATAGGCCTACAGTTCTGCATCCTGAACTTCTTCATAATATTTGTAGCATATCTCCCTTGACCAAGGAAGATCTACCCGTCCTTTTGCCATACTTCATCAACTCCAATTCCTTCATGTCAAACTCTACTGCCAGGTTTCTCTTACAGTCCTCAATGAGCCCTGATGACTCAGTCAAGAAGAGGTCATCCACATACAACACTAGGATGAGTGGCTCATCCTCTACCGTCAAATAGTATGGGTTGGGATCTGCATCACTCTTCACAAATCTCATCTGCTGCAAGTAACTGTCAATTTGACCATGCCATGCCTTGGGAGCCCGCTTGAGCCCGTATAGAGCTTTCTTCAGTTTGCACGCATGTGTCTCAAAGCCCTCTGGTTGTTCGATATGTACCTCCTCCTCTATCACCCTGTTCAAGAAAGTTGTCTTGATGTCCATCTGATGAATCTGCCATCCCATCTGCATTACTAGATATATAACTGACCAAATAGAAGTATGTCTAGCAACTGGGGCAAAGGTCTCCTCATAATCTATTCCTTCCTTCTGCGCATACCCCTTTGCCATGAACCTAGCCTTTTACTTCTCCACGCTGCCATCTGCAGGATACTTAATCTTATAGATCTACCGAGAACCCACAACTGACCTGTCTACAGGCCTCGACACTACCTCCCAAACATCGTTTGTCATGCTAGAGCTATACTCTTCCACCATGGCATCTATCCACACCTGATGTTGTGCAGCCTCCTGATAGTTGGAAGGTTCAACAACCTGTGCCACCAACGCTTGGTACTTGTTTGGTTGTCTATCTTCTCTCCTATTCGTCCTAGGAGCTCTTACGAACTCCTTTTCATCCCTCAATGTTTGACGAACTTCCCTGCTGGTTCGGCCACTAGTGGTGGGTGGCTCAACCAACTCTTCATCTTGCCTCTATTACTTTGACAGTTGCGAACTCATTGGATCTCCTGAACTTGAGGTCGTGTTGGTACTAGTAATTGGACGAGATCCCTGTCACTGTCCCTATGGCTGCCCCTGTTGTTGGACTAATGGAGCTTCTGTTGGCCCATTCTAATCACTTGCTGGTAACTCGCGAGATTTCTTTAATGCTCTGTCCTCCATGAATTTTACATCTCGTCTCACCATAATATTCCTGTTTCCATGAGTGTAGATCCTGTATGCCTTTGAGATCTTGCTATACCCAGCGAAGAACCCCTTTTATGCAGTCTGATCCAACTTAGTGCTCTTCTCATCTGGCACATGGCAGTAAGTTATGCTTCCAAAGATCCCGAAGCGACTGACTTTGAGCTTCTTCCCTGAGACAACTTCTTCTGGTGTTATCCTCCCCAATGTCGTGTGAGCCTTGAGGAACCCTACTTTGTATATACACTGTCGTGTTACATCCATCTTCCCATAGAAACTTGGGCAAATCCTAGGCATATAACATTGCCTTTGTAGCCTCAACTATAGACTTGTTCTTCTTCTCCGCTACCTCGTTATGTTGTGGATTGTATGGAGTTTTCCACTCCCTCCTGATGCCTTCCTTCACACAGAAGCTTGTGAAGTCACTATTTGTGTACTCTCCTCCGTTATCTGAGAAAAGCACCTTGATCTTCTTTCCTGTTGCATTCTCTACTAGAGCCTTGAACTCCCTGAAGCAACTGAAGACATCATCCTTGGTCTCCAAGAAATAGATCCAGGTTTTCCTGGAATAGTCATTGATGAAGGTGATGAAGTACTTGTACCCTCTAAGAGATCTAGTGGACATAGGACTGCAAATATCTGAGTGTATACGTTGTAGTACACCATCTGACCAACTGTCACTTCTTGGGAATGTTGCCTTATCATATTTCCCAAGCACACACACTCTGCACGCATTGTCGTGCGTGCTCAATTTTGGAACACCTATTACTGTCTCCCTAAGCATCCTAAGTGCTCCATGGTGTAAATGTTCCATTCTCTTGTGCCATAGTTCATTGAGATCTCTTCTACTGCTACTGCAATCGCTATTGTTGCTGCTAACTAGTACTTTTGGAGAATCGAGTTGCAACTTGTATAACCTATTTCTTCGAACTCCAATCTACTTCACCTTCTTCCAGTTTTGGTGTTCGATGAACACCTTCTTCCCTAAACAGTAAACATCATATCCTTTTTCCTGTATCTGTGATACTAAAATGAGGTTCATACCTAAGCCAGGCACATGCAAGACATCTATAACACTAGTGCTTGCTGATGACTCCCTTTGAATCTCGATGGTACCTACTATTGATTTTTGTAGCATCGGAAAGTGATCTAAGTCTCAAATTTCGAGAGGATGCTTAGACACCAGTATTCCAAAGAACCCAAAAACTGTTTGTGGAAATTTCACTCGATTCATGTTTTATTAAAATAATTAATTATTTTAATGGAGACCCTAAGTCTAAACTTAGGGAAATTAAATAATTAATGGGTATTAATAAAATAGAGTGTGAATCTTCTAGAGAATGAAGATCAAGTCAAGTTTTAATCTTAGCCATTGATTAAACTTCTAATTTGGGTCGTTCATTCTTCAATGACAAGATTATAAAAGAAGGCTTGAGGGTCATTTGGAAAGTAAGTCGGGCATACACTCAGTAACCCAAAGGAAGTCAATTATGAAGGAATAGAATTCAATTTTAGAGGGAGAGTTGCAGGGCAGAGGAAGCAGAGGGCATCAACAGTGTCAGGGATCGTGTAATATTCCCAATTAGCGATAGCTAATTGGAAATATTAATTTTGACCAATTTTGCTTTATTATAGTCGGAGCATGAATAAAGTGAGTAAAATATTAATTAACTCACTTAGGATAAAACACTTTCCTAAAGTCCACATCAAAATTAAGAGAGTGGGGCCTAGTGACCAAGTGGATAGCGCAGGAGAGGGACGCAGACCACATGGGCAGCGTGGGGCCTACTTCACGCAGATGAGGGAGACAGCGTGGGCCAAGGAGCACGTGGAGGTGGTGGGGCCTAGAGAGAGAGAGGCCCAACGTTATAAAAGGGAGGAAAGCCCCCTCATTTGGTCATTCATGTTTATGCGTATTGAGCTAGTCATTTCGACTTGGAGCACGCTGGCTGTTTAGCTTGTCTGCATCACTGTTCAGTACATCGGGTGTCTTTGTTCGGAGATCCCACCCTCAGCCCCGGGAGACTTCGAGTGCTTGCTCGGGTGAGGTATTTCCATCAGCGTTTTGCAGGAGGATCGAGGTTTGCATTCGTGGAGGAGCAGAGCATTTAGAGACTGCGCAGTCTTGAGAGGGAGGACGCAGTCCATTTTGGGGGAGCTCCGGTTTGGCATCATTTCGGAGGATTTGGGCCAGAGTATTGAGCAAGGGGCCAACCCTTGCCTATTGGAGGCATTTGGCAGAGTGGGAGGCCATATTTTGGAGGATTGCATTCAGTATCAGCGTGGCCCTTTGGAGGATAGCGTAGATCCTCAAGGGAGGCATTTTCGGGGGTCGACCATTTCAGAAACGCTCTTTGGGCTTTTCTAGGTATTGTGAGTAGAGGCCGATTCCAGAATTTCAGCTTTTTCTGAGTAGGGGAGCAACCCCAAATACTCATTTTGTTCCAGCAGTAGCAGCAGCACGGCAGTATTCCAGCAGCTTGGACGTAGAGCAGAGAGCAGCCATTTCCATAGATATTCTGAGAGTATTCCTACACTTGCCTGGTGCAAGTCGAGGTGCCATCATTTTGATCACCTCTTGTACTCATTTCTATTTCTTAGTATAATAAAATGGCTTAGCATTCTCTCTATTTCATGTGTAACTGCTTCATGATCTGTTTCTAGCATTTTATATCTTGTTGTATGCTTTGTATTACTGTCTATTTCCCTTTCGGGATATTACAGTGGTATTAGAGCTCATAGACCTAGCTTGGTATCAGAGCTCATAGACCTAGCTCAGCCTGTGGAGCAAGTTGTCTATGACACCGGGAGAGAAGCCGTATATTTGCTACAGGGGTAGGAAGTACCGTGAAAGAGAATGTAGGTTGCAAATCACCTACGGAGAGGGTGACTGCGTTCCAATAGTGGACGCAGAACAGGAGGAACCAATCGCAGATGATAGTTATGCAAAGAAGTTTGGGGAAATGCTCCTCAAGTTAGTGCAGGATCTGTCGAGGCAGATTGAGGTGATGGGACAGAGATTCACTGCTGTAGAGGCTAGACAACGTGAAACCCCAAGGGGTTTCCAAATTTGGGAGGGATCAGGCACATCCCACCATTTGCAGGAGCACGATGCCACTCAGCACATGGCATCACATGCACCCACACGTTCCACCATGCCCACTTTTCTGGCTGCAGACACAGGGGCAAAAGCACAGGAGGAGCCGGAGCCTGGCCACATGGGTGATTCCTTGCTGAGTATCAGGCCTACGGGCAGGAGTTCAGGGATGCCCTTTCATTTCGGGATTTTGTCCAGCTCCAGCAGGACAATAGACCCCACAACCATAATAGAGGACACCGACATTACCATGAGGGAGACACTCAGCGTACGGTGAGCAGGTTCCATTTGCCTATGTTTGACGACTCATCAAATAGTTCGGCAAAGGCTTGGGTGGAGAAGCTGGACATATACTTCTAGCTCAACCAGATGGCGGAGACGGAGGCCATCAAGGTGGTAGCGCTGCATCTGGATGGCGAGGCCCAGGATTGGTGGTTCCACGGGATGATTACTCTCGGGCATTCGACAGTGACCACATATGCCGAGTTCACCCGGAGGTTGATAGAGAGGTTTGATCGGAGGGATCCGGAGGAGCACTTTGTTGAGCTGACAAGGCTCAAACAGATTGGGAGTCTGGATACATATATCTGTGATGGTGCCAGATCTATCCGCGGCACAGATGATTTACATGTTCATTGAGGGGTTAGCAGAGCCGCTTCGGGGATTGGTCAGATCCGCTAGACCAACCACACTCCATGACGTAGTTGGCAGAACCCGGGACTTGCAGGATGCCTTACCCAAGACCAGGACACCATACCCCCAGAGACAGGCTTTCCAGCCTAAGGGGAAGGATGTGAGGATTTTGCCTCCAAAGGGGAATTAGGGTAGGGGACAGTTGGATGATGATGCCAAGAGGGAGTTGAAGAAGAAGAGGCTGTGTTTCACCTGTCAAGAGCCGTGGGCACCAGGACACAGATTTGCTGCTGGCAAAGCACACTTTATTGAGGTCTTCTCCGAGAGCAGCGGGGAAGAAGATGAGTATGATGACGTGGAGGCAGGGGCAGCCATGCAGCGCAGGCCCATTTGCCACCTCCACCACCAGGAGCAGGAGGTGCAGGCTTTGCACCTACCGGGGGGACCCTTGTAGCATTGCGAGGAGTACCCAAGTATTTGACGCTGCGTGTCGAGGGACAGTACGGGGGCAACGAGTATCAATACTGGTGGACAGTGGGGCAACCCACAACTTCATCGATGCACAGATGGTAGAGCGGAGAGGCATCTTTCGCTTCTTCGGTAGTGTTGGTGAAGTAGAAGGACGACACATTGTGGATGTGCATTGACTACAGGGCCCTGAACAAAAAGACCATGAAGAACAGGTACCCTATACCATGGATTGACGAGCTGATGGATGAGTTGAGAGGGGCACAGTTCTTCTCAAAGATTGATTTGAGATCCGGATACCACCAGATTCGCGTGAGGGAACAGGACATTCCCAAGACCGCTTTCAGTTGCCATTATGGCCACTTTGAGTTCTTGGTGATGCCCTTTGGGCTAACCAACGCACTGGCCACCTTCCAGTCGTGCATGAACCACATCTTTCGCAGTCACCTGAAAAAGTTTGTTCTGGTCTTCTTTGATGATATATTGATATATAGTAGGACATGGGAGGAGCATCTCCAACACATAGAGGCAATGTTGCATATTTTGGAGGAGCAGCAGTTTTATGCTAAGCTGTCCAAGTGCGAGTTTGGGTTGACGGAGATGCTATACTTGGGACACATTATAGGGGTGGACGGAGTGAGGGTCCACGAGGAGAAGATCAGGGCCATCAGGGATTGGCCAGAGCCGAGGAACATGACGGAACTTCGGGGGTTTGTGGGTATCTGCACCTACTACAGGAAGGTCGTCAAGAGTTTCTCTCAGCTTGCTACACCCCTTATAGATCTGATGAAGGGGGCATTCAGTTGGACGAATACAGTGCAGTGGGCCTTTGACAGGTTCAAGGAGGTGATGAGCAGCTGTCTAGTACTTGCATTGCCAGATTTCACTCAGCCATTCGTTCTGGAGTGTGATGCATTAGGAGAGGGGATCGGCGCAGTGTTGATGCAGGGAGGTCACCTTATAGCTTTTGAGAGCTGGAAGATCCTTCCACATGAGCGGTTGTATACCATATACGACAAGGAGATGCTGGCCATCATGCATGCATTGGCCAAATTCTGGCAGTACCTGGTAGGTAACAGGTTCAGGGTGAGGATTGACCACAACAGCCTCACGTTCTTCTTAGAGCAGAAGCAGCTACAGGAGAGGCAGCAGAAGTGGGTCAGCAAGATCCAGGCCTACGACTTTGACATCGAGTATGTCAAAGGGAAGAACAACGTGGTGGCTGATGCACTTTCACATAGACTAGCCACATTGTCTATGATGAGTTTGGACGCAGATTGGAGGGCTTGACTATCGGTGGAGTACTCCAAGGATAGGTTTGCTTGTGAGGTTCTGGATGGTCAGGTGACAGATGATAGGTATAGGGTGATGGATGATATCATCTATTACGGGACAGGATCTTCTTGACTGAGGGCTCTCAGCTCAAGAAGAAGATATTGCAAGCTTCTCACGATTCACCATTGTCTGGCCATCAGGGGTTTACCAAAACTTACAGGGCCATCAGGGAGAGGTTCTCATGGAAGGGCCTCAAGGAGGACGTACTCCAGCATGTCAGGGAGTGGCGAGATTTGTCAGTGCAACAAGGGGGAGATAAACCATCTAGCAGGTTTGTTGCAGCCTCTTCCCATTCCAGAGGGGAAGTGGGAGAGTATTTCGATGGACTTCATCACAGGATTGCCCATGGTGCAGGGCAAGGACTGTATATTTGTCGTCATTGATCGATTGACGAAATATGCACATTTTTTTGCCATATCCGCACATTATACAGTAGCACAGGTGGTAGCGCTGTTCTTCAGGTTACATGGTCTTCTCAAGACCATTGTCAGTGACAGGGACAGCCGCTTCATGGGTGGATTTTGGCAGGAGCTTTTTCGGCTGGTGGGGACAGAGTTGACATCGAGCACCAGCTACCACCCATAGACAGATGGGCAGACAGAGATAGTTAACAAGTGGCTGGAGGGCTACTTGTGTAACTATGTCAGTGGGCAACAGAGAGAATGGCTGAAGTGGGTGCACCTAGGAGAGTACTGCTACAACAACACACATCACATTTCTATCGGCATGTCTCCGTTCTATGCATTATATGGTTATCATGCTTTATATTTTGTTGATGTGATGTTTGGTGCTAGCAAGGCTCCGAGAGCCAGGGATTGGATCCAAGAGAGTTAGGATATCCTCCGAGCTCTCAAGGATAACATGGCTACAACACAGAACCAGCAGAAGCTGTATGGGGTCGGGTGGAGAGTCAGTTTGAGGTAGGGGACTTGGTCTACCTTTGTTTGCAGCCATACCGACAGTCGACTCTGAAGCAGAAGGGAGCTGAGAAGTTCAAGCCCCGTTTTAATGGGCTTTACAGGGTGATACATAGGGTTGGACAGGTTGCTTATGAGTTGGAGGTGCCCCAAGGCAGCAAGTTTCATAACATCTTTCACGTATCATACCTGAAGAAGACACTGGGATAGCAGGTGACAGTGACAGAGGAGCTACTGCCTACGGATGATGAGGGGCATTTGGTGCTACAGCCGGAGGCCATTATTGATATTAGGGAGAGGTAGTTGCGGAACAGGACAGTCCAGGAATTCTTAGTGAGGTGGAAGAATTTGCCGGATGAGGATGCCACTTGGGAGAGTGAGAAGATCTTGCAGCATCCATCACTACAGTTGCTTGGGGTCAAACAACATTTTGACGGGGGAGACTGTAATATTCCCAATTAGCGATAGCTAATTGGAAATATTAGTTTTGACCAATTTTGCTTTATTATAGTCGGAGCATGAATAAAGTGAGTAAAATATTAATTAACTCACTCAGGATAAAACACTTTCCTAAAGTCCACATCAAAATTAAGAGAGTGGGGCCTAGTGACCAAGTGGATAGCGCAGGAGAGGGACGCAGACCGCGTGGGCAGTGTGGGGCCTACTTCACGCAGATGAGGGAGACAGCGTGGGCCAAGGAGCACGTGGAGGTGGTGGGGCCTAGAGAGAGAGAGGCCCAACATTATAAAAGGGAGGAAAGACCCCTCATTTGGTCATTCGTGTTTATGCGTATTGAGCTAGTCATTTCGACTTGGAGTAGGTTGGCTGTTTAGCTTGTCGGCATTACTGTTCAGTACATCGGGTGTCTCTGTTCGGAGATCCCACCCTCAGCCCCGGGAGACTTCGAGTGCTTGCTCGGGTGAGGTATTTACATCAGCATTTTGCAGGAGGATCGAGGTTTGCGTTCGTGGAGGAGCAAAGCATTTAGAGACTGCGCAGTCTTGAGAGGGAGGACGCAGTCCATTTTGGGGGAGCTCCGGTTTGGCATCATTTCGGAGGATTTGGGCCAGAGTATTGAGCAAGGGGCCAACCCTTGCCTATTGGAGGCATTTGGCAGAGTGGGAGGCCATATTTTGGAGGATTGCATTCAGTATCAGCGTGGCCCTTTGGAGGATAGCGTAGATCCTCAAGGGAGGCATTTTCGAGGGTCGACCATTTCAGAAATGCTCTCTGGGCTTTTCTGGGTATTGTGAGTAGAGGCCGATCCCAGAGTTTCAACTTTTTTTGAGTAGGGGAGTAGCCCCTAATACTCATTTTGTTCCAGCAGTATCAGCAGCATGGTAGTATTCCAACAGCTTGGACGCAGAGCAGAGAGCAGCCATTTCCATAGATATTCTGAGAGTATTCCTACACTTGCTTGGTGCAAGTCGAGGTGCTATCACTCTGATCACCTCTTGTACTCATTTCTATTTCTTAGTATAATAAAATGGCTTAGCATTCTCTCTATTTCATATGTAACTGCTTCATGATCTGTTTCTAGCATTTTATATCTTGTTGTATGCTTTGTATTACTGTTTATTTCCCTTTCGGGATATTACTTCTTCTCTCTTTGGAGCTGGTTACACAACATCAAGCATGCATGGAGAAAGAGTTGCAATCTGATGAGCATAACATTTATTTTGAATTTATTCAAAATATGTGCAGGTCGGCCTTAAGGTTTTATGCCCCAGCAGTTGTGTCACAAACCCTCATTGATGGATATAAATTGGTCAACGTCAGAGGAAATTTTCACTCATCTCATCTCACACATTTCTCTCTCCTCATCTGATTGGTTTGATGACCTTGGAGGCTCTTCTCTCCACACATGGGAAATTTCAGCAGCAGCTCTTCTCTGTTTTCGGCCTAGGGTTTCTGCAGCAGCTTTGACCAGTGTTGACTTTGGTCAACACAAGATCAAATAGACCTAAAACTCTACCAAAATTTTGATCTTTCAAATCCACATTTATTGGCACTATTCCCGAGGCTAGACGTTGACTTTGACTTTGTTGTGTTGACCTAGTTCTTGTTGTTGTTTGCATTAACCATTGACTGACACGTTGACTTTTGGGTTGACTTTTGTGTTGACCATTTTGGCTATCCTAGAGGGTTGTGTGACATTGTTGGTTGGATGACCATATTGAGACTTTTCCAGCTGAAGCATCCTGTTGATTGCCATAATGCACCAACACACATATATATTTTGGTTTGTCTTCTGTTGATCTACTGGTATGTTCTATCAACATTTTACTTTGTTGTTTATGTGATTACTGACTAATATTGGGATAAAAATTAAAGTTGCATCAAGCATATAACATCTACAAAAATTTACATGGTATCAAAGGTGAGGTGAAGACAAAGCCCTAATTTGTAGCAATCACCGAAGAAGAGGATGGGTTGCTCAAACTACAATGGATTTAAGGATGATGAAAAATTGATTGGGAAGGATGAGTTCCATGCCTGGAAGATTACATTGGACCTTAATTTGGAATACCAAGATGCCATGGACTATGTGCAGGGTAAAATTCAAGAGCCTCCATCCATTGCAACCGCTACTGCCAAAACAAAGTATAAGAAAGGAGAAATCAAAGCTAAGCTGATGATCAGGGACTCAATTCATAAGAGTCTGGTGCCTACATTTCTAAGCTAGGCACATCCAAGGAGATGTATGATAAGTTGGTCAACATGTTCAAGGCCAACAATGCGAATCAAGTCCTATTCTTCAAGAATCAATTGAAGAATCTGAAGAAAGGCAGGGATGAGTCTGTTCAATTATACTTTCTGAAGTTGATCGAGATCAGGAATAATAAGTTGGCTATTGGGGAGACAATAGCTGATCGAGAGATGGTTCTCATCACACTTGGAGGTCTCTCATCTGAATGGCATGTGTTCAACACTACCATTCTAAATAAAAATTTCATACCTGACTTTGACGAAGTACTATCGAGATGTGAACAATAAGAGACAAGGATGAAGGAATATGAAAATGAAGGAAATGCTACCTTCGCTGCTCATTCCAGGAAGAAGAACTTTGGTGGTCCAAGGAACAAAGGAAGAGCAGGGACCTAAGGAAAGAATGAAAAGTGTTACACTTGTCACAAGCCAGGTCACTATGCTAGAAAATTCCCTTTCAAGAAGGATTCTCCCGATGATGATGGCAACAACAACAATTGGAGGAATGGAAATCAAAGGAACAACAGGTTCAAGGGGAAGAGGAAGGCTCCCTCTGGCAGAAATGGTCAACCTTTCAAAAGGTCAAGAAATTCCAGGTATGAGGAATCAAATGTTTTTGATAAAAGAAATGAATTCATTCTTGTATATGCCCTCTCTACTACATCTCCACTTGACACTATGGATGTTTGGTTGATAGATAGTGGTGCCTCAAGGCACATCACTGGGTTTAAGGAAGCAATTTCTGATATGGTTGAGAAGGATACTAATCTGGAAATTATCCTTGGAGATAATGCCACATATCCCGTGAAAGGGACAGGGACTGTGACCCTCCACTTGTCTCAAGGTCAAGTCCTTGGCTTGCACGATGTACTCTATGTACCTGATTTGAAGAAAAATCTTGTTTCTATATCGGCCATGGAAGAAAAAGGTTTCAATGTGGCATTCATTGATGGGAAGGTGCATATCTAGAAGAAGAGTTTCAAGGAAGCTATCACGATTGGGTTTAGAGTTGATACACTCTACCAGGTTGGAGGAAGTCCACTAGGAGTGATGACATGTGATACTAACTAACAGACTGAACTATGGCACTGGAGATTTGGACACCTTCACTAAAATTCCCTTCCCGAAGCAAGGAAGGTGGTGACGGGGATGCTCGAGTTCACAAATAATCATGAAGGTGTATGTCAGGGTTGTGCTGAAGGAAAGCATACAAGGGGACCTTTCCCCTCAAGCATCACAAAGACATATGATGTCTTACAATTAGTACATTCTGATCTTTCTGGTATACTACCTGTGACATCCTTGGGAGGATGTTCTTATTATATGAAGGATATATTTCTTGAAAAAGAAGGATGAGTATTTCATGTGGTTCAATACCTTCAAATCCTTGGTGGAAAATCTGACAGGGAAGAAGATCAAGATATTGAGGACCGATAATGGCACTGAATATGATATGAATGAGTTCAAGAAATTTTGCAGAGAAACTGGCATCAAGATGGAGACCACAACTATCTATACTCCTGAGCAGAATGGTGTTGTTGAATGAAAGAATACGACCATTTTGGAAGCTTCCCGTGCCATGCTATGTGACCAAGGTCTACCAAAGTTTCTATGGGGAGAAGCTGTGAATGTATTTGTGTACATACAAAACCAATGCCCGCATTCGGCTCTGGACTCCAAAAATCCCGAAGAGGTTTTCTCTGGTAAGAAACCTGATGTCTCACATTTTAGAGTTTTTATATGTCCTATTTATTTTCCTGTGCCAAAAGAGAAGAGGAGAAATCTGGATGCTTCTGGGAAGAAGGGAATGTTTGTGGGCTACAACGAAACTTCGAAGGCCTATAGGGTCTATGTGCCTCGTCAAAGGGAAGTGAAGATATGCCACGATGTCACCTTTGACTAAGATGATTCCCTGAGGAATGTAGTCAAGCTTCCACGATCTGTGGAAGATCATGAAGCAAGGCCTGGAAATCAAGAAGAACTGAAGGATGAAATGATGCCTGATGTTGAAGGACCAATTGACCCGATTGATCCACCTCCTTCGACAAGGAAGAGACCATCATGGCTCAGGAACACTCTCAAGGATGCTGAGGGACATATGGCCCCAAGGGGACATTCTGTGAAAGAAAGAAGCCAAATAGATACCAAGGGTATCTAACATCCACGAGTACTATTATACAATCTGAGCTTAGATCTTTTGAGGAATCTGTAAAGCATCAAGTCTAGAAGGATGTTATCCATAAAGAGTATGAGTCCATAATGAAGAATGATGTCTAGGATGTGGTTCCAAGACCAGAGGACAAAGCAATTGTCACCTCAAAATGGCTCTACAAGATCAAGCATGGATCTGATGGAAGTGGTCAAAATTTCAAGGCAAGATTTGTTTCCCGTGGCTTCTCTGATGACATATTTGCACCTTTGGCTCGATATACCACCATCCAATCTATCATAGCCCTTGCTGCTATGAAAGGATGGAGTTTTCATTAGATGGATGTGAAGACCAAATTTCTGCATGGTGCGATAAATGAAGAGGTGTATGTGGAGCAATCTCTAGGGTTCGAAGTACAAGATCGAGACACCCATGTATGTAGGTTGAAGAAAGCCCTCTATGGGTTGAAGCAAGCACCTAGAGCTTGGTATGAGAGGATATATAGCTACTTGTTGAAGCTAGGCTTCACTCATAGTAATGCTGATCCGAACCTTTACTTCAAGGTTGATAGAGAAAAGCCTCTCATTCTGGTGTTGTATGTGGACGACTTCTTCCTGACAGGTGCTGACCCTCTCATTCATTAGTGCAAGAGGGAGCTCGCTACTAAGTTTGAGATGAAGGACCTAAGATTGATTCATTACTTCCTAGGCCTGGAGGTCTCGCAGAGGCTTAGCGAGATTTTCCTTTCTCAAGGAAAATATATTGTGAAGCTTCTGGAAAGATTTGGTATGTTGGACTATAAGTCCGTGTCAACACTGATGGAGTTCAAATTTAAGAAGTTGAGTGGCAACGCTGCTAGGCCCGTGCTATCAAATCCTACTAAGTATCGTAAATGCGTAGGGGACCTGATGTTCTTAGTGAACACTCGTCCGGACGTATGTTTTGTAGTGAACACTTTGAGTCAACATATGGTTGAGCCTCATCACATTCACTGGGTTGGTGCCAAGAATCTGTTGAGATATCTTCGGGGCACGATAAACCATGCTCTGAGATACACTGCTCGGAGCGTGACACTCCATGGATATATTGATGCCAATTTGGATGGCAGCGTGGTGGATCGTAAGAGCACATCAGGATGTTGCTTCACACCTGGTTCTTCTTCGATATCATGGATGAGCAGGAAGCAAAAGTCGGTGGCTTTGAGCACTGCGGAGGTCGAATACATTGAAACTAGTATGGCCTGTTGTGAAGCAGTTTGGTTGCGAAAGCTCTTTAGTGAGTTGTTCGAGCTTGTGCTAGATACCATCGTGATACTCTGTGATAACCAGAG
Organism: Pinus albicaulis; assembly: GCA_034641835.2. NCBI lineage: Eukaryota > Viridiplantae > Streptophyta > Pinopsida > Pinales > Pinaceae > Pinus > Pinus albicaulis. The sequence continues at coordinate 977,287,391 of CM076572.1, forward strand.
TGGGATTCAGTGTCCGAGAATATCGTCTTCCATGATCGATCCAATCATATTGATATCAAGTACCACTTTATCCGAGATATGGTACAGCGAGGCACCATAAGGCTCAATCATATAGGAATTGATGAGAAGGTCATGGATATTCTCACAAAGACACTGGGGAAGGTCAAGTTCCTAACCTTCCATGAGAATCTTGGTATCATGGAACGACCCTATGCTGAGGGTCCTATTGGATGATGAGATCTGGGAGATCTCGGGGGCTTTGGGGATATATTCTCGGAGCTATAAGCAACCACAGGACTAGGCTTGCTGAACCTTGTTGGTGTGCTTCTACCCCACAATTATGATGATTGAGTTGGTTCACCTCTCATAATCTATGCCCCATATGCATCCTACCCATTGAGTTCAGGGATCATGGGATGTACCTCTCATTTGGCCAGTGAGGTGGGAAAAGTTAGAGACTAGTAGCAAAGACTGATGGATGCATCACAGATTGTCGTACTCTTTATCTAGGATGGTACGGTCCAACCACTTGATTTGGGATCAAGTATAGTGAGGCTTTGTACCTCCAACTGACTTCGGTTCAGGTAAACCAACTTCAGGTTGGTATGAGACCCTTTGTGAGTCCTATAGAGGTTTTGGACCTCTGGGTTGAATCTGTTAGCCAGGAATGATGTCTTTGTGACTGACCCACTTCTGTTCTAAAATAAAGAAGCCATCAAAGCAAGTTATGGTGGGATGATGCATAATTTTTGGATTGCATAGGTGGATGGAGTTCTCCCTAGTTGAGACAGAGTGTTAATTTTGGAAAACTAGGTCCAAAATCCATGTTGTGATGCTCAGATGAATATGCCAATATTTTTATTGGCCTCCTCTTTCGGAGAGGTGCAAGATCGATCTAAATATCATCTTAATCCGATGAACAAAAAAATTATTTTGAATTTATTCAAAATATGTGCAGGTTGGCCTTAAGGTTTTGTGCCCCAGCAGTTGTGTCACACACCCTCATTGATGGATATAAATTGGTCAACGTTGGAGGACATTTTCACTCATCTCATCTCACACATTTCTCTCTCCTCATCTGAATGGTTCGATGAACTTGGAGGCTCTTCTCTCCACACATGGGAAATTTCAGCAACAACTCTTTTCTGTTTTCGGCCTAGGGTTTCTACAGCAGCTTTGACCACTGTTGACTTTGGTCAATACAAGGTCAAATAGACCTAAAAATCTCCCAGCGTTGACCTAGTTACTGCTACTACTATTTTCGTTGACCATTGACTGACAACATTGACTTTTGGGTTTACTTTTGTGTTGACCGTTTTGGCTGTCCTATAGGGTTGTGTGACATTGCTGGTTGGCTGACCATATTGAGACTTTGCTAGTTGAAGCATCCTACTGGTCACCGTAACGCACCAACACACATATGTATTTTGGTTTGTCTTCTATCAATCTACGCGTATGTTCTATCAGCATTTTACTTTGTTGGTTATGTGATTGATGACTGATATTGGGATAAAAAGTAAAGTTGCATCAAGCATAGAACATCTACAAAAATTTACACACATCTAGCCATCCTCTTAAATCATTCTATATCAAATTTCCCACTGATGGTTGTGGGAGAGTGCACTCCCTTCAACTCCAATGATCTTCATCACAAGAAATATTACGTTAGATTCAAATTTAATTGGAAACATATATTTCAAGTGGAAATATCTAATACAAAAATAAGTAACGTACAGATTTATTGGAGCATGAAGAACATGAGTTAGAGAGAAGAGTGGAGACACAAAGACCTAGACATCAGATTAAGTGTCTATCTTACATTCCATCCACATGTCAGTTATGTGTCTATCTTACATGTCATCCACATCCAAATTTTTCCTTTAGGGTAATTTATGGAATTTTTCATGATTTTTATGTGGCATCCATGTGACATATTCCTCATCAATTGACATGTATTTAATATTACATGTACTATCCAAAGTGGATATCCTACATGGAAAGTAGATATTGGATGTTTGTTTATAGTAAAAAAAATCAATTTTTTAGATTTCCAAAGATTGTTTTTCAATTTTGTTAATCTCACCAGTCCAAATATCTATATGTTTGACTAAATAGCTTGTATGTAGGACATGTTGCATCCTATAATTATTTCCATTTGCATAAGGAACAGACATGGGGCCACATAAATCTGAATGAATAAGTTCAAGTTTTCTATATTATTTGTAATGTGAATCATGAAAATATTGTTTTCTATGCTTTCCTAGAATACAAGGATCACATTGTTAAGTTTCCTAGGAATTGTAGGAAAACCAGTAACACCATTTTTCTTCAACAATCAAAGGTTGGCATAGTTCAAGTGTCAAAATATAGCATGCCAGAAAATACTTGATGGGAATGTACCTTCATCATAGTGTGAAAAAATGAAAAGTTTTGTGCACGAGCAGAGGTACCATGTAACTTTAGAAGCTTTTCTTATTCAATCCCTATCATGACAATTGAGTGATATGATTCTTTTCTAACCTCAACCTTTCCATAAAACATATGAATGGAGCGTCCTTCTTGACAGATGTGGATCAAATACAACAATTTTATCGTTAACTCTGGGAGGTATAGAACCTCAAGTAGAAGAAAGTCTGGAAGACCAGTTAATTTAAGCCTGATTATTCCAAGCCCTGATAACTTGAGTTTTCATTTGTCTACAAATTATACTACTCCATCAACCTTGTCGATAAATTCTTCAAAAATATTTTCTAAAATTCATGTGGCATGTTGCTCCTGAATCAAGAAACCAATCATTTTCCCAAGAAGAAAGAGAAGCATTAAACAAGTCTTCAATTACTCCAATATTACAATGTGCCACAACATAATGAGAGGATTCATGTGATTTACCTTTCTCTTTGTCATGATTTGTACCTTTGGATTCATTTATTTACTACTCAATTATGTCCCAAGGCGGCTTACATGTGAATGCATCATGTCCATCTCTATTGCACCGTGTGCAATGAAGACCATACTTTCCTCCTTGAAATTGTCTGCCCCCCTACCTCTAAAATTTCTTATCCCTCTTCCTCTTTAGAAACCTCTTCCTCTAGAAGAATCTTGAGCATGATTCTTCTCTTTATGTGAAAGATACACAACTTATTCAAAAGACTGGGGATTTTTCTTCTTCCCAAAATTATTTTCTCTCTCTGCAAACTTCCGATCAAGGGAGTCAAAGGTAATCTTCTTGAGGTTTCCACTTGCTTGCAATGACTCTAGATAATGTGATTAAGTGGAATATAATGCCTTGACATAAGCTATGAGAGGTATGTCCATTTCAGCACCATTGTTTTTAATGTCATGCATGATAGATCTTACTTATGATGCTAAAGAAAGAGGGTCATCATTTTTCAATTCAAGGCTGAATAGTTTAATCATCAATTGGACAACTTCAAGTTCAGAGTGTGATTCATACAGTTCTTTCAACTTCTCCAAGGCTTCATAAGCATTTGAGAATGGTGTAATATGGCGACTCACCTTTTCATTTAAAGGTGCTACAATTAAGGCATAGGCCTTGTTATTCTTGTTGTCCCAAATGGTGATCTCCTTGTTAGATGTAACCTTTGTAGGTGCATTTTCTCCATCTCCTTCACAAATTCCTTTCCAAAACTCATTAAAAATGAGATTTTGTTTGATTTTCTAGCACCATTCAGGATATTTCTCCTTTCCAGTGAGAATGACTCAAACAATAGATATGAGTGAATGCATTCTAGTGTATTGTAAAAAAAAATTCACTCTGCTGCTAGTTTTTTTTTGTAAAAAAATTTAATTTTGTGCTAATTTTTGGTGCAAAGGTGTATATGAGGGAGAGATTATATGGGGAAGGGAAAGTTTTGGGGAGATAATATCTGGGGATTTTAGCACATGAGGGAGGCGTAACTGTGTATGTGCATGGATTGGTGTATGCTCCACATAATATAGTGGGAAGGTAGTGGAGCAAGGGCTGCGTACAAAAGGAAACAATGTGTATTACAGGATCAACATCGAGTTGTATTACAGTGGTCGAGTATGGGAAGAGGATTGTATGAGAAGAGCTTATGACTACGCAACGAACTAGAGCGTATGAATATGCATATGTGTATGTTGTCTGTGAATAGGATTCTGCAAATTAAGGTAGAGGAGTTGATTGCGTAAAGAGGAGTCCTCCAACTCCACTCCTCTATGTGTTTCTTGTTTCATACATTTTTAGAATGGAACCGAGAAATACTCAACACGAACACCACAACAACATATATTCATGGAAAAAAATAAAAAACTAAAACCATAACACTAAACTAAAATACAATCTCACCGGACACTATATAAAATAATTTGATCAATACATCAGTTGAAACCCTCTTTGAAACAAATAAAACTTCTCAAAACTGAATGTTGCACTCAAACAATAAGTTGGACAAAATAGTCTCCAAATACCTTCTACCAATCCAGACAAAAAAAACACCTTCTACCAATCCACACTTCATCTTCTCACTCACTGCACAAAATCTTGGTTGGAACACATTTTTTCTATGTTCTACTATAGATTCAAACTTCTTCAAAAAATATACAACACAACCATCACATACCATGCACACTCTTTTCCACTCTCTCACTCACTAAAAAAATCAAAAGAACCAACCATAATATCATTTAGATTCCTCCAATATATGGATGAAATAAGGTACTCAACTAAATAATTACGAAGAACTACTGAGCTACACAAAATTTGTTCATATGCTTAATTTGATTTGGATTCAACTCATTACCTTGATCAAGCCACTAATTCCACTTCATGAATTATATTTTCAATGTTAATCACATTACAGAAGCTTATTGACCTCTTTCCGACATTTACATGATGAGTACTGAAAAATACAAGTTGGAAAAACAAATAAACACATGATGTGCATAAGGATTGCAAAGACAAACACACTTTAGGCCACACTCACATGCACAGCATTAGATAATATCGACTAGTCACATACATAGGCCTCCTTACCAATTATTGGAGACTCTTAACCACATGCACATGCCTGTCTTCACACAATTGTGACAGAGGATAAAAAAACTCAAACCAATTCAGGCTAGATCTCTGCCAAAATTCTTGGACACCTTCATCAACTCCAAAACACACCTCCAAACCTCTGTGAAAAGTATGCAAATAATTATATATGCCAGGAAAATTTGCAACAAGTCAGTGACATGGATACCCTAGTATTACAAATTCCTCATCAATACCAACACCTCTATATCTTCAAGTAGCAACAACAACCTTTCCAAACACCTCCAACACCTGTAGTAATATCTCTAGCACCTGTAGCAACATCTCCAACACCTTCAACAATAGCATCAAGTCATAAAAATCCCTCCGTAGAGGCACCTCCAACACATGTTGCTCCAACATATGTAATCCTATGTATCTGTCTTATCTGGAATCTAGATCCAAGACTTATGCTTATCATGGTTTTTGGATATTTTCATGATTTTTATATGCAATTCATGTGACGTATACCACATCAATTAAAACCAAAGTAGATATCCTACATGGGAAGTAGATATTGGATGTATTTTTATGGTCATTTTGTTTTATTTTTCTAGATTTCCAAAGACTTGGAAGTTAGAATTATATGCTATAAAGATAGGTTACTTGGTAATTAACCTATAAGAAATTGAAAGTGGATATCGAAAGTGGATATCCTAAATGGGAAGTAGATATTGGATGTATTTTTATGGTCATTTTGTTTTATTTTTCTAGATTTCCAAAGACTTGGAAGTTAGAATTATATGCTATACAGATAGGTTACTTGGTAATTAAAATTATATATTATATAGATAGGTTACTCGATGTTCCAATTCTTCCTTGATTTCACACACATATATTTTGATGGAATTCAAATCTATGTTTAATTAAACATTAATCTTGCATATCAATGGCCAATTTCGCATAAGGAGGAGATTTATGCTTTTCAAATATCTAATTATTGAAGACTAGATCTTCAATAATTAGATATTTGAATTCTCCTTTACTACGGTTTCCACCAAACCATAGTGAAGGAGAATTCACTTCTGTGGGAAACATAAGCCATGTGGGGTCACAAATAGGTGCATAATTTTATCCTAATTAATTTTCCCTTTAATATGACTTTCCATCTTAAACAATTGTGATGCATCAAATAATGGGGTGTGGGAAATTGTGATGCATCACATAATGGTATGTGGGAAATTGTGTTGCATCAAATAATGGTATGTGGGCATTGTTAATGCAAGGGAGGCACCCTTTTTCCTTTGCAAGTAAACATTTGTGTGAAATGACTTGTTTGAAATAGAAATAATGGTCATTTTTCATTAAATGGATAAATTGTGTGTTTATCTTGCCAAGCATCATGATTTAATTTCTAGATTAAGAGAGACTATCATAATTTAAAATGATTTAAAAATAAGAAATGAAAATTAGGTTAATCCACAACAAGTAATATGATAAATCACGACAAGCATTATAATTTCTAGATTAAGTCAAACAATGGTAATTTAAAATGCTTCATTTAAAATAATTGAAAATATTGTGAAAATTTAAAATGCTTCATTTAAAATAATTGAAAATGTTGTGAAAGCAAAAGGAAAAGGAAAATTAAGAGGAGTGGCAGTGATGTTATGCTAGGTTTAGGTTAATCCAGAACGCGAAACCGTGGGAAAAGCTCCCCTTCGATGGCCTTGTTCATGACTATTGTGGTGGATCCGACACACGGGTGTATGAAATCACATGAGTTTAGAGAGTGTGGTCTACCCTCTAAACTATAGGTAACATGCAGTATCTGGGGGGAGCTCAGAAGTATAAAAACTTAAATGAAGTAGTATACTAAAGTATGCTTTGTTAAAAAACTAAAACTAAAAACACAAAAGAAGCTAACATAGAGAGTTCTAAACAGTAACAAGGTAAACAACGGCTCGATGGCCTTCTTCTTATTGAATGCTTGGAATGAAAACAAATCTTACCCACTTACCAAAGGGCCTAGGCAGTGGCTCTAGGACCCGATGCAAGGATGTTTGTCCTTCAAGTTCTGCCATCTGACACAGTTCAACTCTTTCGCTTTGATGCAATGGAATAAGATTGTTGGGTGGCCAACAATCGAGTCCTCTTCTTCAGCTCCTTGGTTCACACAAACAGCTGGTGTTTCTTGGGAAACTTTGGCCAGCATAACCTTGTGATCACACATTGTTCATCTCTTTGTGGGTTTATATAGGTGAGCTTTCAAACCTCCTTCCCTCCCTTGGTACATAATGGATGGTGACCCAAGGGAGGGGCATGATTCCATTGTGTGCTGAAATATGCCTTTGTGTGCTCACACAATGCCTAAGGGGGCACTGATGCTGTCCTTAGGTGGCTTTCACATAAGGAGACACTATCCTTTGCTTGCTTGTGGTCCCGGAAAGAGAATTTTTTCCACTTCCAGGAATGCACGCTTATTAGGCTCTAGTGTGCACAAAATACACTCTTTTCGAAGGAAAAAGCGTGCATTTGAGCATTTATGACTAGTTCAAATTTGATGTTCTCAAAACCTTAGAGATTTTAAATACTTTTTGATTCCATAATGTATCTTTGTCCTGTAAATCCTTAGGCTCGACATTAACTGATGTCGTTTTCTGATGTATGATTTTCCAGTGTTAACAGATGCCCCCTAATGTGTGAGGTCTAGGAAGAACTGTATAGCCGAAATACATTATAGTTTCTTTTCTGTATTGTACGCAGAGAGAGAGAGAGAGAGAGCGAGGGCTGCATGTAGAAGAGACAACACCTTGCACTAGTTCTGAGATAACCATGGCCTAAGGGATCCCCTGAAAGTAGACAAAATATACAACATATTGCAAAATTTTAATGAGGCGGGCATGTCCCATGCTCATGATGCTATGGCTAGTTAAACAAAATTGACAGATACATGTGTTGTCTATGTCACTACTATGGTAGTGATGTTGGTGGTTGTTGACGACGACTTTGGCACCCTCAGGGGTGTTTTTTCTCTGATGATAGGTGGAATTTGGTACCCATATGCGTAGTCTTGGTATGGTACATCATTGTGCAATGTATGCATATGTATTGACTGGGACCTTCCTGTGTAATAATTTTTGTCAAAGACGCTTATAAAGGCACGGGTCTTTGTTGGATCTTAATCAAAGTGCAATGGTTGTAAGGTACGATACCATCGTGACATGAAAGATTTTGCTGTAATCGAATGTCAAGAGGATCGATGACATCTATGGACAATGATGTCTCCCATAGTGCCACTCGAGGATACCCCTTTACATGGGGAGGGGTCATCCAAGGTACCGCTTCCTTTTTGGAAAAGAGGTGTTGATGTTGACAAAGAGGAAGTGTTAACCGAACCATAATGGATTTAACATAGGCATGTTGGTGAGCGGTAGCTGAAAATGGATGATGGGGATTCAGTGGCCCGAGGTCAAAGTATATTTAAGCAACTTGGTGGAAGTCATAGGTATTTCTGAAGGGAAAATTCCCTGGAGTCAGTAGAACTTCCAGGGCAGGTATGAACTGGCTATGATTTTCATAATTGTGTGTGCATGGGGGGTATGAAATACTTCGACTAAGGGAGATGGGGGACTACTACCATGGGAGGAAAAGTGAAATATGAGGGCAAAGAGGCAAAGGGCGTTGTTTGTGATCTTTTTACACTTACCAAAAGAATAAAATAATGGGGTTTGGTTTGTACAAAACACAGAGACGGGTACTCCAAAACATGAAAGAGGGTCGCTCACTTGATGGTGTGAGGATAGTGTTTTGTTGGGGGTAGGGGTCCCATTGGTTGGTCTCATGTGCGGGGTCTATGGAGTGAAAGATGTTGCAGATGGGTTGTTGTTGATGGAGGTATGGTGGGCCAAATGCGGTGCACGAAGGTGCGCTTTCATTCTACTTGTATAACCTGATCGTCCGGGAAGGGGGTTGGTTTAAATGGTGAACTTGACCTTATGCATGGTATATGGATGGGCATGATGTGCTTCCCAGACTAGAAATGGTATGGCCATGGCATCACTTGTGGGGTGATGTATGGTCTACTTTGGATGATGATCGCCATGGAGGGGAGGCTCTACCGACCATCGCGGACATTTATCATATGCAGGATGAGGTGATGATAAACGTGACTGGGTATGAGGAACCTATGGTTTATTTCTGATGGGGAAATGATGTTAGGATATGCAAATTTTTCTAGGACTCTATCATGCTGAGGGTAGAATGATACCTGCTCCGGAACATTCGGTAGTGGGTGTTGTGAATGGCTTGCGGGTTCTTCCTACAAAAACAACTACCTCGAGTGAAAGCATATTCTTTTCATTCAATATTATTGAAAAACATGAATCTTGGAAAGGAAGATGGGAGGGTGCATACCTGCCAGTGCTTGAAAAAATATTTCTTCGAAATGCGAATGTAGGGCATCGCTTTCGTTCGTCATGGTATACTGATGATGGTGCAACTTACGGTTTGCAGAATAGACCTTCTGATCTCCTGTTATGGACCTCCGAAGTTTTGGAAAATGGCGATAAATAAGGGATTATGGCCCTAATCCTATTCATTTGTACTTACGGATTTTTGGGAGATCAAAGGTGATAGCAAAGCCTTTCTTAACGTTGCAGTTAGCCTGTGTACCGGGGATTAGCGATACTATGCCGAGGTAACTCTCATGATGTCCTGCATTTTAATTTTTTCAGTTTGGTGACATCGAGGGCCATACAAATTAGGTTTGTATGGCCCTAAAGGGGTTTTTTTTCCCTAGATTGCATGGGCAATCTAGGCAAATAGGTGCCTCCCTTGCGTTCATTTCTCAGGTACAGCCGCGCAAGGGCACGGTTTTCTTACCTCTTTGCGTGCAAGGGCACACTTGTGAATGAAACAGGCGCGCAAGGGCAGTATTATTGAAAAGCCTTGGGTTTTTTTATGTCCCTTATGATTTCTCTCCTTTGTACTAATGGTTGCTTGTTTCTTGGAAGGTTGGTGTGGAGAGAACGAGATTGGCCCGAGATCCAGACTGCTCTGGCTACTGATGCTGGGGCGCGCCATTAGTTGACCGCATGGGGCCTCCTGAAGTTTGCCAAAAACGAGTTCCTTCGGTCACAGGAACGTTTGTTATGTTATATCATACGAAATTGGCACAGGAGGCACAACATGTTTTTCCTAAGGGGGATAAACCTGATTATCTGTCCGGAGATGGATATTTACTTTGTGACCAGATTACTACCTCAAGGAGAGGTGCTGAGGTATCCACTTCCTGCTGGACAGGTTTCGGAGGAGGCATTGTGGTAGTGCGCCTCTTACTGAGGGGTACATCAATATCGCCTCAATGATAGATGTGGTTGACCGGTGTGCTCTGGCCATTATTGTGCAATTGGCGGTGTCATTTGCGCCTCATCGGGCATCGGGCCCACAGGTGGTGGTTTTACGCCATTTGACGAATGGGCATTTCTTTCATTTTTCCCGTTCCTGCTTTGATGGTATGGTGTCGCAACTGAATCGGGTCCAGCGTGGATCCAAGTCATTTTCATATGCCAGCATTTTGTGCAGCATCATGTATGAGAGGGTCGTGCTGCTGAGGCTCGTGGTGGCTGTGCCTATTGGGGGGCCGAGGGAACCACGTATGAGGAGGTGGCCTTCGGTGATGCCAAGCAACAGCGGTGGCATGGTGGGGCGTTATTGGAATGACACGACGGAGGCCTGGATAAAAGGCCAATCTGTAGATTTTCTTGCCATATCCTTATGCAGGGATGGACTTTCAGGGTGATCCGGATATTGGTCTCCTTTTTGGTTATGTTTGGGGTCCCGTAGGTATGTGTTATATTTCTTCATTTACTCAAGTTTTTTGTGTGCTTGAGTGTTTTTTATTGACACTGACATTCTTTTGGTTACTCATGCAGATGTTGACGAGGTGGGATGCCCAGTGGCCCAAATGGTGGGTCACAACCCTCTACCATGACCGCCTGGTGGTCGGGGAGGTCGTGTCGTAAGTGAACCGGGCGAGGGTGTCGGTAAACCTGGCGGGGATGGTGTTGGTCCTTCCATTGAGGGTAGTAGCATGGTTGCAGCTGAGGTATCGGCTGAGAGAACTTGTGTAGATGCTTTTGAGGAGCGCATTGAAGCACTTACAATTCAAGTAGAGGCTCTAGAGGACTTCTGGGGTCGAGTGGACTGATTGACCCACGGGATGCCTACTCGAGGTTTGATGGATGACTTTGAGGAGATATGGCTAGAGAAAGTGATGGCCTGTGAGAGGGACTACTAGCCTACTCTACGACAGGTAGCTATCGTAGTGGCGAAAGAAGATTCGGTGGTGGCACCAGGAGCAGTGGTGGGCCCAGGTGCTCCTCCTTAGGGGGCACCTCCCTAGGGTAGCTTTGTACATAGGGAAAGCACCCATTATGAGGATGCTTCCCTTATTTTTGACGACCTCTGTATTTTTGGGCTGGCTAATGGGCTAGTGATACTATTTTTGTACTCTGATACACATATTTTTTTATATATATATGAGAGATATTTTTTGTGGCTCTGCATGGTATGATGTCTATTTTGGTTTATGCACTTTGTGTTATGCTAATGGATATACATGTTTTTGGTTTTTTATGTATGGTTGTTTGCTCACGATGCATTCCAGTCTAGGATATTGTTAGCTATGCGATCAGCTGTTTGGTTTTGATTCCTTGATACATGTGAGAATGTAATGTAATCAAATTGTCTGCTTAATCTTCTGGCACGCAAATATTTTCTAAATAGGTTCGCATCTCTGGTTTCAAATGTTTGGTCTAACCGTGAGACTACTAACTGGGAATCTAGGTAGACATGCATATGGCGGAAGCCCTGGTGGAGGGCCTCACACATAAGTCCGATAACGGCATCATATTCTGCCTGATTGTTGGTTGTTGAACTGATGCACACACTGTTTGAACATAGTGGTTATCGGTCAGGGTAGTAGATGACCCAGGCAGCTGTAGCTAAGTTTTGAGACAATCGCTATGCTCCATCGGTAAATCTAAAATAAGGTTCAAGTTGGTGATCCATGGTGATATTTTGAGCGCGCTTTAGGTTTTTTGGGTCAAAAATATTTCGGTGTTGGGGTTTTTGTGTACAATAGCCCTAGGGGATAAGGGCTACAGGGGCCCTTATGGGTATAATTTCTTGAGGTAAAGGCCATTGATGGGGTTAGTGAGGTGGGTCTCGTCCAGTTCTGTCAAGATGTATGCCCCCTGCTGGAGGAAATTTTTGATGATATAGGACCCTTTCCATAGGGTTTCGAACTTTCCTAGCCCTAAGGCTTCTTTTGCGACATCATAGCGAAGGACTAGATCTCCTTCAGTAAATGAGCGAGGGGTGATGTGGCAGTCGAATGATGCTTTTACCCTTTTCTTATGGGCCTCATTATGTTGCAGAAATTTACGCCTATTTTCACCAACTAGCTCTAGTTGTACTAGGCGTTGCTCGAGAGGCTGGGTGTCATCAAGGAGTTCGATGGCTATGTGCAGGTTTTGGATCTCGCAGAAATAGATACAAGGGCGTAAGGTGCCTTGGTTTTTTGTGATAGGAATAGAGCCAAATTCCTGTGACAGAGGGGTTTTTGAAATCTTGTTTTGGGCATGCGATGACATAAGTCGTATGTGATGAGTTGTGTCGCTGGCATGAAGCGGGGGAAGGATCTCTGCAATGGAGTCCTGAGTGAGCCGATAGTTGGCCTTCCTGCTAGGATAGTCAATTCCCAGTAAGTGGAAGTTGATTTTATCACAGAGGTGTTTGAACGTCTGTAAAAATGGACATCCCTCTAGCACGTGATTATGACTGGTGCAAATGGTGCAAGGTATCACAGCACTGACAGAGTAGATAGTGTGAGAATCTACACTACTTGATGTTCCAGATGTGGATGCTTGGAAAGGGTCTTTTATGGGCCAAGACGTCTTCTGTTTCCATTTATGCGTTGCGGGTTGAAACTTGCCTCCCTTTTTGGTGGGTGGCTGACTTAATGTTGCTCTAGCTGCTCTCAGCTTGGGGATATGTGTGCACTTAAATGTATGATGAAAGTGTGAGCAAATCCGACAATAAGTGCATGTGTTCTTCTCTTGATTAGAGAGAGGTTTTTGGGATAGAGACGAGATTATGTGGAGACTATTTGAAAGGGGTTTGATTTCTCTGCATTGGTGGATTAGGTGATCGTTTAGATCACATAGGCCACATGTTATCCTAGGCTTGGCCTGGGGTTGACGTGGTTGGTGAGTGGTCTTATCTGGCTTGATGCACCACCCTGGTGGTGGGATCATTGAGTTGATGATGTATCTTTTATGCCATTCTTGGAGGTTGTTCATCCTCTTTTATACAACATTAATCATGTCGATAGTGGGACGGATTCGTGAGACAAAAGTACAATGTCGGTCATAATGATCACCTTGACATATCAGGCAAAATATCCATGATATGGGTCTCCCATCGTGCTTGGTCTGGGGCTGGGCAGGGTGCCATCATCGGTATGCTACTAAGTTAGGGCAGTGGAATATTATATGGTTCGTCTTCTTGCATAACATGCATGCAAGTGGGTTTTGTGAAGTGCTTGTAGGGGTAACTATGGATTTCCCACTACGTCGTTCTTTGGCTGTTAAGAACATGATAGATCCATTCATCTCCTCTGCTTGGGTCATGGAGTTGCCAATGGATTCAGCATCCATATTGTCTTCTTGAGAGAGACGAACTATGGCTGAGCGGAGGCTAGCAATGGCTAGCCAGAAGTGAGGTATGTAGTGACAATCCTCCAATAAGTGATTGTTGGTGCATAATGGTCATGTGAATTTTGCTACCTGTAGTCCCACGTAGTAGACCCTTTCGATTGGATACCATCTGTGAATGAGTTCCAGTGTGGCACACTCTTCGAGGTAGTGGCCACATTCATTGCATAACATGCAACGTATAATGGGCATTACTGGGGGGCGCTCTACGTATCAGTGCTCCTCTTGTAAGTACAAGATGGTGTGCAGCTCGTCATTAGTAGTCTGGATGGAGGGATCCTCTTGATATGATCACTCGATCACGTGTAAGTCATCCTTATACCGTGGTATTTCTAGACAGTGGTGGGTATAATGCCCATAGGTGTCACAGAGGGCGCATGCATGATTGGTACGCAGCGGTTTGCTTGTACTTTTGGTGGCGAGTTCCTTTTTATGGGAATGCCATTTTGAGGTGCCTGCCTCGAAGCCGAGGAGTGGTTTTAACTCCTCCAACTCCGGGAATATGTGAGTAGGGTGTCCTGTGACATCACATATAGCACAAGCTGATGACTCCCTCTACATGGTGGGGGTCACCACTTTGTTTCCTTTCTTGGCGATTTTCTTTATCATGGTTGCCAGTTTTTCAATAGGGATTTCCATTGCGGGGGTGGTTTCAGCTACTACTTGGGTAGGTTGGGGCTCCTCGGGACTAGGGGGCTGTAACCCAAATGTAGTAACGTTGGTAGTTGGCGTTCCTGGAGGAGGAACAAGATACCACACTAGGAATTCCAACAATATGTTGGGTAGTACCAATGTTGCCAAGAGTTGTTGGAAGGTGAAGCTAGGAGGTGGGTATAGGAAAGGAGTTTTGGAGGTGGCATAGACTATGGAGGCTGCAGTAGCTGATGCCTCGGTGTCGTTACTGCTTAAGTCTATGTCCTGACTAACCGCAGTGCTTGATGTGGACATCATGCACACCGGGGCCACTGTGGCATCGGGCGATACCTCAGGGATAATAGGAAGATCTCCTAGGAATGAGCCTAGGACAGACGACGGTTTGAATTGGCCAGGGACATATTCTTGATAGCGTACAATACCATTAGTGGCTGTGTCTACATAGGGTAGAACCATATCTGCGTTGGTAAAAGGACGCTTTTTAGTATGCGTCAGCTGGTTTACTGTAATGATTCGATCCTCGTGGGGGAACATCATGATGTGGAAAACGAAGGATGCTATGGAAAACATGGCATACATGTAACTCCTCCCAAGGAGTATACTGTAATCCAAGTGAGCGTCTAAGACTTCGATGTCTATGTGGACCGTTTTCCCGGCTAAGCAGACCGGTACGTTTTGGAAGAGACCAATGGGGGTCGAGGGGTGACCATCGTATGCTCTGAGAGTGATGACGGAAGGTTTGAGTTCCGGGGCTCCTAACTTCTACCATACATTCTTTGACATGATGCATGTGGATGCACCCTCGTCAATGACGCATTGGTGAATAGTGATATTTTGTACCGATACTGGTATCTGGAAGGCGACCATGGAGGGAAGCTTAGGGGTGGCTTTGTCTAAATCAAAAGCCATCATGCGCATGTTAGCAGGGTCGACGGCGCCTAAGGCAGAAATTAGGGATTTTCGCTACTTCAGGCACAACTGCAGTACCTCCAAAGTGGACATAGCAGTAGGTGAATGGGCTAAATCGTCTTCGATGTTGTAATTGTGGGCTGCTTTAGAGTAGTTACATGCTTCCTATTAGGCCCTTTAACCATTTTTGGCAATGGTTCTATTGTAGCCTCCACAACACCCTCCAAAAATTTCACACTTTAAAATTTTTTTGGAGCCACTTGAGCATAAAGAAAAGTTAAGTTTCGGGAGGGTTAAGTCGCTAAGTCGCAGATTTCTAAATTTTTGGAAAATCGCGACCCCGCGACCTTGCGACCCCGTGACCCTGAGGTCGCAAGGTAGCAAGGTTGCGAGGTCACACCTCTTTTAGACCACCATATCATGCAACCCAGCGACCTCATTAATGGTCCGCACGTGCGACCTTTTTATAAGTAAGAGGTCGCTAAGTCGCATTATGCACATTCAGCGGATAAGAAAAAAAAATGCCTCTGACAGGTCAACTGGAGTGAAATTTTCTCGAGTAAGTTGTCATTTTCCTCCTGATATTTCCCTTTATGATTTTTATTGCCTATTTTTCCTTCCTCGGCCCTTCAATTTCCCTCCTGTTTTGGCCATTGTTTTCATTTGACACTTAGAGCTTCCCTTTTAGCTCTAACATTTACCCTGCTTGCATAACCTTGTCACAGCTCCCATCCAGACTCTCATGGCCTATATCTTGCTCCAAAATCTCTCCCCTTGATCTGTCTAAGCCCATTTAACCTTGTATTTTTCAAATTAAAGGGAAAGAGACTACACGCGGAGCACGCCAAAACCCTGACAAGCCCTAGCGCGACTTGCGACCCGCGCGACCCTGCGACCCAATCGCTAAGTCGCCAGGTCACAAATCGCTCTTCAATCTATTTTCTCGCGACCTCATGACTTAGCGACCATGCGACCCGGTCGTAGGTCGCAGAGTCACTCCCCCATCGTTTTTCTAAATTTTGTGACCCTGAGACCCAACGACCCGCGACCTGGTCGCAAGGTCGTAAAGTCACATTTCCTCCATTTTCCCACAACTAGCGATCCAGCAACTCCGCGACCTATTCGCAAGGTCACAAAGTCACAAAGGCTTCAAGAATATCAAAATCGCAACCTTGTGACCCTGCGACCCAGTAGGCCACTAGTTCAGCTCTGCCTGTGTCCCTAGTTGAAATAATTAATAAGTTGTCCCTAGTTTTGTATCATGATGGCATCTTTCTTATCCTGGGATTCTTTCATGAATATGACAGGTGAATTCGAAGTAGAATTAGAGTGTATCTGTGTCCCCTCAAATTCAAGTGACATGGGACCTCCGGTATCTCAGAAAAAAGACAAGAGCCTGGCACTAAAAGACATAGAGATGGATATACCCATGTTCCCACCTCCGATCTGTGAGATACCCTGTGCACATTTTCCAAAGGGGACAACATGGATTAGTACCAGGTGTACCAAGAGTTCACTCAATAGGAATTCCCAGAGGACCTCCCTGATCGGGCAGTGTACATACAGGTCAAAAGGTCAAAGCTCCATCTTGCAGGTGCCCATCTGACCATATTCCCATGCACGGAGGTTATAGATTGGATTATACAAAACACTTACCCCAAGAAGTTCATAATCAGGGACAGCGAAGCCAAGGCTTTCGTGACTCTCAAAGGCTCAAATGCTCACGTCTACTACTCATTTCCTGAAAGAGAGGATGACATCATAGAAGAGTGGGCCATCACCCATGCGGTCCCCATAGTAGACACTATAAAAAGGTGGTGGGAGGAGCCTGAGAAATTCAAGGTCAAGAAGGATCAAGAATATCCAGTGGCAGGCCTCATGAAAGTATATAAATTGGTGGCTGCTATGCTTTGCAGATTGTACGGGCGCCCTGATGCCACCACCTTCAGCGACACATGGGCAACCCTCATGGAGTATGTCAAGGTGCACGACATCCGTTTCAACTGGGCCAGCATACTGGTGGCCTCTCTTCATACAAACATATCCTTGGCATTAGTACCAAATGAAGGATTGCCTTCTGAATTCTACATGGCCGCTTATTTTTTGGATGTTGTTTGCTCAAGGTACCACTTTGAGGGATGGGTGCACAACTGGGATCCAAAACAGACCCGTGCGATCCACTTACAAACAAAATTATTTTGGGATTCCAGATATAAACAAGACATAGAGCTGATCTCTCAAATTTTCATCCCAGCTCTTTACAAAAAAAAATTTGGCCAAGACGCTCCTTGCATGTCTTGGAGGGCCATGGAGACGCTAGGTAAGGTGGCACAATGGTTCCCATTTGCTGAGTACACATTCATTCAATTTTTTGGCTCATTCAGGGCTCCCCATGCTATGCCTTGATATGTCACAGACAAGATGCTCATGCAAGATGTCTGTTTCCAGATGTCTTTCGGTTTCTCTAGGGTCCTGACCAAGGGTAAGAAGAAATCATGGCCTACGCTACCCCTCACTATTGGTGCTTACACAGTAAAAGATTTCAGGGAGGTAGAGGCAGAAACGGAAGAGATGAAAAGTTATCACCTTGGGGCATTAGACCATTGGACGTATGACCCAGAAAGGATAGTTGTTGTGTAACCAGCTCCAAAAAGAGAAGAAAAGAGATATAAACGCCTTAGAAATAAGCCACTTCGAGGGGGCAACCTCCAATACATTACATAAATGAACAATTCTTGGATGATACAAATGAACAAAACCTCCTTCTATATATAGGAGTCCATGGGGCCATAATGTAATCCTAGTGGGTCACAATGTAATCCTAGCCGACCTAACCATAATAATGTAAGGGCACAATAATAACAATATGGGGGTTACAGGGGTACAATAATAACAATAAGGGGGGCTACACTAACATAATAAGGGGTTACACTATTAATATAGGGACTTAACATGCCCCTCTCCTTCAAACAAGTGTTGTCCTCAACGCTTGATTATTTCTTGATGCTTCTGTATAAAATTCTCATCCTCCCATGTGAAATATTCTACAAGAAAGTTCTTCCACTTGTTGAGATACTCTGAAATTGATCTTACTTGTCGAGTTCTTGTTTCTATGACTGCTTCATAACTTCTTTCGATGTCATGTTGATCTTCCTGTTGTTTCATTAGATTCTGCACCAAAGTTGGGTTATCCTTTGAGAGTTGGACAACTTGTTGTTGATGCTCGATGTGATCTTCCACTAATTTATCATCCATATTTGTTATTATTTGATCCTTCAAACCATCCAAATTAGCCTCCATTTCTGCTTTTAAACCATCTATTTCATCTTCAATTTCTCTTCGTAAGATCGAAACTTGTTGCACTTGGTACCGTAATTTTGATATCTCATACTGAAACTCTTCCTCTTCATGCATCATAGTATAGATTTTTGAGGGATTAATGGGTATGGAATTATTTTTTGGAGGCATAATAGAACCCATTACTGAAAAAAATTCTTCAATATACCCTTGGAATCAATTCAACTTTATTCTTCAAACAAGACTTATACAATTCGGAAAAAACAATACACACTTTTTTCTTGCTTTTGAGGAGCTCGATATTGAAATTGAATTATATCTGTAATTGAAAATCTTCAATATATGAAATTAAGCCCTGTAGTATCCCTCTGAAGCTTCTTTCAAATGCCACAGGTCTGACCTGATTTTGATTCTCCAAGAAAAAGTTGTGTCCAATCTCCCACAATGACCTAATTCTGGACTGGTTCAGTAGAGCGAACTTGTACGACTTTCCACGTGTCACTGTTTTGTCCTTTGTCTCTGAAATTGATAGCCAAGAAACTACAGGATGTTTACTTGCGACCACTTTTGACGGCACTCTAATCCAATCTCCAGAGAGAGATTTATTGAAATTTTCCCACGATCACCTCTTTGAGATGAAATTCAGGAGCTTGAAAAAGCACTACCTTCCACAGATCATATCTCCAAAAATATTGCGAACCAAGCTCTGAAATTTTTTTATGAATTTCCTCAGGATTTCAGCTTCGCACCATATGAATTTCAGATTCTGAACCTTCGTAGAAAAAAAATTATAGCGCAAATGCCACGATGACCTGTTTAGGAGCCTGAAAAAATACCTGACTTCCACAGATGATATCTCCGAAATTATTGCGAACCAAACTCTGAAATTTTTACACAGGCTTCCTCAAGATTTTTTCTTCACACCCTAAAAATTTCAGCTTCTGAAACTTCGTAGAAAAAAAGTTATAGCGAAAATGCCACGATGACCTGTTTGGAGCAGCGAAACCCTAGAATCCAAGGCTCCGATACCAAATGTTGTGTAACCAGCTCCAAAAATAGAAGAAAAGAGATATCAACGCCTTAGAAATAAGCCACTTCGAGGGGGCAACCTCCAATACATTACATAAATGAACAATTCTTGGATGATACAAATGAACAAAACCTCCTTCTATATATAGGAGTCCATGGGGCCACAATATAATCCTAGTGGGGTCACAATGTAATCCTAGCCGACCTAACAATAATAATGTAAGGGCACAATAATAACAATATGGGGGTTATAGGGGTACATTAATAAAAATAAGGGGGGCTACACTAACATAATAAGGGGTTACACTATTAATATAGGGACTTAACAATAGTCCCTGATCACTGCACATAGGCTAAGTTCAAATGGAACTACCAGCACACGGAATGCCTGGGCGAAGATGAAAGAAGAAATTGGTATAATGCAGACCGGAAACTTGCTCCAGGGGCGTACTCTGATCAAGAAGACCCAGATGAACAAACATTGGAGGACAAAAGTCATGAATTGGGAGGCGCTTCTTCTTCTCCAGCTAAAAAGCCTCGGACTAGTACAAGGCATAGCACATCTACCCAGCAGAAAGAACTAGAAGCCCAAGCCCAGCAAGAAATGGAGAAGAAGATGAAAGAAGACGAAGATAAGCACAAGAGGAGTCTAAGGTCAGAGTAGAAGAAGAAGCAAGCCGAAGAGGCCAGGAGAAAAAAGGAGAAATAGGAGGCAGAGGTTGCAGCGGAACGGTAACTTAAGAAAGAATTAGATCAAGTGGAAGCCGAATGCCAGAAGAAAGCAGAACAAACAACAGCAGCTGAACGCAAAAGGAAGGCCGAACTAGAAGAAATGGTAGAAGCAGAGCGCAGACAGAAGAGTGAACATGACAAGGCAGAAGCCGAATGCCTTTGAAAATAAGAAGAAGAAAAGAAAAGGAAAGAAGAGGAGGATGCAATGCTAGAGAACATCGAGGTATCTCCCCAGGGCGCAGGATCACAAACAGAGCTACCACCCCTCGAGGTACCTGTAGTCAGTACACGCGCCACGCTCTCCAATGTGAGTTCCTATGAAGGACAAGAGGAGGAGGTATTCAATCTTACCAGGCTCACGTACGACCAGCTCTCCTTTAAGATCTGATAGGAGAAAAGAAGATGCCTGGCACTAAATCCTTCTGCCTCATCCACAATCGCGATGGAGAAAGACATATTCCTAGACACTAGGAATAATCCTGTGATGATAGCATCGGTTGGCACAACTTTCGTTGCGGCCATAGAAGAGAATGTAAACAGAATGAGTAGAGAGATCTTCTCTCTACAAAACAGGTTACAAGAAGCAGAGCAGAGGGACGCAAGGGCAGAACAGGAAAAGATAACATTGAGAGAGGAGATTCAGCAACTCCAAAGCAAAACTTCCCCTATCAATGAAGTACCACTCACCATCTGGACTAATCCTGTGATGATAGCATCAACTGGCATAACTTTCGTTGCGGCCACAGAAGAGAATGTAAACAGAATGAGTAGAGAGATCTTCTCTCTACAAAACAGGTTACAAGAAGTAGAGCAGAGGGACGCAAGGGCATAATAGGAAAATATAGCATTGAGAGAGGAGATTCAGCAACTCCAAAGCAAAACTGCTCCTATCAATGAAGTACCACTCACCATCCAAAGGGAGTTGGATATATTAGAGGCCACCATGAGACAAGTCTATGGGGAAATGTTTACTATAAAACAAACAGTTGCCCCTTTGGTGAGAGCCCAAACAGAAACCAAGCGGAGGAATGAGCAGCTGAAGGAAGCCTCAGCCGCCTTGGATAGAATGATAGATTGGACAGTCCGGTACCCCCAGGCTCCCGAAAACCTGCCAAAGAAAGATTGGATCCACACACAAGATGCCAGGGTCTAGATTCAGATTAAAATGCAGTCTAATGATAAGCTATCCAAGGACCTATCTAAGGTGATGTCCGCATAGGAGCATCTGATCAGTGGAATCGATTCAATGCACATCCTACATCACATTCCATCACTAGGTGCATTAGATGAGGAAAATACATGGGCACAAGTGGATTAGGAAATCCAGGCATTTTTTTAGCCCATTAAGCAAGCCGCTGCCACTGTCGATCTTGCAGCATCACAGGAGAACCTGGGAAAGTTTCTTGTCACACCAGTTTGGATCTATACCAAGCTCGACTCCCTGTCCAACCAGGTCACATAGAAAAGAGAGACTCTAATCCCAAATGCCTTGGAATGTCTCCATCGGTTAAGAGAAGAAGTTCCTTTGATTTCCCCCATAGCGGCAGATTATCACGCCTGGCAGAACTTCCTCAAAGAACAACGAGTTGATGTTCCTGACCTCACGATCACATGCACATCCTCATGAGAAAATGGCAACAGGTCGCATGTCGCATTTCCCAGCTAGGTCGCAGGTCGCATTTCTCAGCTTGGTCGCAGGTCGCAAGGCAGCTCAACAGTTGGGCAGACAAAAAGTTAGGAAGCCCAAATGGAAAATTTTGATCTATAAAACTCCCTCCCAGATGATTGTAAAGAGATATTTTTTTTTGGACTCAAAAGTGAGAGAGAATTGTATACAAGGATAACACTCTTTTGCACATGAATATAGATACTTGTCAAAACTCCTTTCGGATCTGATGTGTTTTGCTGTGCAAACACTATGAGTATTTCTTATACAGTTTCAAACATCTTTTGATTAATGAAGTTGCGCCTTTAATGACATCCTTTATGCATTATAGTCCTCTATACTTGTGTTAATGATGTTTAGTTTGATTCTCTTTCTTAATGAATGTTAATGACTTTGTTTATTAGCATTTGTATCACCATTTAATCTTTCAGGAAGTGAAGGGTTTTTTTCACCATAAAGAATTGTTTCTTCTGTGGTCATAACAGCCTACAAGCATGACTCCAATGGGGTGTTGTTAACGACATTTCCTTCGGCATTTGTGCTTTATTTTTTCTTTCCTTGCTACACATAGTGTTACATACGTGTTAACTCATCAATCATGTATCTCGTATCATTTGAATAAGTGTGTGTCTGCAGGTTCATTGAGTTCTTTTGAGACCAAAGGAAAGGAGACCTAAGCGGTAGCCAGACCCACACCCTAGAAGGGATCCCTATTCCAAACGGTCTATAGTCCAATTGGGACTCTTAACAGGGGAGATCCCCTACTGTTGGCCAGACAAACTTTCCCGTCAACAGAATTGGCGCTAGAAGGAGGGCATGAAATGGCATCCTCCCATCACACAAGCAACATTCCATCACAAACTCCCCATGGGGAGGTCATAAACGATGATACTATCCCTCCTCCTTTGGAAGATATTCAAGGGGAGGAGGCTCCATATTATGAAACCACCAGAGAACAGTTGAGGGCCTTGTGCCCAGTTGCCTGCAATCTCATCAGGGATTTGCGATACGCCCCAATCATGAATTTCTTGACCCATACTAGAACCCCTGCTGATAACCTCACTCGCAACGGTGCTATGGTGAGTTCCATGCCTCAGTTGGTAAATTTTATGGTTGAAGATCTTGCCATCACTGTCCAGAATAACAAACCGATTCCTGAGTTCCAAGGGGGCGAAGAGGAGGAACCTGGTATGAGTGAACCCCATCCTGACCCTCAGCCTAACCAAACCCAACATAACAACAACCGAGTCCGCTCCCCACCTGGGGAAGGTGAGGGAAACAGAGGCCGCGAAAATGAAGGTGAGAGAGATAGAGCTCACAGAAATGAAGGCGAGGGAAATAGAGCCCGCAGAAATTAAGGTGAAGGAAACAGAGGCCGAGGGAATGGAGGTAGGGGAGATAGAGGTCATGGCCAAGGACACCGTGCCACCCACCTCCGTCAAAACCAAAATAGGCCACCTGTATAAAATTGGGGATATCTCAGAAATATGGTCAACCATGAGAGATATCAAGATGAACACTCTCGACATGGAGGAGAAGCATCTAGGTCAGGCACGGGGAGTGAATCTGAATCTGAGATCAGGCACCACGAGCATGCCAGGAGAGTGCAACCACTTTCCTGGATGGCCCTGTTAGCCACCTATATTTTTCCATTATATCAGCTGGTGGCTAAATATTCTTCGCAGCCTTCAAGAAACAAATTCAATCCTGAACTTGTTGGTGCTTGAAGTCTATTGGTAAGATCATGAACTGCTGGTTGTTTCTTCATACTTTTCCTTCTCTCAGCCTCTGATATTCCATGAAAATCCCAGTCAAGTACTGCCGCATATCTTTTTCTTTTCCATCACTTGCTTCTGTTTTACTTTCATTCTTCCATTTCCCTTTATTCATGAAAACCCCACCAAACCATGTGTTATTCCTTATCCCTCCATTAATTTCTTTCCCCAAGGTTAAAAACCCATGTTTAAACCTTATCGGAATTATATTTCCTTTTGCAATTCTTTGGAAAAACCATAGAAAGCACATGTTTCTATGCGTTAGGCTTAAGCCCCTCAGGCTAAGCCCCTTGCCGTTTCTCCCTCCACATAACCGAGCGCCACGACCGACCGCTCAAGTCCTGAGGCGCTAAACCGAAACGTGGTCCCACTCCGCTCTTTTCCTTTGAAACATTCAAAAAACCCATCTTTTATAAGGTTTTTGGCGTGAAATATTAAATCACGTGTTTTATGGCCCCAAATCCTCCCAACCGTTGATTTTCTCCCCAGATCCGACGGAGCGGAGTGAGCCCCACCTGGTGGACCCCTCTTCCCCGTGCCCTTTTCCAAAAAACCATGGTTTTATCCCGCACCGCTCCTCGGGAAAAACTGGTTTTCTCCCATCGGCCAGCGATTCCACACGCTGGCCGACACGTGTCCTCCACCCCGTTTCCAAAACCGCCGCGCTATCACATCGCCCGCGCATTATCCTTCGGACTATGGCCCCGCAGCGAGATTCATCTCCGCCGTCGGATTTGGGCCCCCCCATCCGACGGTTGCTGATCGACTCTTTTGCTCGGCTTTTAATGGACTTTCCCACCTATTAATCTCCCCTGGCGCGATCAGAAGCCGATCTCCACCATTGATCTTCGCAGATCGACGGTTCTCATGCAACCACCCGATTCCATCGTACAGTTCGCTTTTTTCTCCGCTGACTTTTCAGACCGCTCCCGACCATTGATCGCAATTCGATCAACGGCTCCAATTGCTCCATTTTCCTGCACGCCCTCCAATGCAGATCGCCCATATAACGTAGGATTTTCTCATTTTGATTGTATTTTGCAGGTTTTAAGGTTCTTTCGTCGTGTTTTAAGAAAATCTGAAAGACGAGGGTGACGACTCCCGTTCTTTCGAATTATCCATGAGATCGACCGCAGGGTGAAGAACAGTGTTATCAACAAGGTTTCATGAGCCTTGGTGCCGTGCATCCCTGTAAAGCTTGAAGAATACCGTCAAAATCAACGCAGAGAAAGAGTATCAGATATTGAAGACCCCAGTGAAACCAGAGCATCAGATTAGCGGACGGATTGGTGGGGATTACGGCTAAGTCGGTTATCAAAAGCCTAATCCCCGACTCAGAACACAGATTAAAGGAAAACCTAAAAGTGTTCATCAGACACATCGCCTCCATCGCCATACTTTGAGGTGAATTGATTCCTCAACCACCGCAGTGCCACCTATTGCCTCAAAATGCTCAGTCAGAGGCCGAATTCATTGAACAGGATCAGATATTATGCCTCGGAACAGCCAGAGAAGTTATTTCTGCCCCAAATTTAATGACAGAATGTTTGCAGAGTAACCCTAATAATACGCAGAGCCTCAAAGGTCAAAAAAAGCTCCCTCCGAGCTTACTTCATAAGTATAAGCACATTAATGCAGTGGAACACCTGTATGATTTCTTCATCGATCCTCCCAGGGTCAGGAAGACATTAATTCTGCATTAATTGTATTTGAGATCTTCCCATCAGATCTCACCTCCTCATCCTTCTATAAATACTCCAGAAGAAGATGAGTGAGGGGTTGGATTGTTTGGTTGTCAATGTAAATTGCTGAAGCATTGTAAGGTAATTGAGCCGGAAAACTCTTGACTGTAAATAGTGGTTTCATAGGCTCTTGGAGCTCTGCTTGTAACAGATAGGTTAGGCTGTGAAGATAGATGGATTAAAAAATTGGATCTGAAGATTGTAACTGGTTTGAAGCAATCAATACAAGCTGATTTATGGGATCCTGGTCTATGCTGATGGTGATGTTATTCTCACTGTGAACTTGTCAATTTATTTCAGTTTTCAATTTGTTTCATTTTCCACTATAAAGAACAGTTTAAACAGTGTTAGGACCTACTGTATATCAGTAACCTTCTCTGGCTGAGAAATCTTTATCCCAATGTTTTCTTCTAATTGTGTTATTTAGAAATGATTTAATTCAGTCTAAGTACAGAGATGCTAGCATTCCCTCATCTTTTTTTCACAGCTGAATGCTATTTTTAAATGTTACTTTCAATATACGTTGTGTAGGGAATGAATTGAGGAAATCAAAGGTTAGCCCTGAGTCCCTTTCTTGTTTGCTCAACTATTTGATTATTTCCCTTAGGATGTGTTAAAATCTGACTATTTTCGAAGTACTTATCAGATCTTAGGCCATTCTGTGTTATCTTTGTGATTGTCTTGGAAGTAACTAAGTAAAGAAGAACTAGGAGAGGATCATGGTGAGCCCAGCCCACTAGTTTCTACTCCAAAGGTTGCCTTCAAGTTTCCCTTCGTTTTTATTTGTATTCTATTAGAAGTGTATCAAAGGCTGGCTAGTTTCAAAGTACTTACCAGATCCTAGTTTGCTTCTATGTTTTTCTTAAGTGCCTGGTCAAAGGCTGGCTAGTTTCAAAGTACTTACCAGATCCTGGGCTGCTCTTTGTTCTGTATCTGTCATTTCCCTTTCTTGTTGTATCACCCCATTCCATAAATCAAGCCTTAAAGAGATCCTTAGGCATAGATGACTTGCCCCATAGATCACTCTTGAACCTGAATGTTTCAATTAAACCCTCTTATGACTCCATAGCCCAATGGATTGAAAACTTGCCATCATCTTTCTTTATAATCAAAGCTTACTCTTTTGCTTGCAACTTCTCACCTTTGAACCTATTTGCATATAGATCTTTCCGCCTCAAACAACAACTATGTTCAACCATCCGAGAAAACCAAACAAAACTCTTGGCCTTCATAACTAGCCTAATATCATCACCCCAAACTTCAAAGACAATATCCATCTTTGTACATATTGGAGAAATCCCTCTCCGGATTCAGGAGGGCTAGATCCTAGAATCCCAAAGTTGGTTGAAATGATGTTAACTCTGTAATCGAACTTTGCCAATCTTTCTTGTTACAGAGACCTAACAGGCCCAGTCCCCATTAGATCTTTTGGGCCCCCTCCATGACATGCCTAGGCACCCGGAGAAGCATCTCCCCAAGTTTGACCCCAAAAAAGGCACGTTGGCCGAGGATCATATAAGCAGTTTCTATCTTTCTCTGCAAATTATGAGAGTTCAAACTGATGACGTTGCTTGTCGCCTTTTTCCACACACTCTAGAAAACAAGGCGGCCACCTGGTACCGATCCCTCCCAAGTGCCTCCATAACATCTTGGGATCAATTCCGTCATGTGTTATTGCATAAATTTTCGGAGGACAAAACCCCTTCCATGCTCCTCACGGAGTTAAGCACCATTAAATGCCATAAGAAAGAAAAGGTCAGGGATTTTAATCAACTTTTTGCTACCATTTTTTAAAATTTTCTCCCCAACTTGGCATTAGATGACTCCATTACCATAGACTACTATACAAAATCCCTCCCCAGGGATATTTACGTCTTCGTAAAACGCGAAGCTAGGGCCACCCTTGCGGCAAATTACGTGGCCGCCCTCACTGTAGAAAAGGACATGCTTTCTATAGGAGCCATCGACCACGAAGGGAGAGATGACCATAAACCAATCGCGACGAAAAGTTAGTCCTCCACACCCAAGACCGCAGATAAGGATAAGGATTCTTTTGACTTCGAGAGTATAGTAAAGACCCTTAAGCTATTGAAAAATTTAGTCTTAGACCTGAAGAGAAAGGGCATAGAATCTATGACTAGCAGTAAGGCCCCAAAGCCCTTTTTCAAAAAGATTAACCCCAACACCAACTGACCTCTGTCTAACCCAAACACTGTTCTCAACGTGGAATAAATAGGAAAAGATAACTTTTGTTCTTTCCACCAGGCTGCCCACTCTGAGAAAACATACCCACAATGGATTGGCAGCATGACTTCTGTAGTAAATCATCTTCTGGACGATCAAACCCTAGGGGATGCAGGGGAAGATGATGTTTCTGACCATGAAGAAGATTTTCCCCCTGATGAAGAACCAAGGTCCTCTGTTCTTGCGTTTGACATAATCCGCGGGGAGAACAATCACACCATCACTAATATCAATATGGCAGACGATCCTAAGGCCAAACCTGTATGAAATTATAGCCTTAGAAGCAAAGGATCGGTCCCCGAACAGTCCTTTGAAGAGAAGAAAAGGGCTTTCTTAAGGAAAATTCTTCCTCCCGGGAATGAGCAACAAGCTGCTCCTGAAAATCCCACGAACAACAACACCTGAGTAAATCAAAAGAGAAAGCTCCCGGTGGGGTCCCCCAAAGCCACTCCTGAGTCTAGTCCTAAATTTGATTCCAGTTATAACATTGTTGAGGACATGAAAAAAACTAGAGCCAACATCTCCCTCTATGATCTTGCCCGCATCACCAATCAACAAGAACTCATTCTCAAAGCCTTCGCCAATACCTTAAATACTAAGTCTGTGAGCAATACATCCATGCAAGCTGGTCCGAGTGTTCAGTCTATAGTAAACGCCATAAATGTAAATTGCAGGGGATCCACTCCTCCCTTCCTCTTATCATTTCAAATTTTTAACTTCAACGTCCATAATTGTCGAGTTGACTCCGACGCATCTACAAACTTCATGCCCCTATCTGTTTGTAAGAAGCTAAACATCCATTCGAAGAAAACTAACGCGAGAATCATCCAACTTGACAGATCGCAGGTGACGACTGTAGGAGAGCTGAATAATGTCATCATCCGCCTTTTGTCCGACTCCAGAGTCCATCAATGTATATACATTGTAGTTGTAGACATCCCTGAAGCCTATGGCCTATTACTTAGCAGAGACCGGTCCAACAAGTTGCAAGGGTATTTTGCCACTGACTGGTCCCACCTGTGGCTTCCGTATAAGGTTTGGAACAACCAAATCAGGGTCGAAAGTGAAACTTATATGAAATATACTGTGATCGATTTGGATGCTACTAATGAACATATCAGCTTTTCCCAAGAGGAGCTTGGCATGTGTTTCTTGGAGGCCATTTTCGGATGTTACCATCCTCCTCAGTCTCCAGTAGGCCCCGAGGTCCAGTATGAACTAACACTCGTCACAGAAGGCCAAGCCACTCCCATCTCGCACCAAGTCGAAATCCTGCCCCAACCCACAGCCCTGAAGGAGCCAGAAAATGACGTGTGGACCCTATATTATGACAGTTCCAAGACCCATGACGGAGCTGGTGCAGGCTGCATCTTGCTGGACCCTCAGAAGAACAAGTTCTTGATTTCGTGTCGGCTAGAGTTCCAGTGCACCAACAATACTGCTGAATATGAAGCTTTAGTCCTCGGACTCAAGAAGGCGTTAGATTTAAAAGTAAGATGTTTACAGGTCATTGGAGACTCTGAGATTATCACTCGGCAGGTACAAAATACCATTCATTGTTTGTCTCCGCACTTAAAATCTTATCAACAAGAGGTATGGCGTCTTATTTCTACTTTTGATGTGTTTGGAATCAAATCTGTTCTTAGAACGCATAATGTAGCAGCTGATACTCTGGCTAATGCTGCTGCTATATTTACCCCTTTGAGGGATGGATTTTCTATTGAATTTATGTATAGATCCTCCATGCTAGATAATATTACTAATTTACGTGTTTTTGATGATGACCAACAAATATTGGAATTCACGCTCAACACTGAAGTATTCAAAGACACGGTAATAGATGAGGTAGATCATGATCAAACTTTGCAGGAAGAGCATGATAAATGCCAGGAGAACCCCATGCCCAAGGGGGTAGTGTCACTTGAAAAGCTCTTTGATCTGCAAAGCCGTTTTCATGGGCCCCCAAATACCAAAGTACAAAGTTCCACCTTGGCACATCGGCAGGTGAACTTAGGATCAGACGAGAACCCCAAGTTCATCAACCTTGGGAAAGATTGTTCCGACCAAGAGACGCAGGCTTTCACCCAACTATTCCGGAAGTATCGAGATGTATTTGCGTGGATATAAAATGATTTACATATGTACGATACTCGGATTATTCAGCACGTGATACCCATGAAGGAAGGAGTGAAGCCTTTCCATCAAAAGCTCAGAAAAGTGCATCCTACTTTGGAATCGATGATTCAAAAATAACTTAAGCTTTTGGATGCACACATCGTCTTCAAAGTTCGCCACTCCACTTGGGTGTCAAACTTGGTCCCGATATGGAAGAAGTCTGGCGAGATCTGCTTGTGCATGGATTTCTGAAATTTAAATCGAGCCTCAGACAAAGACAATTACCTGGAGCCTCCTATGGAACAAATGTTGCAAGATGTGTCTGGATCCGAGATTTTCTCCTTATTGGATGGGCTCTCCAGCTACAACCAAGTGCTGATAGCTAAGCCAGACAGATTGAAAACTACTTTTCGGAATAAATGGGGAACGTTCACTTTCATACGCATGCCCTTCGGATTAATAAATGCGGGGGCAACTTTCCAACGGGCTATGGATATAGATTTCCATGGTTTGATAGGGTGGAGCATGGTAGTCTATTTGGAAGATGTCACCGTGTTTTTGAAACACTGGGGCGATCATTTACGCCACCTCAAGCAAATTTTTGAAAGGTGCAGGAAGTACGGAATCTCACTCAACCCGAAGAAGAGTGTTTTTGCAGTGGCAGAAGGGAATTTGTTGGGCCACATTATAACTAAGCAAGGCATTGTTGTAGATCCCGAGCGGGCAAAATCCATTGCCTAGATTCCACCCCCTAGCAGTAAAAAGGCTATGCAATCTTTCCTTGGGAAAATCAATTTTGTACGTAAATTCATATCTGATTTCGCCCAAATAGTTAGGCCTTTGCAGGGGATGATCAAGAAGAATGTGATTTTTAAATGGAATCTACCAGAGAAGGAAGATTTTAACAAAATCAAGCAGGCTATTGGTGAAGCACCATCCCTCCAAAGTCTAGATTTTAGCAGAGGCTTTATCCTGTACACTTTCTCTTCAGGTTTGTCACTTGCAGCTGTCCTCACGCAGAAATACGGCAACAATGATGAACAACCTATATCCTTCATGAGTACTGGTTTACAGGGAGCTGAATTGAGCTACCCTGAAATCGAGAAGCAGGCTTACACAGTATACAAAGTGGTCAAGCATTTCAGGCCATACATCTTGAAAAACCATGTTAGAGTTTTCATTCCCCACCCAGCTGTCCACTCACTGTTTGTGCAGCAGGAGCTAGGCAAGAGACGAGGCAACTGGGTGGCATGCCTGCAAGAGTACGACTTAGAGTTTAAACCAGCACACACTGTTAAAGGACAAGGACTCTGCCAAATGGATGCAGAGGCTGCAAGCTCACATGAGGCTGAAGAAGAGTGTTGGGAACAGGAAATCGATATGTATCAGAGTGACCACGCACCTCAGCAGAGAATCCCTTCTTGGTACTCTGACATTTTGGGATATTTAACCCATGGCATCTTGGACCCTGCTTTGAATTCCCAGCAAAAACGAGCAATAAGTCTCAAGGCTACATCTTACTAGATGATCCAGGGTAAGCTTTTCAAGAAACATCACGATGGAGTTCTGTTACGCTGCTTGGAACAGGATGAAGCACAGAACATCTTGACCGAGCTACACGACGAACCAGCTAGAGGGCATTTTGTAGGTGATACCACCGCCCATAAGATAATGCATGCAAGATACTATTGGCCAACTCTCTTCAGAGACGCGCATGCATATGTCTGGAAGTGCACTCAATGCCAGAAGTTTGCAAGTTGGGAAGAACAACTAGCTACTCCCCTACAGTCAGTGGCAGTGGAGGAACCCTTTCAATAGTGGGGTTTGGACATGATTTCTGAAATCCTACCTCACTCCTCCAAGCAACACCGATATATTCTCACTGCTACCAATCATTTCACCAGGTGGGTCGAAGCAGTACCTTTACACCAAATCAATGCTCAAGAAGTAATAGAATTTGTCGCTCATTCTATCATCACTAGGTTTGGCATTCCAACTTCCTTGGTTTTTGATAATGCAACTTACTTTTCATCTTTTAAGTTGTATGATTTTTCTCTGGAAAATGGTATTGTGCTTAAACATTCTGCAAATTATTATCCCCAAGGAAACGGGTTAGCTGAGTCAACCAATAAAAATATTATCTGCATCATTAAGAAGACTCTGCTATCCCACTAGCGAAACTGGCATAACGCCCTTCACAACACTCTCTGGGCCGACCCTGTCACTCCTAAATCCTCACTCGGCACCTCCTCGCATTTTCTTTTGTATGGAAAAGAAGCAATTCTTCCTCCCCACTTATCTCTCCCTGCCCTTCAGTTGTCCCAAGAAAGCCATGGTACGCCATGCCTCACCTTGCAGACCCGAATCAATACACTTCTGAAGTTGGAGGAAGAGAGGCAAAAAACCCAGGAAAAGTTTGCCATCCACCAAAGTCGGATCAAGAGATGGTTTGATAAAAAGTCCGCAGGGAATAAAATTTTTGAAGTAGGAGACCTAGTCCTTAAGTGGGATAAAGCTCATGAAGAAAAGGGAAAACATTCCAAATTCCAAGCACTGTGGACAGGTCCTTTCCAGGTTAAGGAGAAATTGGGTTCCCACACATTTAGATTGCAAACTCTTGATGGGAGAGTCGAGGTCCTCCCAGTGAACGGGCATGACCTCAAACATTACTTCACTTAGTAGCCCTCAGAGGGCTGTCCTACCCCTGTACCATAATTTTCTGCTCTAGTTTCGTTAGTCAAAATATACATATATATATATATATATATATACACACGATATATATATATATATATATATATATATATATATATATATATATATATATATATATATATATATATATATATATATATATATACACATCGATATATACATACATAAATACATATATATATATATATATATATATATATATATATATATATATATATATATAATTTTCGAAATACGGAAGGCCTTGTCGGAGCCACGCAATTGGCACACTACCCCAGGTTCTATGGTGATGAAAAGCCTTTCCTAAAAGACACAAAGGTGGCGAAATCTTTCCTCTAATTGGCACCCAAAGGTAGTACATAACCTAGCTCAAGCCACCAAGCGTGGGTAGCTAACCTAGCAGGTTTGAAAAGGTGTCTGTGATGAAATATTTCGATACAACGACAACTAGATCGAAAGGGAACGGAGTTAACTTCGGGTGACGTCAGGACATCCGGGAAAAACCTAAGTCCTCATATCAGACCAGGAGCAACCTCTCTGCAAGTAAAATAAGTCAGGATCCCTCATCCGCCCAGGAAAAAAATTCCCCCCCTCAAATAAGTGCCATGAGCACATCTAAATAAGTGCCTTAGGCACATTCAAAATAAGTGCAATAGCACGCCAATAAAGGGTAAAGGATTGAGAAAGGCTTCCTACATAGAGAAGTGATGTGATGACTTCGCTGGGGTACTGACCAGGCTCACTGGCAGCGGAGCAACGTTCATGACTCCTAGGCAGTGACTCCGCCGGGACCGAGAGGTTCGCAGGCAGTGGAGAAACACGATGAGGACAAAACAATCGTACCAGACCCTGTGGCCACCCGGAGTTCTCCAACCCTTTCAGTCCAGAAACTTGAAGCAATGAAATTCGGTTAACCAACACCCAAACAAGCTAGCAGGCCAAGCAACCTCGCAAGGTGCCAAAGACAAGGTAGTGGAGACCTTAAGGTGAAATAACAGTTAGTGAAAGGCCCCTCCCTCCCCCACCAGGGAAAACCATCAGCAAAGACTCTAAGTCCGACCAGTGAATCGCCATTTGTTGTAGCCTCTACAACACCCTCCAAAAATTTCACACTTTAAAATTTTTTTGGAGCCCCTTGAGCATAAAGAAAAGTTAAGTTCCAGGAGGGTAAGTCGCTGAGTCGCAGATTTCTAAATTTTTGGAAAATCGCAACCCCACGACCTTGTGACCCCGTGACCCTGAGGTCGCAAGGTCGCAAGGTCGCGAGGTCGCACCTCCTTTATACCACCGTATCATGTGACCCCGCGACCTCATTAATGGTCTACATGTGTTACCTTTTTATAAGTAAGAGGTCGCTAGGTCGCATTATGCACATTCAGCGGATAAGAAAAAAAAACGCCTTTGACAGGTCGACTGGAGTGCGATTTTCCCAGGTAAGTTGTCCTTTTCCTCCTACTATTTCCTTTTATGATTTTTCTTGCCTAATTTTCCTTCCTCATCCCTTAAATTACCCTCCTGTTTTGGCCATTGTTTTCATTTGACACTTAGAGCTTCCCTTTTGGCTCTAACATTTACCCTGCTTGCATAACCTTGTCACAGCTCCCATCTAGACTCTCATGGCCTATATCCTACTCCAAAAGCTCTCCCCTTTCTCTGTTTGGGCCCATTTAACCTTGTATTTTTCAAATTAAAGGGAAAGAGACTACGCGCGGTGCACACCAAAACCTCGACAAGTCCTAGTGCGACTTGCGACCCGCGCGACCCTACGACCCAATCGCTAAGTCGCCAAGTCGCAAATCGCTCTTAAATCTATTTTCTCACGATCTTGCGACCCAGTCGCAGGTCGTAGAGTCGCTCCCCCATCATTTTTCTAAATTTTGCGACCCTACGACCCAGCGACCTGCAACCTGGTCGCAAGGTTGCAAAGTCACATTTCCTCCATTTTCCCACAACTAGTGATCCAGTGACTCCGCGACCTAGTCGCAAGGTCACAAAGTCACAAAGGCTTCAAGAATATCAACATCGTGACCTTGCGACCCTGCGACCCAGTAGGCCACGAGTTCAGCTCTGCCTGTGTCCCTAGTTGAAATAATTAATAAGTTGTACCTAGTTTTGTATCATGATGGCATCTTTCTTATCCTGGATTCTTTCATGAATATGACAGGTGAATTCGAAGTAGACTTAGAGTGTAACCCTGTCCCCTCAGATTCAAGCGACATGGGACCTTCGGTATCTCAGAAAAATGACAAGAGCCTGGCAGTAGAGGACATAGAGATGGATATACCCATGTCCCCACCTCCGATCTATAGAGATACCCTGTGCACATTTGCCAAAGGGGATAGCATGCGTTGGTACCAGGTGTACCAAGAGTTTTCTCGACGGGAATTCCCAAAGGACCTCCCTGACTGGGCAGTGTACATACAGGTCAAAAGGTCAAAGCTCCCTCTTGGAGGTGCCCATCAGGCCATATTCCCATGCGCGGAGGTTATAGATTGGATTATACAAAACACTGACCCCAAGAAGTTCGTAATCAGGGACAGCGAAGGCAAGGCTTTCACGACTCTCAAAGGCTCAGATTCTCACATCAACTACTCATTGCCTGAAAGAGAGGAGGACTTCACAGAAGAGTGGGCCATAGCCCATGCGGTCCCCATAGCAGACACTCTAAAAAAGTGGTGGGAGGAGCCTGAGAAATTCAAGGTCAAGAAGGATCAAGAATATCTAGTGGCAGGCCTCAGGAAAGTATATAAATTGGTGGCTACTATGCTTTGCAGATTGTACGGGCGCCTTGATGCCACCACCTTCAGTGGCACATGGGCAACCCTCATGGAGTATGTCACGGTGCAAGGCATCCGTTTCAACTGGGCCAGCATACTGGTGGCCTCTCTTCATACAAACATATCCTCTGCATTGGTACCAGATGAAGGATTGCATTCTGAATTCTAGATGGCCTCTTATTTGTTGGATGATGTTTTCTCAAGGTGCCACTTTGAGGGATGGGTGCACAACTGGGATCTAAAATAGACCCGTGCGATCCACTTACAAACCAAAGTAATTTTGGATTCCAGATATAAACAAGACATAGAGCTGATCTCTCAAATTTTCATCCCAGATCTTTACAGAAATTTTTTCGGCCAAGACGCTCCTTGCATGTTTTGGCGAGCCATGGAGATGCTAGGCAAGGTGGCACATTGGTTCCCATTTTCCGAGTACACATTAATTTGAGTTTTTCGCTCGTTCAGGGCTCCCCATGCTATGCCTCGATATGTCACAGACAAGATTCTCATGCAAGAGGTCTGTTTCCAGATGTATTCCAGTTTCTCTAGGGTCCTGACCAAGGGTAAAAAGAAGTTATGGCCTACGCTACCCCTCACTATCGGTGCTTACACAGTCAAAGATTTCAGGGAGGTAGAGGTAGAAGTGGAAGAGATGAAAAGTTATCACCTTGGGGCATTAGACCACCGGACGTATGACCCAGAATGGATAGTCGAGGCAAAAGCAGAAGAGATGAAAAGTTATCACCTTGGGGCATTAGACCACCGGACGTATGACCCAGAAAGGATAGTCCCTGATCACTTCACACAGGCTAAGTTCAAATGGAACTACCAGCACACGGAATTCCTGGGCGAATATGAAAGAAGAAATTGGTATAATGCAGACCAAAAACTTTCTCTAAGGGCGTACTCTGAGCAAGAAGACCCAGATGACCAAACATTGGAGGACAGAAGCCATGAATTGGGAGGCTCTTCTTCTTCTCTGGATAAAAAGCCTCGAACTAGTACAGGGCATAGCACTTCTACCCAACAAAAAGAACTAGAAGCCCAAGCCCAGCAAGAAAGGGAGAAGAATATGAAAGAAGATGAAGATAAGCACAAGAGGAGTCTAAGTTCAAAGCAGAAGAAGAAGCAAGCCGAAGAGGCTAGGAGAAAAAAGGAGAAACAGGAGGCAGAGGCTGCAGCGGAACAGGAACTCAAGAAAGAATTAGATCAAGTGGAAGTCGAACACCAGAAGAAAGCAGAACAAGCAGCAGCAGCTAAACGCAAAAGGAAGGCCAAACTAGAAGAAATGGCAGAAGCAGAGCGCAGACAGAAGAGTGAACATGACAAGGCAGAAGCCGAACGCCTTCGAAAAGAAGAAGAAGAAAAGAAAAGGAAATAAGAGGAGGATGCAATGCTAGAGAACATCGAGGTATCTCTCCAGGGCACAGGATCACAAACAAAGCTACCACCCCTCGAGGTACTTGTAGTCAATACACGCGCCATGCTCTCCGATGTGAGTTCCTACGAAGGACAAGAGGAGGAGGTATTCAATCTTACCAGGCTCACGTACGACCTGTTCTCCTTTAAGATCCGACAGGAGAAAAGAAGATGCTTGGCACGAAATCCTTCTGCCTCATCCACAGTCGCAATGGAGAAAGAAATAGTCCTAGACACTAAGACTAATCCTGTGATGATAGCATCGGCCGGCACAGCTTTCACTGTGGCCATAGAAGAGAATGTAAACAGAATGAGTAGAGAGATCTTCTCTCTACAAAACAGGTTACAAGAAGCAGAGCAAAGGGAGGCAAGGGCAGAACAAGAAAATATAGCATTGAGAGAGGAGATTCAGCAAATCCAAAGCAAAACTGCCCCTATCAATGAAGTACCACTCACCATCCAAAGGGAGTTGGATATATTAGAGGCCACCATGAGACAGGTCTATGGGGAAATGTTTACTATAAAACAAACAGTTGCCCCTTTGGTGAGAACCCAAACAGAAACCAAGCAGAGGAACGAGCAGCTGAAAGAAGCCTCAGCTGCCTTGGACAGAATGATAGATTGGACAGTATGATACCCCCAGGCTCTTGAAAACCTGCCAAAGAAAGATTGGATCCACACACAAGATGCCAAGGTCCAGATCTAGATTAAAATGCAGTCTAAGGATAAGCTATCCAAGGACCTAGATAAGGTGATGTCCGCATACGAGCATCTGATTAGCAGCATCGGTTCAATGCACATCCTACATCACATTCCATCGCTAGGCACATTGGATGAATAAAAGACATGGGCACAAGTGGATCAGGAAATCTAGGCATTTTTGCAGCCCATTAAACAAGCAGTTGCCACTGCCGATCTTGCAGTATCACAGGAGAACCTGGGAAAGTTTCTTGTCACACCAGTTTGGGTCTACACCAAGCTCGCCTCACTGTCCAATGAGGTCACATAGAAAAGAGAGACTCTAATCCCAAACGCCTTGGAATGTCTCCATCGGTTAAGAGAAGAAGTTCCTTTGATTTCCCCCATAGCGGAAGATTATCATGCCTGGTATAACTTCCTCAAAGAAAAACAAGTTGATATTCCCGACCTCACGATCACGCGCACATCCTCATCAGAAAATGGTAGCAGGTCACAGATCACATTTCCCAGCTAGGTCACAGGTCTCATTTCTTAGCTTGGTCATAGGTCGCAAGGCAGCTCAACAGTTGGGCAGATGAAAAGTCAGGAAGCCCAAAGGGAAAATTTTGATCTATAAAACTCCCTCCAGGATGATTGTAAAGAGATCTTGTTTTTTGGACTCAAAAGTGAGAGAGAATTGTATACAAGGATAACACTCTTTTGCACATGAATATAGATACTTGTCAAAACACCTTTCGGATCTGATGTGTTTTTTTGTGCGAACACTAT
Organism: Pinus albicaulis; assembly: GCA_034641835.2. Classification (NCBI taxonomy): domain Eukaryota; kingdom Viridiplantae; phylum Streptophyta; class Pinopsida; order Pinales; family Pinaceae; genus Pinus; species Pinus albicaulis. The sequence continues at coordinate 977,325,711 of CM076572.1, forward strand.
GAGTATTTCTTATACAATTTCAAACATCTTTTGATTAATGAAGTTGTGCCTTTAATGACATCATTTATGCATTATAGTCCTATGTTCTTGTGTTAATGATGTTTAGTTCGATTCACTTTCTTAATGAATGTTAATGACTTTGTTTATTAGCATTTGTATCACCATTTAATCTTTCAGGAAGTGAAGGGTGTTTTCCGCCATAAAGAATTGTTTCTTCTGTGGTCATAATAGCCTACAAGCATGACTCCAATGGGGTGTTGTTAACGACATTTCCTTTAGCATTTGTGCTCTATTTTCTTGCCTCTCTACGCATAGTGTTACATATGTGTTAACTCATCAATCATGTATCTCGTATCATTTGAATAAGTGTGTGTCTGCAGGTTCATTGAGTTCTTTTGAAACCAAAGGAAAGAAGACCTAAGCAGTAGCCAGACCCACACCCCGGACGGGATCCCTATTCCAAACGGTCTAGAGTCTAATTGGGACTCTTAATCGGGGAGATCCCCTGCTGTTGACCGGAAAATTTTTCCCATCAATAGGTTCCAAAGGAATCTTTGGAATTTTCAAACGTGCAGTCGGTGTGCTTGTACTAGCCCCTGACGTATCGGTGTTTGGTGGGGTGTCGTAGTTGTAATTCTGGGTTTGGAAAAAAATTTCTTCCCCAGCCATGTAAATTTCATGGTTTTTTTTCTCAGAATCATTGGGGTTTTGCTGTTGAGTGCTGACCATTCCTTGATGGGGGAAGGGTTCTTGCATAACTGCAGTGATCTGGGAAGATCCTCCTTGTCCTCGGTTACTCTGAAGCTCTTTAAGTTCAGGGATTTTGGGAAAGTGGTGAGTATAATGCCCGTAATCACCACATATTGAACAAGAATGGTTTGTTCATAGAGGTGGTTGTTTGCCTTGCTTTTGAGCATTGCTTGGCTCTTGGTTCTAGTTCTGGTTTGGATTATTTCCTGGCTGGGGCCATGGTGGGCGCTGTTGGTTGCTGCCCCCCTGTCCAGGGTTCCCTTTGAGTTTTTTTTACCTTTCTTTTGACCACATTAGGAAGGTAATTCTCCTGATCATACTGGTGTGGTTGATTTTGGGACCGCTGCACAAAATTCACCTGTGCATTGTTTTGCGTCGATGGTTTATGTGCTTGGGACTGAGCATACTGCAGTCCCATGTTTGCACTTGGCCATTGGGGGGTAGTTCTTCCATCAGTTTCTTTTCCTACGTACTGGGTCCCCCTGACCGGAGGGTAAGGTCCTCCTTAGTGATACGCTGGAGCCCTATTAGTCAAATTTTGCTGCTGCATATGATGAATTTGAAATCCGGGTTTAGACATGTTCTAGGTAGACCCATGTGTGTAACTGGGATTCTGATTGCTACTGCCTAGGTACCCTTGGGTCATTGACCCAATAATCATGTCTGCAGAGTTCAACGCGCCTATAAATTCTTGATAAGATTGTAGGCACGGGGCGTTAGGCAGGATATTGTATATGTATCCTTATTGCGTATAGATCAGTTCAAGCTATTGGGCTTTACTAATTGCGTCCTCTTCGGATGTGGGGTTACGTTGCACCACATCCTTTGAAATCTCCACTGTCAGAGTTTTCAAGAATAAATCTAAAAGGACCTGGTCATCGAGTTGAGCTTTTCATAAGCTACGACGTCGTCTCCACTCATGGAGATGTTTAGAAATGTGGGTAGAGGGGGATTGTCTGAAATGAGTGAGTAACTCCATTCCTGAATTGTGGTGAATGGGTAACTGAAAATATGTGAGGAACGCAGTAGCGAGGTCACTAAAGGTTCCATGTGAAGCAGGGGGTTTCTCAAAGTACCATTCGTGGCCACTCCCATGAGAGTGCATTGAAATAGCCTCAATTGAATAGTATCGTCAATGATGCTATTCGATGAGCACCACAAGTGAAAGGTCATTATATGATTCCCTGGGTCTTCCGCTTGCTTGCCCTCAAACGTTGGTATGTCTGAAGGGAGCTTCGTGGGCATGGGAGGCCAATTGGGGTCGTGTGTGATGGGGTCATTGGTGAGCTTGGTTAAATCTGGTAGATTTAATGCCGCTAAGAAGGGCGACTGAGAGGTTGACACCATGGCAACGTGTGAATACACGAAGTTCTGGTTAGAACGAGGGTTAGTTTGTGACGTACCTGGTTGTGAATTCAGCTGTGGCTTCCCGTATGGGATGCACTCTTCTTCCCCCTGGGGGATGAGGGGGGAGTGATGTGCGGTATGGTGTTGGGAGACTGACTAGGGTTCCCAACTAAGTTTGCTCCAATAAAGGAGGAACCAACCACTGTGGCAACGTTCCGTCTTTGACGCCTAAACGGCAAAAGACCTAGAACCCCTCTTGATAATGGCAGGAGGTCCAAAAGATGCCTGGACCGACGAGGTTCCGTTGGAACTGATTGAAGGTCATCCAGGTTAGGTTTTGGAAATTTTTTTTGGGGGGATTGAGTCTGTGATCACGACAATTTTATGGCCACATACATAAGACAAAGCGAAAATGAAATAATTTTTCCTTTAACTTAATTTATGTGAGCAATCAAGCAAAAAATGGTTTTGTTTGTTTGTGCGTGATACTCAAAAAATCCTAGAAGACCTAATAATGTCCTCGCACACTCAAAATTAACTGGGCCTTGAGAGGATTTCTTGTGAGTGTTGGCACAACGTCTCGAAAGAACTGGCAATGCCCCCAGTCAGCCGAAGAGAATCAACCAAGGTAAGGTTAGAGGGTTTGGTGCTTGCCTGCACCGTCACCTATAGGGTAAAGGATGCCCTAGTTTTGGCCACTAAGAACCACCGTCCCACATGAGTGTTCGAGTCTTGGGCTTCTTGGTAGTCAGCTAACAGTACCGAGTATCAGTCGAGTCAGGTAGCCCCAACTGATACCGCACACACTGCGCCTAAGCTTAACCCCCTCTGAATCAGGTCTCTGTCGCGCTCGATTTTTCTTTTCCATGGGCTGATAGGTGGATTTTAAAGCTCCCTAAAAACATAACTTCTATGTTTCATATGTGAAGCATGATCAAGGCGGCTTATTGGATGCCTACCCCCTTGATCCTAAAACTATAATTTCTCTTGTGGCCCCTGTGGGGAGAGTTTAGTGAGTTGGTTTAGTTTATTTTTAGGTGGCTTTATTTTCTTAGTGGGTGAATGTGTGTGAGCGTATGGTGAACAATCTCATAATTTGAACATATGGATATCGGTGATCCTTTACAAAAGTCCCCTAGTTAAACTATGTGACATTGTTCCTTGCTCAAATAAAAATCATTTGCGGATAATGGGCCGCTTCCAAAACCTCCTAATTAGTCTATGTGAGTGACTAAAGGGAGATGGAAAATAAAAAATATAGAGTGTTCATATGCTTGTCTAGGGTCACCCAATGGCGGAAAGACAACAGAGATTACTTGCTCTAATTTGTGATTCAATCCTAGTCCCGCAATTTCCTAAATGCAAAAATTGAAATTTAAACTAAACAATTTCTACACTAGCTTATGCATGTGTGGTCATGAGCCACTTACTTGGACTAGTTAAACTAAGTGTGCATACCAGAATTTGAAAAAAAACATAAATTGTTCAGAAAGCAATGGTTAATTCGCCCCCTACTTAAACTATGTGAACACTTTTTGCAAAAAACCAACTTAAATGAAAACTAACTAAATGCCTACAAAAAGCAGCAAAAATCAGTTCTCAGAAGCTGTGGGGTATCAGCACAGGTGTTGGAAGATACATTAGGGGCTTCCCAACACACTTACAAGAAGAAAAAATGCATAAGATAGGGAGAAAAAATCTCTCTGCAAATTGCGCGCAAAGACCTCTAATAGGTGCGCTTTCTTGCACATAGGTCACCCCTGAACGCACGCACTGCGCTTCTATGTGAAAAAACAGAGCGCAAAATTCCTGCAAGTAAAAAAGTAGGAGTTGCCTTCTTCAGTCTGTCACCTCAGTGAATCTAGGGACTGCAAGATGGGTCAGAGAACTATCAGCTCCACTCCAGCATAGACTAAGGGTCTCCTGCAAAATATGTCACAACCACATAAACTTGAAACACGTTAGTGGAGTCGCCAATCCTGTTGTGGTGGATTCGACACATGGGTGTACGAAATCACATGATTTTAGAGAGTGTGGTCTACCCTCTAAACTATAGGTAACATGCAGTATCTAGGGGGAGCTCGGAAGCATAAAAAATTAAATGAATTAATATACTAAAGTATGCTCTGTTAAAAAACTAAAACTAAAAACACAAAATAAGCTAACATAGAGAGTTCCAAACAGTAACAAGGTAAACAATGGCTCGATAGCATTCTTCTTATTGAATGCTTGGAATGAAAAAAAAATTTACCCACTTGCCAAAGGGCCTAAGCAATGGCTCTAGGACCTGATGCAAGGATGTTTCTCCTTCAAGTTCTGCCCTCTGACGCAGTTCAACTCTCTCTCTTTGCTGCAATGGACTAAGTTTTTTGGGTGGCCAACAATCGAGTCCTCTTCTTCAGCTCCTTGGTTCACACAAACAGCTGGTGTTACTTGGGAAAATTTGGCCATCATAACCTTGTGATCACACATTACTCATCTCTTTGTGGGTTTATAGAGGTGATATTTCAAACCTCCTTCCCTCCCTTGGTACATAATGGATGGTGACCCAAGGGAGAGGAATGATTCCACTGTGTGTTGAAATATGCCTTTGTGTGCTCACACAATGCCTAAGGGGGTGTTGGTGTTGTCCTTAGGCAGCTTTCACATAAGGAGAAACTGTCCTTTGATTTCTTGTGGTCCTGGAAAGAGACTTTTCCACTTCCAGGAATGCACACTTATCGGGCTCCAGTGCGCGCAGAAGGCGTTCTTTTTGAAGGAAAAAGCACGCATTTGAGCATTTATGACTAGTTCAAATTTGATGTTCTCAAAACCTTAGAGATTTTAAATAATTTTTGATTCCATAATGTATATTTGTCCTATAAATCCTTAGGCTTGACATTAACTAATGTCGTTTTCTGCTGTACGATTTTCCAGTGTTAACAATGACCATCAATGGATTGATTTGTCCATTTTTTCGAAGAAGAGCGTGAGGAGGTTTTTGGAGAAACCACTGAGCAGGGAAACCCCCTCTTCTCCCTGTAACACAGACACGAGAGTGATGTTAGAATCCCTCATGTTCCAAAAGATGATCCTAGGAGGCACTCCATACCCTGTGTCTCTAAACTTATCCTTGTTTACCATGTAGTCTGTTTTCCATGGATTTGAGGAAGCTTGGTCGAATTCCATGTCACTGAACACAACCAGTTGCTTTATCATATTCTCCAATTCTATTCTGCATTTCACTGCCATCTTCAATATCACATCGAACACCTTTTGGAAATTGATATTGATTTGCCAATCCATGCTCTCTGTGAATTCATACTTTTCAATTAGGAAATTCCCTGTGACCAAATGTAGTTGATGACTTTCACTGAAAGTCATAACATGGCCTTTCCATTGCTCCTCGCTTATTTCTGAAACCAACAATCCAAGCACTATGCAGACCTCCATGGGAGTTCCAGACATGCTCCTTGAAACATCATAGACCACCAAAGTGTTAGAAAGCTTTCCTTTTTTCTTCATGTCCTCCACCTGTTAGTGTCGGTATCTTCATCCCTCTGTCAATGATCAAAATTCTGTTATTGCATTGCATATTAGGTGTCTCACTCAATCAGATGAATTCCATTAGGACCATGGATCATCTGACAGTAGTGGATTTTTATACATTTTCCCTCATGCCCTTTACCTGCTGGCCCATTTCCATTCATCAAGATCATCTGCACTCACTTTTTGTCTTTAATTTGTAAGAGTAATTTCTAAGGTTTTCAGTCCCATTAGGTCTAGGGTTTCATCAAAAAGGTCCTCAAAATGTACAATAATGGTCAGAAAGTGCATGAGGAGGTTGAATAAAGTTCCAGTACCAAATAAATTCCATCATCATATGCCTAAAAATGGATTTTCCCTCAAAAGTCTGTTTTGAGGAAAAATAGAGTATTTTATCTTTTTATGTGTAAATTTAATGTAATTTCAAGTTCTCTCATTTGTAAATAATTTCAATGGCAACCCTGGTCACCTTGTCAAGCTTCAGCAACTCCATCCCCTGCAAGGCAAACAAAAATCAATGTTGGGAAAAATACTGAGAGGGGGGGGGGGGGGTGAATTAGTATTTAGGGCTGACTGAAAACTTTTTACTTTTTCTTTCACTAAAACCCATACGCTACTTTACTAAATCCAACTCACGTATACACGCAGATATCCTTAATAAAACTCGCGTATTACCATAGATCTCATAATGCAGATAATTCTTTACTTAGATCATTGCCTCATTTATTCATTAGATGTTTTGTAAGCAGTAAATAGGTGCAGTAAGAACAGAATAAATCATCACACATAAGCAACACACTTGAACACCAAGATTTAAGGTGGAAACCCAATTCGGGAGAAAACCACCGCTGTTGTCGTCTCATTCTTCAATATTTATTATAAAGAAAACATCTTACAACTATGTACTAGCGCAGACTCATACCAGCACGTAGGCACCCACCTGCAGAAGGCTACAACCTTCTCTCGTTTACCAGCCTCTCCTAGAAGGGAGCTACAACCCCCTGCTCTCGTTTACCAGCCTCTGCTGGAAGGGAGCTACAACCCCCTGACTGAAGGCTTCGACCCTCAGCACCATCATGGACCACGTTTCATCAATTTTCATACTGGATCCAATATCTTCAACACAACACAACTTGTAGGCCTCTTTTCATCAGATTTTCAGACTGGACCCACTCCACACATTTAAGCTCAAAGAACATCAAAATAAAACTTATAACTCCATCAATTCATTCATTGAATCTTCAACCAATCAATCAACAACTTGATCTTTCATAATTAGCAGCATAATCATCATTCAAACAACCCAGATTTGTATGAATACATCATTGACAGATAGCAGTAAAACAGCAAAACAGATCAGACATTTCATTCCACATACTTCAGCAAACCCTAGATTTCATACGCGCTTTTACTTCACTGAACCTACATATATACGTGCTTTCATGCATATCAACCCGCGTATACATCTGTGCATCTTTCAGAAAACCCTAACTGGCCATACGCGCTTTTACTGAAGCCAACCCACGTATATACGCGCTTTCTCTGCCATGAACCTGCATATAGATCTGTAACTCTTCAAGACAGTGCAGTTCTTCAGATCAGATAAAAAACTCAGAATTCATCCTTCACTTCAGCAAAGGTTCGCCAGATCATAGATCTAAACATTCCATCAACAGATCTAGAAACTACATAGACATTTCAGATCTAGAGATCCCACTTCATCATTTTCTTCATAGGTGCATTATTAATTCAGATCAATCAATAAATTGTTACCCATTCCATACAGATATACTTCAGAGTGAATTATTCATTAAAACCCAGACTTATGCACCCACATGCACTATGATCTTCTTCTCCTTATATATATTTATCCTTTATCAATATCATGAGTCAAAACCACTCAACAGCTGATGGTATTCCTGGACGGGATCAAATAGATAATCCAGCGCTCAATACAATGTGTCAATACCATGGTAGTGCCCCCTGGTTTTATATAATTAGAGCGCAAATAGGCATACATGACTTGGCACATTATTTTCTGCGTATATACGCTACTTCGCCTTAACAAACCCGCGTATGCAATGGGACATACCTTTTTCATCATTGATATGGCACTTACAGGAATTCCTTTCTTCTTACATCTGAACCGCTCTGTAGATACATCAGATTTACATCATTAAAAAACTCATCAAGTCAGTTTCCATCAAGGACAACTTTATCAAGTAGGTTGCCATCAAGGACAACACTCTGCATCATATTGCCAACAATCTCCCCCTTTGGACTTGATGGCAACCCTGATGGTGTTTGATCACCACAACAGATAGATACATTGATTATAACCATTATGCAAATACCATGATACTCTCACTTTATTCAAACACCATGATTCTCTCTCCCCCTTTGACATCAAGGGCAAAGGGCGGATCAAAACCAAAACAAGGTTTTTCTTCTCATGTAGAAAGAAGAGCTTTTGTAGACCTGATGTGCATTGAAGGTACCATGCTCCCCCTGAGTTCATGCTGAATCTTCAAACATATTCTTCAATGAAGTACATGACTCTATGACCTTTCCTATCACCAAGGACTCATACTTACATCAAAGATCCAACCAAGTGGATTTACATATGTGACTCAAGTACCCAACCAAGTGGGTTTACACATTTTGACCCAACCAAGTGGGTTTACAAATTTGAACAAGCCCTTTCATGACTGAATATTACAATTTACATCATAGGTCATAACCTTTTCATCAAATTACAAATATGAATTTTTGTAACCAATACCAAAAGGACCTCAAGAGAGAGATCATATTTCAGAACCATCATAATGCCAACAATGCATTACATTCAGCAAGGCTAATGCTCCCCCTGAAACTGTGCATCCAATGCATCCTTTCCATATGACCAAAACTCCTCCTTAGCTTGTGCAACCTGAACACTTTCAACAGAAAATAATCAAGGCATCTTCACCCAATATCAGAGAATGAAACAGAAATATGAGAGCTGAAACATCACCAGAGAAACCAAACAGAACCACAACTTGTGTTGAAGAATGCTGACCCAAAATTTTGTCAGAAAACACCCATACGCGGTTTTCTGTGTATAAACTCGTGTATATACACGACTGTCTTTTAGGAAATCCACGTATCTAATTTAATCTTCTGAATTTAAGCAAATCTGATCTACTAAATGGCAGAGACTAATCCCAGCTTCTGTCTGAGATATTCGAATGCTTCCCCAGACTATATGAGAGCAGATAGATAGGACAATGTAGTTGTGTTTTCATGGTTCATCCAACAGTTATAGCATAAGCACATCAGTAACCAAGCCTTCAGGCTCTTTGCAGCATCAACATATTCTTCCCAAGAGGAATTATCATACTAGAACAACTTCTTCAATAGACAATATGTGTCAAGCAATCATCCATGTGATCTAATATCACCAAGATCTTCAAGATTTATCATGATGTAACATGTGTAAGAAAGATGTCTCAACCATGACAAAAATAATCAGCAACAAAATCTACATGATCTATCCTTATTACTGAATCATAAGTCTTTCATCTCATCCATGTGTGAAAACAAAGGATACTATTCAAAAAGCAAACAGGGCTCATCCATAATCTCATCATAAAAAACAATGTATCATGTCATCATCATTTGAGCAAGAGTATTACGAAAACTAAGAAATAAGCAGATACAATGCCAACAATGCAATCATTAGTAGTTAGACTGATGCTCCCCCTGAACTTGTGCTCCTGTTATTTAGCAGTCTCACTATTTTTCTTTAACAGAAAATCATAGGCTTCTATCTCTACTGGAACTCGCGTGTATACGGGGATTTAGTTCACAAAACCCACGTATGGAAAGTGAAACACTGAAAATTCCACACTCCATCTCCCCCTGAACTCATACCACCTGTACCTGTCTTCTTCATTTGAGATGCACTGTTAGAAATAAACATAACCAGAATTATCAAACCAATCATGAGAATCATCATACATCGCTCCCCCTGTGATGATACATTATTGATTCCTATAATGTATCTCACATCACTCCTATATTCATTATGAGAAGTAAGCTTTAGAAGCGGATGACTGCAGTAGGGTCAATATTCCCTACTTTTCTAACCGGTCCTCCTTCTTTTTCCAGCTTTGCTTGAAATTTCTTATTATGTACTGAAAATTATCCAATTTCTCAGATCTATTCATCATGCATTATTTTTCTACATGTCCATACTTGTTACAAGCATAACATCTTATGTGACCAAAAAATTAAGCATAAGGATCATAATGTGTTTTTCTATTCTTTCTTCTATTGCAATCAGTTGCTTTATAACCATACTTGCTGCATGAAAAACAATATCCCTTGAAGAAACCTGAGTACCTTTCTGAGTAGAATCTGTTTGTTTGTGACTGAAATGATCCTCTTCTACAATTGGCTGCAACATGCCCATAATCGTGACATTTAAAGCGTTCAACATTATTGATCAAAGGAGGGAAAGATTTCTTTTAAGAGTCCATGATTGTCGGTTGACCTTTTGTTTCTTTCAACACTTCAGGTTTTGCATTGATATCCTTTGAATCTTTAGCACTTCCTTGTGAACTAGATTCTCCTTTAACGGTTTCATGAAAACCAAGACCAAATTTAACAGAAGGAGACCTTTGATTACTAAGAATATTATCCAGAATCTTAGTACTGTCGTGAAACCTCAAGAATTTATCCTTTTCTTCTAATTTACCTTTTAAAATTTTTACCTCAACCTCCAATTTTTGGCATTGCTTCTTCATACTTTCTTCTTTCCTTCTTCCTTCTTCTACTTGATCATTCAATTTTAGAATCTCTTCTTTCAACCCATTTTCTTGTTCTTCAAAAGTTTGTAAAAGTTCTTCATTCTTCTTATTAGATTTTTCCAGATCTTCTTTGAGAGAGATGATTTCTACTTCGAGTCCTTCACTTCGATTGGTTACTTCATCTTGCAGTCCTTGATATATTCCTATCTGTCCCTTCATTGTTTCTATCTGTTCATTCATTCTAGAGATCATATCTTGGTAGATATATTCCTTATTTTTAAACTGATCTTCAACATTAATCTTGAGATTTGCTTCTTGATCCATAGCATTACTTTCACTATCTTCACCATTGCATGCACAAGAAAATAAATCACAAGAACAACAGTCACTACATGTTTCATCTTCTTCATTTTCTGCTGCACATGTTTTCTGAGATATCTCCTTTCTTTGAGTAGCATTCTTATTTTGCTTCTTTGCCATGAGCACTTGCACATCTTGATCAGAATCTTCTTCATCCTCATTTGACATTTCCTCATTATCTTCATTTGTATAATAGCTCTTTCCCTTTTCAATTTTTTTTTCCTTTATCATGATTTTCTCCATAAGGACATTTAGCAGCATAATGACCAAATCTTCCACAATCAAAACACTTGAAGGGAAGCTTACCTCTAAATCTTCCAGTACCTGGTTGGAGTCTTCTCACAAAATTTGCTTCTTCTTCTTCTGATATATAACTTGATTCGTTGACAACTTCCTTTTCTTTTCCTTTTGCAAATGCCTTAAAGGCAACTTCTCTGATTTGAGAGGGACCTCCTTGTCTCATTTCAAAAGCAGTCAGAATACCATGTAATTGAACAATAGTAAGAGTTTGCAGATCTTGCCTTTCTTCAATTGCTGATACTTTTGACTCAAATTTTGAAGTCAGAGATCTTAAGAATTTTTCCACCAGAGTAGTATCATTTATGGTTTCACGCAAATTCCTCATACGATTTACAATATCATCTAGACGTAAAAAGAAACTGGCAATACTCTCATCACTATGCATCCTTAAATTTTCATATTCAATTCTGAGAGTTTGGAGTTTTTCACTTTTTACCTTTGTATCTCCTTCATAGCTTAGAATGATTTTGTCCCATATTTCCTTTGTTGAATTTAGCTGCATCACTTTAACAAATTATGATTCAAACATGCTTCCTAATAAAACATTGACTACTTTGGCATTGATTTCATATTTCTTCCTTTCTGCTGCATCAGTAGGAATAATTGTCGGATACTAATAACCTTCTTCCACGATTGCCCATACTTCTGCACCAAGAATTTGCAAATATGATTTTGTTCATATCTTCCAGAATATAAAATTACTTCCATTGAATAGAGGTGGCTTTAGAGACAATACTCCTTCATGACTTCCCATTGCGACGGATCTCCTTCAAGCGATCAAGCTTCTGCAGAAGAACCTACTCTGAAACCAATTGTTGGGAAAAATACTGAGAGGGGGGGGGGGGGGTGAATCAGTATTTAGGGCTCACTGAAAACATTTTACTTTTTCTTTCACTAAAACCCATACGCTACTTTACTGAAGCCAACTCACGTATACACGCAGATATCCTTAATAAAACTCGTGTATTACCAGATTTATCATAATGCAGATAATTCTTTACTTAGATCATTGCCTCATTTATTCATTAGATGTTTTGTAAGTAGTAAACAGGTGTAGTAAGAACAGAATATATCATCACACATAAGCAACACACATGAACACCAGGATTTAAGGTGGAAACCCAATTCGGGAGAAAACCACCGCTGTCGTCGTCTCATTCTTCAATATTTATTATAAAGAAAACATCTTACAACTATGTACTGGTGCAGACTCATACTAGAACGCAAGCACCCACCTGCAGAAGGCTACAACCTTCTCTCGTTTACCAGCCTCTCCTGGAAGGGAGATACAACCCCCTGCTCTCGCTTACCAGCCTCTCCTGGAAGGGAGCTACAACCCCCTGACTGAAGGCTTCGACCCTCAGCACCATCATGGACCACATTTCATCAATTTTCATACTGGATCCAATATCTTCAACACAACACAACTTGTAGGCCTCTTTTCATCATATTTTCAGACTGGGCCCACTCCACACATTTAAGCTCAAAGAACATCAAACTGAAACTTATAACTCCATCAATTCATTCATTGAATCTTCGACCAATCAATCAACAACTTGATCTTTCATAATCAGCAGCATAATCATCATTCAAACAACCCATATTTGTATGAATACATCATTGACGGATAGCAGTAAAACAACAAAACAGATCAGACATTTCATTCCACATACTTCAGCAAACCCTAGATTTCATACGCGCTTTTACTTCACTGAACCTGCATATATACGCGCTTTCATGCATATCAACCTGCGTATACATCTGTGCATCTTTCAGAAAACCCTAACTGGCCATACGCGCTTTTGCTGAAGCCAACCCGCGTATATACGCACTTTCTCTGCCACGAACCTGCGTATAGATCTGTAACTCTTCAAGACAGTGCAGCTCTTCAGATCAAATAAACAACTCAATTCATCCTTCACTTCATCAAAGGTTCGCTAGATCATAGATCTAAACATTCCATCAACAGATCTAGAAACTACATAGAGATTTCAAATCTAGAGATCCCACTTCATCATTTTCTTCATAAGTGCATTATTAATTCAAATCAATCAATAAACTGTTACCCGTTCCATACAGATATACTTCAGAGTGAAGTATTCATTAAAACCCAGACTTATGCACCCACATGCACTATGATCTTCTTCTCCTTATATAGATTTAGCCTTTATCAATACCATGAGTCAAAACGACTCAACAGCTGATGGTATTCCTGGACGGGATCAAATAGATAATCCAGCGCTTAATACAATGTGTCAATACCATGGTAGTGCCCCCTGGTTTTATATAATTAGAGCGTAAATCGGCATACGCGACTTGGCACATTCTTTTCCGTGTATATACGCTACTTCGCCTTAACAAACCCGCGTATGCAATGTGACATACCTTTTTCATCATTGCTCTGGCACTTACAGGAATTCCTTTCTTCTTACATCTGAACCACTCTGTAGATACATCAGATTTACATCATTAACAAACTCATCAAGTCAGTTTCCATCAAGGAAAACTTTATCAAGTAGGTTGCCATCAAGGACAACACTCTGCATCATATTGCCAATAATCAAGTCATTTAGTTCATCAAAGGCACAAATTAAACAAACTGCCTGAAACAGAGTTTGAAAAGAAAGTGTCAAGGGTAAACATTATAAAAGTGGGTTTTTATGAGTGGAAAATTAAATTCTTTTGTATATAAGTTATTTTTCATGTTTCAAAGGGCTCATTTGCATTCCAAGAAGAAAGAGTGAGCAAGAAAAGGCCGTATTGAACAAAGGGAGCAAAATTACAGCAAAGTCGTGCAAGTTTTTGGGCACGATGCATTGGCGAGAGGTGCGGCGCATTGGGCCGACCTCCACAGTGTTAAAAACACACAGGCACGACACATATAACTGGCGCAGCGCATTGGGTTTGTGGCACGACGCGTAGAGCTGCAAGCTATTTTCACCACAATTTCATTCAAATCTCCATTTTCTCGATTTCCTCCGGTCCAAAGTAAGTCAAACAAATCTTTCAATGCCAATAAACGTGTGTCTTAAGATGTTTATGAGGATTTAATAAAAAAATTTCAGACCCTACTTCCTTGCTCAAGACATGATTGCCTAGGGTTTGTAAATTGGTTTTTTGTGGCCATCACTCCCTCACCTTTTATTCCTTCACTGTTTTTCTAGTTTCATCAACCTATTTCCCTATCCCCCATATCCCTAAATTCATCCACCCCTATCCCAATTCCCATTATCCCAAATCTTAGCTACAAAATTCCCAAACCCCAATTGCTATCCCAAAAGCCTAGAGACTATCCCTAAAATCCTTCAATTCCCCAAATTACAATTGGCAATATTCCCAAAATTCCCCTTACCCTCTCCCTTCATAGTCCCTCATACATTTTCATACACTTGGCAGCAAAAGATCGAAGACACCTAAAACTCTTCATACTCATCTAAGACAACAGAAACTTTGGCAAACATGGAGTCAGATTCCTGCTATGATCGAGATGAAGAAACACACAGTGACTCTCCAACCGAATTGCATGCGCCAAGGAGACCTCACAAGAGTGGTAAACATGTACGAGAAGAGTCTACTTCACTTGCTGAGCTGCAGGCCTGCCCTCTTGCTATCACATGTTTTCAACAACAGTCTTGTTATCAGTTTTGTGAGAAGGTTGCTAGAGTCCAGTACCATCATGAGTTAGCCAGATTTTCTGTGCTTCATTTACATAATGGCCAAGTCACTCTTGCATGTGTGATATTCACCTTGACACTCGAGTCTATCTCTCTAGCAACCGGTATTCCAAATGTCAGAGAGAAATGGAATAAAAGGCAGCAAGTTGACAGGGAACACTATGAGCCATACATCAAGCCTGGTTTTTTGAGACAACTCAGCAGATTTTTTCCCTTTCGGTACCTGAAAAATTCATACGCTCCTTTGATGAAACTCATACTCAAAAATTTCAGCTGTGAGGGTCGGTTTTCTCGCCTATATGCCTATCACATCAGATTGCTGATGCACTTTACTAGGGTGAGAATGATGAATCTCCTCTACTTCATGTGCCGAAATATTGAGAAGATGACCACCCTAGTGCAAAAGAAAACTCCTGAGCAGCAGTATAGCAGTATATATCATTTTTCACTCATCAAAATTGTGGTTATGCATCAGCTTGGTTTGTAGGACATCTCATGGGAGGATTTCATTTCTCATGAGTTCTTCACAGCTCCTCAGGTGCTTCCAGAAGCTTTTCATGAGACCGGTGGACCTTCACATTAGCAGGAGGGTCATGAGACACAGATCGCTAGTGTGTCGGTGTTTGTCACCTATCAGAAGGGCACTAGAAGGTTGTTTGCAGCAGCCAAGCAAGTATTATCTCCACCCGGGGTGGAAGGGGTCTCACTTCCTCCATCAACAGTGCAGGTACAGGACAAGGGATAGTGGCCATTACATGATGAGGTGCCTTTAGGAGGGCAGGAGATAGATTTCATCCTCATTCAGGATGATGACACCGATTTGGGCTCACCTAGCTCAAAGCTTAAAGAGATCATTCGGAAGCAACGAGCGGGCATTAATGCTTTGTCCCTTAGCCTACAAAGAGCCAAGTGGATAATAAAATACCTTTAGCAAACAAACTAGCAACTAGAAGATCAGCAAACCATTATGGAGCTGCAAAACATACTAGAGAACTGGCAAGCCGCTAAAAAGAGAAAAACCAAGATGACATCACTTGAGCAAGAAATTGAAGCTAATCGTGAAACTTGGCTTGAAAGGGTAAATATGCATTTGGAAAAGTTGTTGGATAAATCCAACAAAGAAAAGAACATGTTGAGGCACATGGCCAATCATTACTAGGCGAGAAACCATGTTTGCAAAGCATGGATCAAGATCTTGAAGGCCAAGTTGAAGAAGGCCTCAAAGCGGTGGAAAAATCATGATAGACTTCAGATCATGGCCAAGGCTTCCTTGGACCAGCATAGCACTTAATGGAGGACACTCAACCAAAATTTCAAAAAATTTGGGACATTTTTTGCATTTTTGAAATTTTTGGCCTAAAAAACAGACTTTTCTGCTCTATGCGCCGCGCCACCTGGCGTGCGCTTTTGATAGGGGACTCCTTTTTATGAAAATTCAACATTTTTGGATTTTTCATGGAAAAATATGCATTCCTATCAATGGCCAAGAAATTTTGACAGGTTTTGGGCTTCCAAAAGGTTCAAAAACACCCCAAAAATGACCTTTCTGTCCCTTTTTTGACACACAGGAAGTAGTGTTGGGAGAAATCAATTTTGGAGGGGAAAATGAAGGAAAACTCAGAAATTCCACTTGTGTTGGAAAGTAGACAGGTAGATCTTTCCAAAAATTCCACTTGAAGCAAATTTGGACACCGGGAAGGCCTCCAAAATCAACTACAAACAGGCGCGACGCATAGGGAAATCAGGCATGGCACATTGGAGGAAATTTACTCATTTTGACCCAAAAACTCTATTTCTTGCCTAGTTTTTCACAGTTTGACTTTATTACTTCTAAATTTCAAACTAATGATATAATTTAATGTAATTTGATGGATATTGATGTAATTTTGCTAAATTTTTACTCATAGAGGTAGATTCATCCATCAAAAGGTGATTTGCAACTGAATGAATCAGTTTCCTAGTTTATAGAGGCAAGCTGTTCCACTGCCTACTTTCTAGTTCTCGGTTTAGATTTTGTTGGCACAGCTCCTAAAATTATGAGCTCGACCCCTAGAGGCTGGGATGAGTTATTTTTTGTCTATATCTTGTGGTTTTTCAGTCATTAGCATGGTTGGACTTTTGGGAATGCTTTGAGCATCATTGTACATTCATCTCTACATTTTGGAAAAGGAATAGACCAGGGTTTGTAGCACTCTATGGGATTCATGTGGCATCTTGATTTGATATTGTGTTTCTCTCTATAAATGTAAGTCTACTGGTGTTTTATGTATACCATTTTCTCTCTTATTTCTTCTTAACCTAAACAAACAAGGATAAAGGTAGAATTCATTAAAATTTGCAGTGCTCTACCTAGGGTTTGTTTAATTTTCTATGTTTTCAGCTGTTTGGAGAGGATCCCTGAAGGTTTATTGACCTCTTCAAACTCCTCACCTATCTCAACTCTCCATTTCTTTCAAATTGGAAGTGTCAAGTCAATTGCCTACCTTTCCCCATTCAGATCTCTGCAAAACTGAGCCTCAATCCCCAGACCCAAATTTGCCTTTCCTCTTGAGCCAAAAAAATATCATTAATTTCAATCAAGACTCTTTTGCATACATACCTAGCCTAAAATCAGTTGTCATTCAAGTCATCTAAAACCTCACTAATCATTTTTTGCTGAGATTGACAAGGAGAGAGCCCTCTCCTGATCTGGTAGGGCTAGCTACCAGGTTAAGCGTGGTTTGATGTTACCCTAGATTTTGTCTTTCTTAACCTGAGGTAGATTTAGGCCATAACATAGTGGCGACTCCACTAGGGAGAAATATTGTTTGTTTTTTAGTGTTATTTGTTTTATAAACTACAGATGGAGCCTGAAGTTAGCCAAGTAGCCTTCAAAATGCTCTTGCTTTGCATTAACGAAAGTAGATGAATGTTGCTTCAGTCAATCTCCGGTCTAGTATTATAAACATAACACCTGACTTGAAAATTTCCCCAGTACATCAGATAATTCTAGACTTTTAGATGGTGAGTTTAGAATCTGATAGGCTGAACAAGTTGATTTTTTCCGTTTTATTTTTGGGAATAATTCAACACACTAGCTTCCAGATGACACACCGGGGAAAATACGGATCCTAATCCACCTCTTGTGTATGAAAATCCAAATCTTATTCTGAGAATCCTTCGTCGAGAAAGTCCTGTGATTCCTGTGTTCAAATCTCATTCATGTCCTATTGTTTTTGAGTATCTTGAAGATCTTGAGTTTGATGAACAATTTGAGCTATCATTGTTTGAAACCAAGTCCGAAAGTGCTATTGATTCTACTGTCCTAAGTCCAGAGTTTGTCAAAGATCTTGAAATTGAAAAGGCCAATAGATCAATTGACAGTTATATCTTGAATCTTCAGAATTCCATTGTGGCAACAAACATTCCCAAATTCATAGAGTCTACATTTGCAACTCTTGGGTCATCCGCAATTGCATCTAGTTCAGAAATTACTACCGAGCCTCCTTTCATTCCCACCATTCCCGTGCAGCCTTCCATCTCTGATCAAAAATATGCAGTGGTATCACATACATCCACACCACATACACCTCATACATCAAATTCTCTGACTCCTCCTATATCCCCAAGACTGGTTGTAAATCCACCTAGAGCAATGGTTGCCCGATTTGCACCCCTTGTGTTGCCTCAAAATTTGGATAACATGCCCGTTGATTATCAAAGAAAAATTCCATTGTTTGATGGCACTCCTCAAAGTGTTACAACTTAGCAACATGTGGATAGGATGACAAATTTCTTTGACCTTCATGAGATTGATGCGGAAAATGTGACAATGAGATTGTTTGTACAAACCTTTGGAGGTGAAGTAAGGAAGTGGTTCAGAGCTTTGTCGGCTGGTAGTATTACTACATTGACTAATCTTTAGAGACAATTCTTGGATCGATGGGAAGTGAAGAAAAATCCTCTTCAGATCCTTTCTGAATATGAGAATATCAAGCGGAACATTGGTGAGTCTGTTCAATATTATTGTGTTAGATTCAATTCTGTTTACAATGCAATTCCTATTGATATAAAGCCACCTATGGGGTTGGCTTTGATTAAGTTTCTGGATGGTTTCGATCTTGACATGGCCTATCAATTAAGAAAGAGATTCGGCCACTTTGGAAGACATGCAGAAAATTTCAGTCAGTGTTGAAGCAAATCTGCTTGCCAAGAGAGCTAGAACAAAAGCTAAAAAGAAGGTAACAGTAAAGGAAGAGGTTTCCACTTCAAATCAAGTGCTCCGTAAGATGGAAAATATGTTTGACAGATTAACAATTGACAAGTCTGAACCGCAAGTCAGAAATCCTAATTTTTGTGGCCAGCAGCAACCACAATTTAGAATCAAGCAAAGAGAGCAACGAGTACAAGACCAAGCAGTACAGCAGAAATTGAAGACACCCTTACAGCTGAATTTTGTACATGGTCCGGAATCAGATGACGAGGAGAATGTAATCAAAGAAGAGAATCATTTCTTTACACCTGATGATATGCCAATTTTTATTACTAAAGACGAGGAGTATTCCGAGAACTCAGCTGTAAAAAGGGACGAGAATTTCATCTTGGTGAATGAAACAGTTCTTGAAGAAGAGTCTGATGAATATCAGAGGGGGTACATGAAGGATTTGATAGCCCAGCAATGACAATATTCACTTAGAATTAGATATGTACCCATTAATCCAATTCAAAAAAGAAAGGAAGCGACAGCACCAAGGAATGATCCACTCGTTGTGCAGAAAAAAGGGAAAAGAGACAGTTGATCCCACTACAAGAAAACCGCCATTAGCAAATGAAAGATCCAATCAGCCAAATATATCAAAGGAGAAAACTGAAAAGAAGGATTTCCCAGCTAAAGAGGTAGAGAAAACTTCAGTTTTTAACTTAGAAAATGAAATTGCTAAGTTAAAAGTATCCATTCCTTTGACTGAATTGATGAAGAATGGCAGCTATAAGGGTCAGGTGTCTAAGATTTTGAGTTTAGATCCATTATCTGATATGGTAAACATGGAGGATGATCGACCTGAGTTGATTTTTGGTCTAGCATTGGATGGTCAGTCTCAAGATAGTGATGTACCTCCTTTTTACATCAACCTTAGGTTGCATGACTATGTGTTACACAATGCTATGTTTGATTCCAGAGCCTCTCATAATCTCATGCCTAAGGAAATCATGGAGAAATTGGGATTGGATATCACCAGAAAGTATCATGACTTTTATTCTTTCGATTATAGTAGAGTAAGATGCATTGGGCTTATCAAAGATTTGGTGGTCAATTTGGATCAGATTCCGACTAAAAATGTTTTGGTGGATGTGGTTGTGGCGGACATTCCTCCTAGATTTGGCATGCTTATTTCCAGATCTTGGGGAGCGAAACTTAAAGGGACATTGTAGCTTGATTTCTCCTATGCTACTATTCTTGTGTTTGGTCAGATGAGGAAATTATACAGGGAGCAAAAGATGAAGTATATGATCACTAGCAAGGAGAAATCAGTAAATCATCCAATCAACTATGTACATACTGATTTAGAATCATTTGTTTTATACTCAGATAGATTTAATGATGTAGATAGCCAAGTAATTGAATTAGAAGACATTCCAAAAACCACTGAAAATTTCAGAGAGGTCTTAAAGAAAGAAAGACAAAGACGAGATAGTACCACTGAGCAATCAGCCTCCCGACAGCAGCAAAATATTGATGGACAGCAAGGAGAAGTAAAAGAGCAAACAAAATTTCAGCATTTGGAAGAGGAAGAAGCTGGTTTGTGGACCATGGATTTTGATGGCGCGGTAGGAAGAGAAGGTGCTAGAATTGGCATTTGGATACGCAGCCCTGTTTTCTCCCCAAAAAAAGTGCCAAGTAATGTAAGGGTCTGTTCTTATAAATTGGCTTTTGATTGTTCAAATAATAAGGCTAAATATGAAGCTTTAATTACTGGTTTGAAAATTCTTAGAAAGTTAAATTCCAAAAGGATTGCAGTGTATGGCGACTCTGAGTTAGTTATCAAGCAAGTGAAAGGTGAATATCAAGCTAATCATCCTCGAATGCAGGCCTACCGCAATGTGGTACTAGATATCTTGAGATTGTTTTCAGTTTATACTTTGACATGTGTCCCTCATATTCAGAATGGAATTGCAGAAGCACTTGCAACAGCAGCAAGTAATTTGAAAATTCCGATGAATTCAAACAACAAATTTGAAATTAATGTGAAGCATCATCCGAATATCCCTAACAATCAAAGGTATTGGCAAGTGTTTCAAGATGATAAAGAAATTGATGAATTTATGCAAAATGAAGGTAAATTCAAAGACACTTCTATTGATGGGGAGCATGATAATGGCAAGGTGGATATAGAAGTCAATCAGATGGAAGTTTTGCAGCTCAAGGACAATGTCATTCCTAAAGGTCTAATACCTTTATAGGAGCTTTTCGACCAAGATGATGTAACTCGAAAACCGAGCTTATTGCCAATCGAGAAAGGAGATGAGGATGTGAACATTGGATCTGTAAAAAATCCTAAAATGGTGAAATTGTCCAAAGCATTGCCCCCATAGGTAAAAGCAAAGTATAGCAGTTTATTATCTTCCTTTGCTGATGTATTTTCTTGGGACTATTCAGATTTGAAGGCATATGACACAAACATAATTCAGCATACCATCCCGATTAAGCCAAATCAAAAGCCCTTTCGACAGAAGTTGAGAAGAATAAATCCAAATTTGTTGCCCTCAATAGAGAAGGAAGTGAATTGGTTGTACAAATTTGGTATCATCGTCCCTATAATATTTTCAGATTGGATTTCTAATTTGGTGCCCGTGCGCAAGAAAACAGGTGAGATTCGCTTATGTATTGATTTTAGGAATCTGAATAAAGTATCTTTGAAAGACAACTATCCATTGCCCAAAATGGATCACATACTTCAGCGAGTAGTTGGAGCATCCCACATGTCGCTACTCGATGGTTATTCCGGTTATAACCAAATTCTAGTCCATGAGGATGATAGAGATAAAACATCGTTTACCACTCCGTGGGGAACTTTTCATTATGCTAAAATGCCTTTCGGATTGAAGAATACTGGTGCGACCTTTCAACGAGCAATGGATATGGCATTTGAAAATGAAAAAGATGTCTTTCTAGTTATTTATCTTGATGACTTGACAGTTTTTTCTAATTCAGATGAAGAGCACCTTTATCATTTGAAGATTATATTTCAACGGTGTAGAAAATATGGTGTATCTCTTAATCCAAAGAAGAGTCTATTTGCCATGGATGAAGGAAAGCTTCTTGGTCATATTATATTAAAGGATGGCATCCGCATTGATCCAGCTCGAGTGGAAGCCATTCAGCAAATTGATATTCCCCGAAACAAAAAGGAGATCTAATCATTCAACGGTAAGATGAATTTCTTACTTCGCTTTGTACCCAATCTTGCAGAACATTTAAGGGAAATCACAAACATGCTCAAGAAAGATAGTGTAGTGAAGTGGACTGAGGAAGCAATAAAGTCTTTCAATTTGGTGAAATTGGCCCTTTCTTCAGCTCCGGTTTTAATCAGCCCGGACTATACTCAAGATTTCATTTTGTTTTCATTTGCCTCAGATCATACTATGGCAGTAGTCTTGATGCAGAAAAGAGACCAGCTTGAGAAACCAATTGCATTTTTCAGCAGAACCATAAGAGATGCAGATTTAAAGTATAATATTATTGAAAATAAATCTCTTGCCTTGGTAAAATCATTGAAAGATTTTCAATTTTATATTCTGCATTCTCACATCCTTGCTTATGTTCCTAATGCTGCTATTAAATATGTCTTAGTGCAAAAAAATCTAGAACGAAGACGAGGCAAATGGATTGCAGCCTTGTTGGAATATGACATAGAGATCAAACCTACAAAGCTCATCAAAGGATAGGGGCTGGCTAAGCTAATGGCTGAGTCAAATTTACATGCCTTGGACATTAATCTCATTGTTGCTATGTCCGAGGAAAATGAAGAAAGTTCACTTGCTTAGGTATCAGAAATTTTTTTTCTTTCTCCTTGGTATTTGTACATTGTTTATGTACTCCAAAATCTATCACCACTGCCGGGAATGGCTAAAAACAAAAGTAGGACACTGAAATTGAAGGCTGCCAAGTTCTGTATCATGAATAATGCGCTCTATTGGAAAGATCCCGGTGGTGTCTTGCTCAATTGTTTGGTTGAAGAAGAGGCAAAGCAGGTTATGGAAGACTTTCATAAGGGAGATTGCAGAGGTCATCTTTACTGGAAGACAACGGCCAACAAAATTTTGAGAGTAGGATATTATTGGCCAAATCTCTTTGCTAATGTGTACAAAAATGTTAAAAGCTGTCATGAATGTCAGATTTTTCAAGGTAGGAGAAAATTGCAGCCTTTACCGCTCAAGCCCATTGAAGTAAGTGCTCCATTTTAGCAATGGGGTTTGGACTTCATTGGCGAGATCCATCCTACTTCTTTGGCGCAGCATAAATGGATCCTTATAGCGACAGACTATTTTACCAAATGGATTGAGGCGATTCCCACCAGGCAGGCCACAAATTCAGTAATCATTTCATTTCTTGAAAACAATATTTTGTCTCATTTTGGCTGTCCAAACAAGCTGATCACTGATAATGCAGCAGCCTTTAAATCTAAAAGAATGATTGAATTTTGTGATAAGTATCAAATCACTTTGGGGCACTCAACCACATATCATCCACAAGGCAACGGATTGGCCGAATCCTCAAATAAATCCTTGGTCAATATTATCAAAAAGCTGCTGGAAATGAACAAGAAAATTTGGCACAAGAAACTAGTTAATGCACTTTGGGCAGACAAAGTGAGTCAAAATAAATCTATAGGCATGTCCCCTTTTGAGCTCGTGTATGGTGTTAACACTATATTCCTAACCTCTCTCGCAGTTCCAGTGGTTAAACTTCTGTAGGAAGCTGGCAGTGAGGATGATCATTTGCAACGAAGAATTAATCAAATGATCAATTTACAGTGGACTAGGGAGGAGGTTTTTCATAACACTTTCAAGCTGCAAGAGAGAATCAAGAAGATATATGATCGAAAGGCAAAGGTAGACAAGTTTCAAATAGAAGAAGTGGTGCTAAAATGGGACGTGAGAAACAAAGATAAAGGTAAGCATGGAAAGTTTGAGAATCTTTGGAAAGGACCTTTCAAAATTGCTGCATATCAAGGCCAAAATGATTTCCTTTTGAAAGAAATGAATGGAGAAGATTGTCCCGGTGGGTCGGTCAATGGTCGACTACTCAAACGGTACTATTTTTGAAATGTTTTCTGCTATCATATATATCACTGTACATACCGGTTTGTTTAAATTTCATTGCAAGTGTGTGCTGTCATCATTCTTTCAGTTTGGGGCCCGAGGTGAAGGCTATAAAACTGAGGGTTGATTTCAGTTTTGGTTTGGTTTGTTTGAGTCAGGTCTTTCAGTCGATTTCAGTCTTGAAATTGAGTTAGTCTTGAGTCAGATTTCAGTCCTAAAATTGAGTCAAGGGTCTGGTTTTGGTTTGTCGATATTATTGACTCCATAGCCCAATGGACGAAGGCACTGCCTGCTTTCCCAAAGATCTGTAGTTCTTGGCACCTTCAAGGAGCTACCATCCCCATTGGAGCCAATGTTAGTGTCGGTATCTTCATCCCTCCGTCAGTGATCAAAATTCTCTTGTTGCGTTGCATATTAGGTGTCTCGCTCAGTCAGCTGCATTCCATTAGGAGCATGGACCATATGATGGTAGTGGCCTTTTATACATTTTCCCTCATGCCCTTTACCTGCTAGCCCATTTCCATTCATCAAGATCATCTACACTCACTTTTTGTCTTTAAATTTTTAAGAGTCATTTCTAAGGTTTTTAGTCCCATTAGGTCTAGGGTTTCATCAAAAAGGTCTTCAAAATGTACAATAATGGTCAGCAGGCGCATGAGGAGGTTGAATAAATTTCCAGTACCAAATAAATTCCAGCATCATATGCCTAAAAATGGATTTTTCCTCAAAACTCTATTTTGAGGAAAAATAGAGTATTTTATCTTTTTATGTGTAAATTTAATGTAATTTCAAGTTCTCTCATTTGTAAATAATTTCAATAGCAACCCTAGTCACCTTGTCAAGCTTCAGGAACTCCATCCCCTGCAAGGCAAACGAAAATCAAGTCATTCAGTTCATCAAAGGCACAAATGAAACAAACAGCCTAAAATAGAGTTTGAAAAGAAAGTGTCAAAGGTAAACATTATAAAAGTGGGTTTTTATGAGTGGAAAATTAAATTATTTTGTATATAAGTCATTTTTCATGTTTCAAAGGGCTCATTTGCCTTCCAATAAGAAAGAGTGAGCAAGAAAAGGCCGTATTGAACAAAGGGAGCAAAATTACACCAAAGTCGTGCAAGCTTGTGGGCGCAGCGCATTGGCTGAGAGGTGTGGCGCATACAAGTGGTGCGACACATTGGGCCGACCTCCACATTGTTAAAAACACATAGGCACGATGCATATAACTGGCATGGCGCATTGGGGTTATGGCGCGGCACGTAGAGCTGCAAGTTATTTTCACCACGATTTCATTCAAATCTCCATTTGCTCGGTTTCCTCTGGTCCAAAGTAAGTCAAACAACTCTTTCAATGCCAATAAACGTGTGTCTTAAGATGTTTATGAGGATTTAATAAAAAAATTTCAAACCCTACTTCCTTGCTCAAGACATGATTTCCTAGGGTTTGTAAATTGGTTTTTTGTGGCCATCACTCCCTCACCTTTTATTCCTTCACTGTTTTTCTAGTTTCATCAACCCATTTCCCTATCCCCCATATCCCTAAATTCATCCACCCCTATCCAAATTCCCATTATCCCAAATCTTAGCTACAAAATTCCCAAACCCCAATTGCTATCCCAAAAGCCTAGAGACTATCCCTAAAACCCTTCAATTCCCCAAATTCCAATTGGCAATATTCCCAAAATTCCCCTTACCCTCTCCCTTCATAGTCCCTCACACATTTTCATACACTTGGCAGCAAAAGATTGAAGACACCTAAAACTCTTCATACTCATCTAAGACAACACAAACTTTATCAAACATGGAGTCAGATTCCTCCTATGATCGAGATGAAGAAACACATAGTGACTCTCCAACCAAATTGCATGCACCAAGGAGACCTCACAAGAGTGGTAAACATGTATGGGAAGAGCCTACTTCACTTGCTGAGCTGCATGCCTGCCCTCTTGCTATCACATGTTTTCAACAACACTCTTGTTATCAGTTTTGTGAGATGGTTTCTAGAGTCCAGTACCATCATGAGTTGGCCAGATTGTTTGTGCTTCATTTACATAATGGCAGAGTCACTCTTGCAGGTGTGACATTCACCTTGACACCCGAGTCTATCTCTCTAGCAACCGGTATTCCAAATGTCGGAAAGCAATGGAATAAAAGGCAGCAAGTTGATAGGGAACACTATGAGCCATACATCAAGCCTAGTTTTTTGAGACAACTCAGTAGAGTTTTTCCGTTTTGATACCTGAAAAATTCATATGCTCCTTTGAAGAAACTCATAATCAAATATTTCAGCTGTGAGGGTCAGTTTTCTCGCCTATATGCCTATCACATCAGATTGTTGATGCACTTTACCAGGGTGAGAATGATGAATCTCCCCTACTTCATGTGCCGAAATATTGAGAAGATGACCACCCTAGTGCAAAAGAAAACTCTTGAGTAGCAGTATAATAGTATATATCATTTTGCACTCATCAAAATTGTGGTTATGCATCAACTTGGTTTGCAGGACAACTCATGGGAGGATTTCATTTCTCATGAGTTCTTCACAGCTCCTCAGGTGCTTCCATAAGCTTTTCATGAGACCGGTGGACCTTCACATCAGCAGGAGGGTCATGAGACACAGACCGCTAGTGTGTCGGTGTTTGTCACCTATCAGAAGGGCACTAGAAGGTTGTTTGCAACAGCCAAGCGAGTATTATCTCCACCTGGGGTGGAAGGGGTCTCCCTTCCTCCATCAATAGTGCAAGTAAAGGACAAGGGAAAGCGGCCATTACATGATGAGGGGCCTTCAGGAGGGCAGGAGACAGATTTCATCCTCATTCAGGATGATGAAACCGATTTTGGCTCACCTAGCTCAAAGCTTAAAGAGATCATTCGGGAGCAACGGGCGGACATTAATGCTATGTCCCTCAGCCTACAAAGAGCCAAGTGGATAATAAAATACCTTGAGCAAACAAACAAGTAGCTAGAGGATCAGAAAACCATTATGGAGCTGCAAAACATACGAGAGAACCAGCAAGCCGCTAAAAAGGGAAAAACCAAGATGACATCACTTGAGCAAGAAATTGAAGTTGATCATGAAACTTGGCTTGAAAGGGTAAATATGCATTTGTAAAAGTTGTTGGAGAAATCCAACAAATAAAATAACATGTTGAGGCATATGGCCAATCATTATTGGGCGAGAAACCATGTTTGCAAAGCATGGATCAAGATCTTGAAGGCCAAGTTGAAGAAGGCCTCAAAGCGGCGGAAAAAGCATGATAGACTTCAGATATTGGCTGAGGCTTCCTTGGCCTAGCATAGCACTTAATGGAGGACACTCAGCCCAAATTTCAAAAAATTTGGGACATTTTTTGCATTTTTGAAATTTTTGGCCTAAAAAACAGACTTTTCTGCTCTATGCGTCGCTCCACTGGGCGTGCGCTTTTGATAGGGGACTCCTTTTGATGCAAACTCAACATTTTTTGATTTTTCATGGAAAAATATGCATGCCTACCAATGGCCAAGAAATTTTGACAGGTTTTGGGCTTCCAAAAGGGTCAAAAACACCCCAAAATGACCTTTCTGCCCCTTTTTTGACACATAGGAAGCAGTGTTGGGAGAAATCCGTTTTGGAGGGGGAAATGAAGGCCAAATTCAGAAATTCCACTTGTGTTGAAAAGTAGACAGGTAGACCTTTCCAAAAATCCCACTTGGAGAAAATTTGGACACCGGAAAGGCCTCCAAAATCAGCTAAAAACAGGTGCGATGCATAGGGAAATCAGGCGCGGCGCATTGGAGGAAATTTACTCATTTTGACCCAAAAACTCTATTTTTCGCCTAGTTTTTCACAGTTTGACTTTCTTACTTCTAAATGTAAAACTCATGATGTAATTTAATGTAATTTGATGGATCTTGATGTAATTTTGCTAAATTTTCACTCATAGAGGTAGATTCATCCATCAAAAGGTGATTTGCAACTGAATGAATCAGTTTCCTAGTTTATAGAGGCAAACTGTTCCACTGCCTACTTTCTAGTTCTCAGTTTAGATTTTTTTGGAACAGCTCCTAAAATTATGAGCTCAACCCCTAGAGGATGGGATGAGTTATTGTTTGTCTATATCTTGTGGCTTTTCATTCATTAGCATGGTTGGACTTTTGGGAATGCTTTGAGCATCATTGTACATTCATCTCTGCATTTTGGCAAAGGAATAGACCAGGGTTTGCAGCACTCTATGGGATTCATGTGGCATCTTGCTTTGATATTGTGTTTCTCTATGTAAATGTAAGTCTACTGGTGTTTTATGTATACCATTTTCTCTCTCATTTCTTCTTAACTTAAACAAACAAGGATAAAGGTAGAATTCATTAAAATTTGCAGTGCTCTACCTAGGGTTTGTTTAATTTTCTATGTTTTTAACTATTTGGAGAGGATCCCTGAGGGTTTCTAGCCCTCTTAAACTCCTCACCTGTCTCAAATCTCCATTTCTTTCAAATTGGAAGTGTCAAATCAATTGCCTAGCTTTCCCCATTCAGATCTCTGCAAAAGTGAGCCTCATTCCCCAGACCCAAATTCGCCTTTCCTCTTGAGCCAAAAAAATAAATCATTAATTTCAATCAAGACTCTTTTGCATACATACCTAGCCTAAAATAAGTTGTCATTCAAGTCATCTCAAACTTCACTGATCATTTTTTGCTGAGATTGACAAGGAGAGAGCCCTCTCCCAATCTGGTAGGGCTAGCTACCAGGTTAAGCGTGGTTTGAAGTTACCCTAGATTCTGCCTTTCTCAGCCTGAGGTAGATTTAGGCCATAACACCACCATTCGCTTCCACTTCAATTATAGAACAACAAAAACATATTATTCACTGTTGGAATTGGAAATAACTTGTTCAATAATTTCATGCAGAAGTAGGGTTCCAGCCACAATTTTCTTGTTCCCGGATTTCACCTCCTCCAAATATTGGGTGAATAGTTGGGAATCGTGCTTCATAAAAATGTCATTGTAATTTTTCATGGCAACATAGGCCACTCTGTCATAAGGAAATTCGCTCCACAAATTGGAACCCATGTACACTTCTGGAAATTAGAGAGCCTTCCAGAGCGAAACCAACACCTCTTTCCTCAGCTTGTCTCAGGCTCTATAAACATAATGTCTATGCCTATCTTGGTCCTCAGGGGTGTTTAAATTGAAGTCCTCATCCTCAGGGGGGGAAATCATGTGTGCAATGCTCTCACAGGTTAGATTCGAATGATCGTAGAAGGATTCCAAGGAAGGGCACCACTTGGCGGCTAGGCTTATATCTTTGGCCCCCAACTTGAGCACCTCCAAGTATTTAGAGAGAAAGTCTGCAAAAAATTGGGCAATTTGATCATACAATGCTCTATAATAGGGATCTTCCAAGTAACGTCTCAAAACTTTACTGGTTGCTTGAAAACGATTTTCTTTCCTAATCACTCTCATATTTTCTCTTAGGATATTCCCATTCAATACATCTGATAAAATTCGATCTTCTCTTGGCCTCAACATACCCATATTTTTAGCTTCTCTTGCAGTAGCGCCCTTCCGAGCATAATAACCACTACTAGTACAACATATTCCTATTCCTACTCCGGGGGGTATTTTGTCGAGTGCAGACCAACGAAATAGAAAATAAACATAACAGAAAGAAACAAAAATGGAGAAACAACACACAAAAATTGGAGAAAATATTCACAGACTTTTATTACAGGAGGCCTTGCCTTGCTTGGTGTTGTAACTTAAGAGAAAATCCCTTAGCTATGATAAGGAATCAATGCTTAAGACATTTATATGATTATGTCACAAATATATATGTCTCTGTTTTATTAACCCTCAAGTATTTATGATCAAACCCTTAAATATCAAATATGATGAATACCTCACAATGCTACCATTTGTTGATGTTGAATGAAGTGACTAGAAGAAAATGAAATAAGAAACCCAAACTGATATGCTGTTTTATACAGAAAATATCATCTCAAACCCCATAATAAATATATGAAAGAAACAGTTAAAAAAAAGGAGTGCCAATTAAGGTTTTTAACTCTTACATACAGAAGTAAAAGGAGACCTGCTACTCATAACTTTGTTTTATTCATAGATAGAAAACACAGAATGTAAACTCGAATACATTTCAACATAAACAAAATGCTAGAAACTTGCTTGCTCATTCATTAATATTTGAATCTCTGAGTACAAAAATAATTGTCTGAAGGTTCAAAACTTGGAACCTTTCCTTGTCTTGAAAATTACATTAAATACAGTAAAAAGAAGTTTGGAACTACTGTAACCAATCCTAACTACCAAAACTACTTAGGACTTCGAAGGCTGTCTATTACATGCCTTGAAAATGTCTTATTACAATTACAATTTCTTCAGAAAATAATATAAAATAAATATCCTAATCTATAGGAATTGCTGATGATGTGGCTTCTTTTTCTGGGTCAACTGATTCGTTTTTCTTTCATGTTGATCCTTTTGGCAGGTCTATTGTCCAAGCTTTGCACTTTTTCCATATTTCTACCTTCTTCCTGGATGAATGTGTCAGATTGTGATATTCCAATTTGAATGAAATAATTCGATTATAGGATGGCATTTTTGTGAAAAGAGTATTTACCATCCACAATAGTTGAAAATGTCTCTGCAAGAAGTTGACCATTGTTTCTCCTTTAAGCACCCGAGTCTTTTCATGCATGTTATCAACTTTGATTTTTGCCAATATTAGTAATTTCTCATCAGAATTCAATGGAAAAAGATTTCCTTCAGCTCCCCAACATGATGGCAAGCCTACTCTTGTCATTTTTTCAAATGACTTATCAAACTGACTTACTTCTTCCTTGATTTCCATTAGCTTATTTTCTGCAGCCTTTCTAAGATCATTTCTGACAATCATTTTGTTAATTTCTACTGCATACAACATTATGTCCTACATGTCATTCTCCTCTAATTCCTTATCTGATTTTGAGTTAATAAAATCAATGAATCTTTTGGCCCAAATGGCTCTATTAATTGATTTTTTTTTATTAGACATGATCGATTCTTTACATTCTAAAATACGACTTTTCTCTTTTGCAACTATCATCAAGAAGCACCAATTAGATTTCGTTTCTGAAATGATATCAGTCCAAATGATGTTTTTGGCTTGTATCGGTGAGAGATTTCCTTTCAGCCTTTCTTTGATATTTTTAATCTCAGCTTCAGCATTTCGGAGATCCACTTTGCACTTGTCAGCTTCATTTTCTATTACTTTAATCAACTTTGTTGCAGTCTCCAAATCTGTTTGAGCCTACTTCCAATCTCTTTCAGCCATCTGGAACTCAGTATTTAATTGAACAATCTGTGCTTGAGGATCTTCATTACCTGTAGGAAAAACAAAAGTACAATTATGGTTATCAATATGATTTTGCAATGAAATTGCAGTTTGTTTTATTTTGGAGATTTCTTCGTCTTTCTGCATGAGTTGCTGTAAAAGCTTTTCCTTTTCCTTCTCCACCTCTGCAACTTTTTCAGCCATTGAATGTTCTCTAGTAGGTAATTTTAGCTTTTTCCTCAATGTGGATATTTCTACCTCAGCACTTTGCATGAATTTCTGCACAACAGTCTTGTCACCGGGGTCTACTCCAATCTTTATAATGATTTTTTTTTCAATTCCTCATTCTGAATTGTTAAGGCACTTGAGTTAGCCTTCTCTAACTTCAATTGTTTAATTACTTTCCCCAACATATTTTCTGCCTTTATTGCCATTTCATTAGTCTTTGTGAGGTCATTTACAATCAACTGACCTATTTGCATATGCAAATTCATTTTATCCATCAGTGGAATTTTCTTCACATCCATAGTCACATTTACAGTGTTGAAATTGTTGGGAGAACCAATTGACATGTCTGTAGGATGTGACAGTGCAATTCTAAATTGATCTTTCTCAAGATTCATTACAGTCAACAATCTTGTTTGATCAGCAACAACTTGATGTTCAGCTTAGTTCGCCATGCTGGCCTTCATCTTATGATTTCTTTCCTAGATTTGTGAAAACATCTGTTTGATCAAATGCACTTGTTCATGAGAGGCTTCATGACTCCTGGGTGAAGCAGGAGCATTTTTCTCTTCTCCCAAATGTAAAGAAAAACCAGGTGAATTAGATGTAGGTTCTTCATAAAACTTTGTTCTCTTCTCGGCTCCCTGATCCTCATCATCTAGATCAATAACCACTTCTTTGTTTCTTTTATTTGTTTTCTCTGCTATGACAAGAGTCTGAATGTTTGCACCTACTAAACTCATCACACCTCTACTTGCTACCTTCTCCTATTCTGGCCTTACTTTCGTGAATGAAAGCAGAGTACCCATTCTCAATTCTTCTATTTGAAATTACACCATAAGGTTCATAAGCCCAACTTTCTCCTAGTAGCATATGCATCTCTCTAACATTCTTGTTACTTTATCAAATGCCTGCCTCATATTTACTATGAAAGGGCCTACACTCATGGGTAATTTATACATGTGTCCTTTTCTCAGAGGCACAAAGTGAACTTGATCAACATTTAGGCTCTGTCTAATAAACTATAAAGGAAAAATCCTCATTGGTACAAATGTTGGGAGTCTATAAGGCTCAACACTTGCTCCATACAACCTTATTTTAGAGTAATCCTTAAAAAAAACCAATCTCCAAATTTGAAATTGGTTCCTAAATGCAAGAACTCCTGATTTTTAGGTAAAAAACAGGGAGGAGGAACTCCATTCAATATTTTATATGCAACTGACATGTAATATCTAGCAAAATCAAACAATCTAGCCTCATTTTTCTCCCTTCTAACTACATATGTCCAGAATATCACTAATTGTCTTGTTTTGTTTACATCCATAATATTAAGACCTAAATGCATGAATTCTTCCACATTCTGATATAAGAACAAGTATACAATCAATGAAGGAAATTTGAAATAACCTATTGATGAAAGGCTCATTAGCTGTGAATTGATTGCTTCCTGCCAATATTATGGAATATCCATCACCATTCCTAGCTTCATCATCATGGAAAACATCCCTAGGACTGATTTGGCCACTGTATTATCATCATTTTTACCCAGAATTTTTGCAATGTTACTTAATACAGGAAGAGTCTCTGCATCAAAAACCTCCATAGCAAACTCTTTACAGTCTAGCTGAAAATGCTTCATGTCAGGTTTCAAATAAAACATGAACTGATTAAACTCTTCACCTGCAAGATTATCATAATAATGTACCAACGAATCGTCAGAAAAATGGATGGACGACTCTGACTCGGGATAGAAAAGGGCTTGGTAGATTAACTTGGTAGACACTTGCAGAACATTCTCTCCTTGGGAATTCATAACAAAAAACTTCCCAGGATACACGACTGACACCAACCAATAGATAAATTTAGGGAAAATATGGGTCTTTGGAATGCATGCAGAAAGAATTCCAAACCCGACCATGGCAGAATAAATAGGGGAAGCATTATCATTCAAGATGACTTGCTGATAGAAAGGAAGGTGAATTATAGAACATATAGTATCTTGAATATCCCTCTTAGTATCCATGAGAGGGATATGACTAGCTGAACCTGATAGAGACGACCGTTTAGCCATGGTTGAAAATTTCTGCAAGAACAATTCACAGGGTGGTCAAATTTATGCAGGTGACGGAAAACGGAAATAGGATACAGTGCAACAAATTACAAATGATTTGAAAAACAAATGAAAATATTCTTTAAATAGGTGGTGCGGCTTTTAAATTTATTGTTGACAAGACGCACCAACGAGTCGTTGATTCCACCCGATGTGGAAGACAACTGTGAACAACTCAGCATCTTACGTCACTGTGGGGGCTCCTGGGGTACAGAGGAAAACTTTGGCTGGTGCCCCCGCACTCAGTCTCCACCATTCATCTCTATTGTCCCCATAGTCAACCCAGTCAACTGCGGAGGCACTCGTCTCGATATCTTGTGCGCTAATTGTGCCTGCAGGTTGGGCCTTTTGATAAGAAATTTTTTCATCAGCACTTTCGGCCCAAAAAATCAATCGATATTTAAGCGTCAAATGCGGAATTCACTTATATAAAGTTTAAATGCTTAATATTTAACTCAGATATAGCAAACATAAATATTTTTCATGCTAAAGTATAAGAATTTTGATACTTTAACATAATTTTCAACAATTTCTAATTTTTATATTTTCAAATGTTTGAAAAATAAAAGGATATGAAAATTATCCACAACATCTGGCTCCACCCGGGGATAGTGTTTTTTTCCACGAAACACTAAAAACCTGCAGATCAGTGCCTTCACTTCAGGCATGGAGTCAAAAATTGCTTGATGAGAAATATACAGTGAGAGAAAACCGAGTATGTACAATGATGGACTAACTGCTTTTAGTGATGGAAATAATGTTTTAGATACTGCCCATTCATAGACAGTTCTACTTCTTCTCCATCAATATTTTCCAGCATGAAAGTGTTATTTGATCTGGCTTCAGAGATTTTGTAAGGACCATACCATAAAGGATCAAATTTACCATGTTTCCCTTTCTCTTCCCTTCTGGTATCCCATCTTAATACCAGATCTCCAGTTTGAAACATGATTTCTCTTGTCTTTCTGTAAAAAATGGACTTCATTTTCTCCTGATAAGTGACCAAATTGTCTCTGAATTTATTTCTACTTTCACTCAATTCTATCACCATATTTAGTCTTCTGATCAAGGCATTAGGTTCCTCTTGAGAATCTTGAAGAAAAGATATTACTGGTCTTGCTAGCTGAGTGGGAAACAAAGCCTAAGTACCATATACCAATTCATAAGGTGACTTACTAGTGGATCTTCTAGTAGTCATCCTCACTGCCCACAAAGCAAAAATCAGCTTTGAATCCCAATCCTTCTGGTTCTCATTGATTGTTTCTTCAAGATTTTCACCAATGTTTTATTAGATGATTCTGCTAATCCATTTCCTTGAGGGTGATATGCTGTAGAATGGGACAATATTAGATTATAATTTTGACAAAAAGTTATGAACCTGATTGAATTGAATACTTGCATTGTCTGTTACAACCTTTACTGGACATCCAAATCTGCTGAAAATATTCTCTTCTAAAAACTTCATCACAACCAAATCATTTTCTTTTCTAGTAGGAATTGCCTCTACCCATTTTGTAAAATAATCAGTAGCAGTTAGAATCCATTTAAACTGCCCACTTGATGGTGGATTAATCTCTCCAATGAAATCCAATCCCCATTGTTTGAAGGGTTCTTCAATAAACACAAAAAGAAGAGGTAAAGGAGCTAACCTTTTCTTTTCTGCAAACAATTGGCATTTCTAGCAACTTCTAACAATTTTGTATACATCAGCAAATAAAGAGGGCCAATAAAAACCTAATTTAAGAATCTTATGAGTAGTTACTTTCCATCTGTAATGACCTCCACACAAGCATTCATGGTATTCTTTAATCACCTCCATGGTTTCCTCTTCTATCAAACATAACAACAACACACCAGTAGGATCTTTCCAATACAACTTAGCTTCAATTATAACATAAGGTTGAGCCTTAAGTTTCAAAGCTCTGCACTTAGCTCTGTTTATTGAAGGAGGACAAGAAAATAAACACAGATAATGAATAATATCTTTATAATAGTCTGAACAGAGAAATTTATATTTAATTGCCGACTTTGTCTTAATCTGATCTGTTTCTTCAGTCACTTCATCTACAGGTGCAAGTAATCTAATTCCCAAAGCTTGGAAATTAGATTCTGTCAGCAATTTGGCCAGCCCCTATCCTTTGACTAACTTTGTTGGTTTGATATCCAAATCATATTCTTGGATTTTGGCAATCCATTTTCCTCTTTTTCCTTCCACATCACTCTATACTAGCACATCCTTACAGTAGAATTAGGCACATATGCTACTATTTGAGAATGAAGTACATAAGTTCTGAAAGCCTTTAATGATTTAACTAAAGCATATACCTGCTTCTCCAAGATATTATACTTCAGCTCTGCATCTCTGAGGACTTTGCTAGAAAAAGGCTACAGGTTGTTCACTTCCTTCTTCATTTTTTTGTGATAACACAATAGCAATAGTATAGGATGATGCAAATGAGAAGATTTGAAAAGGTTTCAAGTAATCTGGACTGATCAGAACAGGAGCTTCTTGAAGAGATTTTTTAATTCTGCCAAAGGATTCTCTTGCATCTTTGTCCCTTTTTACTTCAGAATTATTTTTTAACATATCTGTTATTCTCCTGACAATCTCAGCATAATTCAGAACAATTCTTCTCAGAAAAATGATTTTTCCCAAAAACCTTTGGATATCCTTTTTACTTCTAGGCAGTGGAATTGTCTGTATAGATTCAACCCTTGCTGGATCAATCTTGACTCCTTGATTTGAAAATATGTGACCCAACAACTTACCTTCCTCTAAAACAAACAAAGATTTCTTGGGATTTAATGATAATCCAAATTTTCTGCATTTCAAGAAGGATTTCCGCAGGTGCTCTAAGTGATCATCATCAGAACCTGAAAAAATAGTAACATCATCAAGATAAATGACTAAAAATTTATCACCCACAAAAGCAATATTTAATTCCCTTTGGAAAGTAGCTCCTGCATTCATGAGACTGAATGGCATCCTGGCATACATGAATGTTCCCCAAGGTGTGGTGAAAGCAATTTTCTTTTGATCTTCCTTCTCCATAACCACCTGATTATACCCGGAAAAACCATCAACCATGGATAAACTGAATGCTCGAGTTACTTTCTGCAGAAAAAAATCCATCTTTGGTAAAGGATAATTATCCTTTAGGGAAGCTTTGTTCAAATTTCTGAAACCCACACATAATCTTATCTCTCCATTTTTCTTCCTAACTGGTACCAGATTGGAAACCCAATCTGAATATCTTAATGGAACTATGATTTTTGCTTGCAAAAGTTTCTTTACCTCTTTTTCAATTGGAGCCAGCAATAGTGGGTTAATTTGTCTGAGCTTCTGCCTGTGTGGCTTAACCCCATCTTTCAGTGGTATTTTATGCTGAATAATATCTAGATCATAAGTTTTTAAATCTTCATATGACCATGCAAATACATCCATGAATTGTTTAAAAATATCTACATACCTTTATTTGTACTCCTTAGGAACTCCTTTAAACAATTTGACTATTTTAGGCTCATGTTGAGTTCCTAAATTATATTCCTCCATTTCTCCATCTTGGGATACCTTTTTCTTGTTCACTGCCACATCATTAGCATCAAACAATCTCTCAAGAGGTACCAAACCTCTGGGAAAAATATTATCCTGCAACTGAATTATCTTCTGATCACCAATTGAATGTTTCAAATTTTTAGGCATATCACTTTGACCACTTTCATCAACTTTTAAATCAATTTGAATGTCTTCAAAATTTCCGATCATCATTAAAAATTGATTAATATGCTCATCATCCTCAAAAACCTGCCAATGCTTTACATTATCAGGGATTGAAGGCTTGTGTCTCAATTCAATTTCATATCTCAACCTTGGATTAATTGGTGGCTTAAATATACTGGCTGCAACTGCCATTGAATCTACCATTCTATTCTCTTCTCTTGGACTAAACTGTAAATTAAAAGATTCAAAATAATTTTCAACTAGATCCCACACCTCATTTCTATAAGACTTCAATATCGGATGTTTAGTCTGACACCAATTCTTAATTTGTATTATTATTAATTCAAAATCACCAAAAATAGAGATAGACTGAATTCCCATTTGTTTAGCTATTTTCAGACTTAGAATCAATGCTTCGTATTCAGCTACATTATTAGTAGATTGAAATTCCAATTTGAAGGAAAAAGGTAAAAAGTTACCTTCAGGAGATATAAATATGAATCCAGCTCCAGTGCCCTCCTTAGAGAATGCACCATCAAAATAACACTTCCAAATTTTATTTGAACATAGCTCTTTATGTACATTGGCTGAAGAGAGCTGCTCTTGTGAATCTTCTACAAATTCTGCATCTTCATGCAGCATGAAACAAGAAATATCATCCTTCTCTTAACCATAAATGGGGGAATTACCTGCATCTTTCTTGGTAGTAGTTTTAAAAAATCGAGTTTCTTTGTATAATCTCCTTTCCTCCCCATTAAAAACAAGAATAATGGCATATGTGAAATCCAATTTCAAAACTCCTCCAAGCTTTGCCCCCCAAAATCTAGACAATAACATACCAAATCTGGCTAGAATATCTGCTACTACCACATCCATCATAATACTCTTAGCTGGAATTTGAGCCAAGGAAACAAACATATCTTTAATAAGACCTACACACTTCACCCTTTTTGAATCAAAGGAATAAAGGTCTCTATATGGCTTGGTTATTTGTAAATTTAACTCATTCATCACAAACAGTAGCATTAGATTATGTGATGCACCAGAATCTAGCATACAATTATGTAAAATGAAATCATGCAACATAATTGATATATAAAAAGGTGTAACAGAAGAATCTACCTCTTCAACATGAGGTCCAAAAGTAACTACTAGTTTCTCTTGTTGCAGATTCACTATATCACCCACCTCATCAGATTGAGATAAATTAATAAACTCTGCAATTTCTTTCTTATAACCAGGTGTTTTAACCAACTCAAGAAGTGGTACTTGAATTTTTACTTTTTCTACTCTTTCGATAAACTGGAAGTTTGATTTTTTTTTGTCAACTTTTTAGGTTCTTCTTGGTTTTTTTTTGAATTTTCATGTTGATCAGGAATAGTAACAATCTTCTCCAACATATTAGGGCCATTAGGCTTTATTTGGGAAGCCTCAGCTTGCTTCTTCTCTTTTTCTTTTTCTTGATTCACGGGCAGCTTCCCCTTATCTGATTTTTTAATTGGTTTCTTCTGTAGTGGAGTCGCCATTGGAGTAGGTACTGATTCTGATTCCTCTTCTTCATCATCTTGAGTTCTCAACCTCTTTTTTGACCTCAAATCATATTTTTTATGCAACTCTTCTTGCATAAAATCAGTAAATTGTTTTCAATAATCATCCATTTCTTCCTGATCAAATGAGACATCAGCTTCTTTACATTCCTCTGCATATTCTTTCTCACTTTCTTCTTTTGCTTCACCATCCTCCATATACACAACAGAAATTTGATCTTCATCTTCTTTTTGATCATCATCAACAAAATGCGATGGTGTTGCCTCTATATATAAATGTGCTTGGACTTGGTCTTGATCTTTTCTTTCTGTCTGTAGAATCTGTAGGGGTTGTTTTCTAAATCAGGGATTGAAAACCCCTCTGTTTTGTTGTGCAGGTTTCTTGTTGTCTAATTCCATCTTTACCAATTTGTTTGAAAAATTTTTAATGACCTTAGTCATGTCATCGATCCTTTGATCTTGTGATGAGTCTTCTTCTTTGTCTTTTCCTTTATCTTGAACCTTTCCAGCATCAGTGATATTTACCTCAATCTCTAAGGCATCAGTTTGAATCTGTTCAAGAGTGGAGGATCTTCTTTCTCTCAAAGTAAAACTGAAAGCTGATACAAATACCCCAGCAAAAACAACCATTGTTCCAATAGAAGGAGGTTTCATTTCACAGGCAAACTATTGTACAACTTATTAAACCTTTTGATAAAATCACTCATGTTTTCATTTGATTTTTTCTTTATAGCATTAAATTATGTTAAAGAATAACCATGGTCTCTTTTTTCACCCCATCTCTAGATGAATTGTCTTTCTAATTCATCCCAGTCATTGATTGAACCATTTGGTAATCCTTTGAACCATTTTCTTGCCTCTCCATTTAGAGACTACACAAAAAGTCTCATTACAACATCAAGATGTTCTATATTAAAATTTTCAGCAAAAGTGCAAAACAAAGGCAAGTTTTGTTCTGCAGTTATTTCATCTTCACTAGTAAATCTAGGAAGCAACTTAAGGTACTCCTGAGGCATTGCATTCATTGGTTGGGGTAGATTTAATGGTGCATATCTATTCATCAAGAAAGAAAGGGCTGCCATGTTTATGCCCTGATTAACTGCTTCTTGAGCGGGGTTAAAATGAATACCAGTTGTAGGTGGGGATAAATGGGGTGGAACAACTAATATGGGAAAGGGTAGATGAACAATAACAGAAGAACTGGAAACTGTATTAGGTTGAGCTTCTGTGAATGGAAATGATATAGACTCAAAAGATAGTTCTTCTAATGTTGGTTCTTGGAAATGAATGGGTGAGGGTAAGGATTCTTGTTCCGAGAAAATGAGTTTCCGGGAAATATCCTTGGATGGTAAGATATGAGAACTGCTGCCTGGTGCAAGCAGTGTGGCATCAGGTGTAGAAATAATTTTTGTTTTCTGGCCCTTCTTTGAAACTAAATTTTCTGGATCTGACAGAATAGGATCTTTTTGCTGAGAGGTATCTGACCTCGTGTGAGGCCTCTTAGGAGCCAGAATTATTAAAATAAGGCACAACTTAGTATTTCCTCCTCTCTGAACAACCAGAGGAAATATGAACAAAATCCAGGGAAAACTTCGATTCTTCAGTCCCTGACAACGATGCCAATTAATGTTGTACCTTAAGAGACAATCCCTTAGTTGTGATAAGGAATTAGTGCTTAAGACATTTATATGATTATGTCACAAATATATATGTCTCTGTTTTATTAACCCTCAAGTATTTATGATCAAACCCTTAAATATAAAATATGATGAATACCTCACAATGCTACCATTTGTTGATGTTTAATGAAGTGACTAGAAGAAAATGAATGAAGAAGCCGAAACAGATATGTTGTTTTATACAGAAAATATCATCTCAAACCCTAGAAGAAATATATGAAAGAAACAGTTAAAACAAAGGAGTGCCAATTAAGGTTTTTAACTCTTACATACGGAAGTAAAAAGAGACCTGCTACTCATAACTTTGTTTTATTCATAGATACAAAACACAGAATGTAAACTCGAATACATTTCAACATAAACAAAATGCTAGAAACTTGCTTACTCATTCATTAATCTTTGAATCTCTGAGTACAAAAATAATTGTCTGAAGGTCCAAAACTCAGAACCTTTCCTTCTCTTGAAAATTACTTTAAATACAGCAAAACGCAGTTTGGAACTGTTGTAACCAATCCTAACTACCAAAAATACTTAGGACTTCAAAGGTCGTCTATTACATGCCTTGAAAATGTCTTATTACAATTACATTATCTTCAGAAATAATATAAAATAAATATCCTATTCTATAGGAATTGTTGATGATGTGGCTTCTTTTTCTGGGTTAATTGATTTGTTTTTCTTTGATGTTGATCCTTTTGGAAGGTCTATTGTCCAAGCTCTGCACTTTTTCCATATTTCTACCTTCATCCTGGATGAATGTGTCATATTGTGATATTCCAATCTGAATGCAGTAATTCGATTATAGGATGACCTTTCTGAGAAAAGAATCTTTACCATCCACAATAGTTGAAAACGTCTCTGCAAGAAGTTGACCATTGTTTCTCCTTTAAGCACCTGAGTCTTTTCATGCCTATTATCAACTTTGCTTTTTGTCAATATTAGTAAGTTCTCATAATAATTTCATGGCAAAATATTTCCTTCATCTCCCCAACATGATGGCAAGCCTACTCTTATCATTTTGTCAAATGACTTATCAAACTGACTTACTACTTCCTTGATTTCCATTAGCTTCTTTTCTGCAGCCTTTCTGAGATCATTTCTGACAATCATTTTGTTAATTTCTACTGCATACAACATTTTGTCCTGCATGTCATTCTCCTCTAATTCGTGATCTTATTTTGAGTTAGTAAAATCAATGAATCTTCTGGCCCAAATGGCTCTATTAATTGCTTTTTTTTTATCAGACATGATCGATTCTTCACATTCTAGAATAATACTTTTCTCTTTTGCAACTATCATCAAGAAGCACCAATTATATTTCATTTCTGAAATGATATCAATCCAAATGATGTCTTTGGCTTGTATCAGTGAGATATTTCCTTTCAGTCTTTCTTTGAGATTTTTAATCTCAGCTTCAACATTTCAGAGATCCATTTTGCACTTGCCAGCTTCATTTTCGATGACTTTAATCAACTTTGTTGTAGTCTCCATATTTTTTTGAGCCTACTTACAATCTCTTTTAGCCATCTGCAACTCAATATTTAATTGAAAAATCTATGCTTGAGGATCTTCATTACCTATAGGAAAAACAAAAGTACAATTATGGTTATCAATATGATTTTTCAATGAAATTGTAGTTTGTTTTATTTTGGAGATTTATTCATCTTTCTGCATGAGTTGCTATAAAATCTTTTCCTTTTCCTTCTCTACCTCAACAAATTCTGCAGCATTGAATTTTCTCCAGTAGGTAATTTTATCTTTTTCCTCAATGTGGATATTTCTACCTCAACACTTTGCATGAATTTCTGCACAGCAGTCTTGCCACTGGGGTCTACTCCAACCTTTATAATGATTTTTTTTTTCAATTCCTCATTCTGAACTGTTAAGGCTCTTGAGTTAGCCTTCTCTAAATTCAACTGTTTAATTACTTTCCCCAACATATTTTTTGCCTTTATTGCCATTACATTAGTCTTTGTGAGGTCATTTACAATCAACTGACCTGTTTGCATATGCAAATTCATTTTATCCATCAGTGGAATTTTCTTCACATCCACAGTCACATTTACAGTGTTGAAATTGTTGGAAGAACCAATTGACATGTCTATAGGATGTGATAGGGAAATTCTAAATTTATCTTTCTCAAGATCAGCAACAACTTGATGTTCAGCTCGGGTCTCCATGTTGGCCTTCATCTTCTGATTTCTTTCCTCAATTTGTGAAAACATATGTTTGATCAAAGGCACTTGTTCATGAGAGGCTTCATGACTCCTGGGTGAAGCAGGAGCATTTTTCTCTTCTCCCAAATGTAAAGAAAAAATAGGTGAATTAGATGTAGGTTCTTCAACAAACTTTGTTCTCTTATCGTCTCCCTACTCCTCATAATCTAGATCAATAACCACTTCTTTGTTTTTTTTATTTGTTTTCTCTGCTATGATAGGAGTCTGAATGTTTGCATCTACTGAACTCATCACACCTTTACTTGCTACCTTCTCCTGTTCTGGCCTTACTTTCATGAATGAAAGCAGAGTACCCATTCTCAATTCTTCTATTTGAAATTACACCATAAGGGTCATAAGCCCAACTTTCTCCTAGTAGCATATGCATCTCATCTAACATTCTTGTTACTTCATCAAATTCCTGCCTCATAT
The DNA here is from genome assembly GCA_034641835.2 of Pinus albicaulis. Lineage (NCBI taxonomy): Eukaryota > Viridiplantae > Streptophyta > Pinopsida > Pinales > Pinaceae > Pinus > Pinus albicaulis. Next base: position 977,368,989 of record CM076572.1, read on the forward strand.
TTACTATGAAATGGCCTACACTCATGGGTAATTTATACATATGTCCTTTCTTCATAGGCACAAAGTGAACCTGATCAACATTTAGGCTCTGTCTAATAAACTCTAAAGAAAAAAGCCTCATTGGTACAAACTTTGGGAGTCTATAAGGCTCAACACTTGCTCCATACAGCCTTATTTTAGAGTAATCCTCTAAAACAAACCAATCTCCAAATTTGAAATTGGTTCCTAAATGTAATAACTCCTGAGATTTAGGTAAAAAACAGGGAGGAGGAACTCCATTCAATATTTTATATGCAACTGACATGTAATAGCTAGCAAAATCAAACAATCCAGCCTCATTTTTCTCCCTTCTAACTACATTTGTCTAGAATATCACTGATTGTCTTGTTTTGTTTACATCCATAATATTAAGACCTAAATGCATGAATTCTTCCACATTCTAATATAAGAACAAGTATACAATCAATGAAGGAGATTTGAAAGAACCTGTTAATGAAAGGCTCATTAGCTATGAATTGACTGCTTCCTGCCAATATGATGGAATATCTAGCACCATTCTTGGTTTCATCATCATGGAAAACATCCCTAGGACTGATTTTTCCATTGTATTATCATCATTTTTACCCAGAATTTTTGCAATGTTACTTAATATAGGATGAGTCTTTGCGACAAAAACCTCCATAGCAAACTCTTTACAGTCTGGTTGAAAATTCTTCGTGTCAGGTTTCAAATAAAACATGAACTAATTAAACTCTTCACCTGCAAGATTATCATAATAATGTACCAGTGAATCATCAGAAAAATGGATGGATGACTCTGACTTAGGATAGAAAAGGGCTTAGCGGATTAACTGGGTAGACACTTGCAGAACGTTCTCTCCTTGGAAATTCATAATAAAACACTTCCCAGGATACATAAATGACACCAACCAGTAGATAAATTCAGGGAAAATATGGATCTTTGGAATGCATGCAAAAAGAATTCCGAACTTGACCATGGTAGAATAAATAGGGGAAGAATTATCATTTAAGATGACTTGCTGATAGAAAGGAAGGTGAATTACAGAACATATAGTATCTTGAATATCCCTCTGAATATCTATGAGAGGGATATGACTAGCTGAACCTGATAGAGATGACCATTTAGCCATGGCCGAAAATTTCTGCAAGAACAATTCACAGGGTGGTCAAATTTATGCAGGTGACGGAAAACGGAAATAGGATGCAGCGCAACAAATTACAAATGATTTGAAAAAAAAATGAAAATACTGTTTAAATAGGTGGCGCGAATTTTAAATTTAATGCTGACAAGACGTGCCAGCAAGCCGTTGATTATACTCGACGTGGAAGACAACTGTGAACAATTCAGCGTCTTACGTCACTGTGGGGGCTCCTGGGGTATGGATGAAAATTTTGGCTGGTGCCCCCACACTCAATCTCCACAGTTCATCTCTGTTGTCCCCGCAGTCAACCCAATCAACTGTGGAGGCACTCAGCTTGATATCTTGTGCACTGATTGTGCCTGTGGGTTGGGCCCTTTGATAAGAACTTTTATCATTAGCGCTTTCTGCCCAACAAATCAATCGATATTTAAGCGTCAAATGTGGAACCCACTTATATAAAGTTTAAATGCTTAAAATTTAACTCAGATATAGTGAACATAAATATTTTTCATGCTAAAGTATAAGAATTTTGATACTTTAACATAATTTTCAATAATTTCTAATTTTTACATTTTCAAATGTTTGAAAAATAAAAGGATATGCAAATGATCCACGACACTTGGCTTGACTTGCTCAGGAAGAGGCAGGAAATATAAATTTATAGTTGCAGAAGAGGGCTAATTCAACATGTGAAAAACAAATGATTACATAGTCAATCACGGTGGCTAGATGACGTGTTAGGTTCGACACCATTTTTTGTCAGAGAGTCGATGATGGTGTTGGTCCAGGGTTAGGTTTGGCGCTGACAGCTGAATATGGCTTCAAATTTAACATTCACCCACTTGAAGCCGAATGAGGAATCTTGTATCAAGTCACATTGATGCCTATCATGCCTCTACATAATTCATGCTTACTTCTTGGTAGAATCTTAGTGAGAATATCAGCAGGGTTCTTATTTGTATGGATCTTTTCCAAAGATAAGTTCCCTTCCTCCAACACATGTCGGATCCAATGGTACCTTAAATCAATGTGCTTGGTTTCTGAGTGAAATGTTGGATTTTTCACCAAGTGAATGGCAATCTAACTATCACAATGCAACACATACTTGTCCTACTTGAGTCCTATCTCTCCTAGGAATCATTGCATGCACAAAATTTCTTTGCAAGCCTCTATTTTAACTATGTACTCTGCTTCTATTGTAGAGAGAGCTACTATTTTGTGTAGCCTTGACACCCAAGATACAACTGCACCTACAAATGTGTACAAATATCCTGTAGCGGATTTTCTGGTGTCAATATCTCCCGCTATATCTAACAATGTTACCGATGAAATAGGTAACCTCAATGTTACCTACTTTTTGAAATATCAAGAAAAACACATGATTTTGAAAAAGTGGCGATGCAGAATCAAGAAAAAAAAATTTGAGCATGTTTTTGGCACTTTAATTTTTTTTCATTTTGTTTTTTTTTTTAAATAATTTTTTTTTTTTTTTAAGTGGTGTTTTTTATGTCGATTTTGAATAGTGGTGGTGTATCATCACCAACGTTTTTTTTATAGCATTGATTTTGACACTATGAATTTTTTAATGTCTTCTTCTTCTGTGAGATGTTTATTTTTAAGTGCATTTATGTACTTGTGTTTTAAAAATAAAATAAAAAAATATTATTTTTTTAAATAAAAACTTGTAATGATATCTTCACTTTTTCACATACATAAAAGATGGAAAAAAGGTCAATATTCTAAAGTTTATATTTTCCACATGTTTATGTATTGTTAAATAATTTTTCAATGCACATCAAAAAATTATCACTAAAAAACCAATATTTTGAACCATATGACAAAAAAATACAATTTTTCAATATAAATACAATGCAAAAAATACACTTTTACAGAGTTTTTGTTGAAAAAACATATTAAATAAACTAATTTTTTGGGAGAATTTTAACAAAAAAACTTAAGAAAACAACATTTTTATTGAATTTTATGTCAAAAAATAATAGCAATCACATGTTTTTTGCAAAAAAAAGGAGTTGTTCTCATAAAATATCAAAGTCTAAACATTACAAGTAAAGCTGATTAGTAGTTCTGAAAAATAAGCTTTGTTTGCAAGCATAACTTAAACATCATCAACAATATCAACTAATACATCTTCAACATCATCTAGAACAACATTGATGGCTTCTTCCGCAGCATTTGCTTCTTCATTTTGATCATCACCGTCTTCTAATGGATCTTTCATGTCAGCAAATCTTCCAAAGTGTCCCTTTCCAATCATTCCATATAATGGTGGTTGAGGTTCCTTTGCTTTTTTTGCCACACGTGATTCATTAAAATTTCCTTTCTTCAAACCAACTTCTTGCTTCGCATTTGGAAGGAATTTAAGAGCGTTAATTCTTTGTTGAATAAATTTGCATTGAACTGGATCTTTCTCAATGGCAATGCAATTTCTTCCTTTTTGTAGGCAACATGCTAGTGTTGTACCTAATCATCAAGCACACAAAAAATAAGTAAGAAAATTACTATGGAGACATAAAAAGTAAAAAAGACAATATTTAAATTTAAATTTGTATATTAAAACTTACCTGAACCTGAGAATAAATCCAAAACCCGTTCTCCTTCATTTGAACATAGATCTATAAGATAGTTAATCAATGCTTGTGGTTTTTGATAAATGTTAACTATATCTCCTTTTGCATCTTTATCCTCATATGTTAGTTTTCTTACCACTGCATCATAAACCAATACTTGACTATGAATCTTCCCATCTACTTGATTCATAATAATATGCTTATAGCTATCCTCTTTTGTCCAACATTCAACATGGATGAACTCACAATCATTTATAATAGGTTGATCTTCTGAAGAAACAATATTTGACTTTTGCCTGTTACATAACATAGTAAAAGTTCAATTAAATTTTACATGAATAAAATTTTTTAGGAGGAATCAAACATACAATTTCAAAATCTTACCATGTAAGTTGCATCCTTGAGTTTGCTTTACCCTTGAAGCTTGTTAATAACATTGGAAACTGTGTGTCCGAATGAAATGTCACAAATCGCCAAAGTGGTGATGTTGTCACTTCTTGAAAACCCGTAACCACTTTACTAAAAGCTTGATAAGTATATGGTTCTCTATCATATTCAATGTCTGGGAAATTGAAACCATGAGGAATATCTGCAATAACTAGGCCATGTTACCTTTTAGGTATTAGTGATGCAATGTCTTCACAGTCACCTTGTATTATTTGATATTGGACACTGTCGAGTCCATTCCAAATGTAATGATTAAGAGTAGGATCTAGTTCAACATTCATAAGACGCTTCCTTCTCATGTTCTCCATCTTAATTTTTTCAATAAAGCTTTTGAAAGTATCCGGTACTCCATTTCCATCCTTCTTCGACATCTTTAATGACATAAATATATATATATAGATATGTATAAGTAATAAAATAAAAATAGTTAAAATATGAATAAAATAAATTTATAAATCAACATACCTTATTGAATGCAATATAAAACTCTTTTAGTGTTGATGTAGAACTTGCTTCTGGGTAGTTGCGTACAACATCATCCCAAATGTCTTCATTCAACATTTTTACCATGTGTTCTCGTATTTTCTTATAAATTTTCTGACTGAATAAATCAAGTTAAAAACGTTAATATATTGACATGTATAACAAATTCTACCAACATCATTATGTTTTATTTAAAATAAAATTATAATGAAAGAAATAATTCAAGAAACTTACTTTTGAAATTCTGCACACATTTTGTCCATTGATAATTCACCCGACTTCACATGGGCTAATACTGATTTGACTAATTTATCATCCTTCACGCCTTGCATTGTTCTCCAAGGTGTAATAGTCATATCCTCTGGAAGCTGCTTCATTTCAGGACCCCCCTTACTGTTGGTACATATTATGGGTTTACTCTTTCTAACTTTCTGATTTTTTATGGAAATATTCTCCCATCGATAAAAAATCTCATCAATCAAATCCCATACCTCCCCAGTTCTAAATGCCAACTGAAAAATGTTATCTGTGCCTCTGAAGAGATTTGTATTCAATTTTCCATCTTTTTCTTTTTTTTCATCAATTTGATAACCCGTTTCCATTAAACATTCCTTTCGAAATGCTACACTAACTTCTGTCTTATCCCCACGACATTTTTCTATGAATTCATTATGAATAAATCTGACCCTTTGGATGAAAGTCATTTTCATTCTGTACTCATTATCTGCATTATGATCCCATGCCAATAATTTTGATTCCATTTCTGTTAAGCCAGCGTAAATGATGCATTTCACTGTTTGAAAAAGATAGTTATTGGGATATTCTGCAATCAATTGTCTTTTAGCCTCTATTGAATGGTTTCCTCCAATTACATAATATTTATAATCAAAACATTTTGCCTTGTCAAATGCTTGTTTGTTGGGAACCTGACATGGATCGACAAGAACCACATAATCCACCACATGTGCATATGGATTGAACCTGAACAATGTTTTCAGATTATGTACATGTAGGTGATGGGCCTTTCTAATTTGATATTGAGATTGTCCTTCATCTGAGCCATAAAATTGGTTAACATTAAGCTCAAATGTTTGGCCACCAAGAATTAATTTATTCTTCCTCAACTCTTGTCGAATAAAATTTTGTTTTGTTTTAATAATGCCATCCTCTAACTCAGCACCTGGTGTTATGATTTCTCTGCTTCCATAAGAGCTTCAATTTTTTCTTCACTGCTGCTCACGACCTTTACATGTTCACCAATATTTGATTTCCTAGTCTTATTGGATAACATATCAGTTTCTTTATAAACAAGCTCTCCTTCATGAGGTACAAGAGAGAGATCTTTGGCAATTTTTCTTTTTGGTGTCTGATTTGTTTTCTTCTTTTGCACAATAGTTCTCATCTCCTCCTCACTAATTCTATCATAATTTTATGTTTCATGTTCGACACCTTCAAAAGAAACATATTTAAGTTTACTAGAGTGACCCACCTTAGTGACACTTGGTTGATCCCCTCTTTGTACTGTTGCAGTGTCACGAGCTATTGCTCTTTGCTTCAATCTCCTTTCCTTTGCTTTGTCTTTGTGGAAAGTTTTGATCACATCCATAACATTTGGCACCAACATATAAATACCATCAAACATGTTTGAAAGACTCGGAACAAAATCCTATGAAACAAAATAAAACATGTCAATGATCAATAATTTATAAAAAATTGAATCATCCTTACAATAATGCATAGAGGAAATAAAAATAAGCATACTTACAATGTTATTTGCAATGTTGTTTTCTATTTCTTCAGAAAATTTTGAAGTTATTTCATCTGTGTCGTACTTGACGATTGATAGACGAAATCTAACCTTCTCACGTTTCTGAGCCTCCCTTACAAGAACATAAATAGTGTTTGTATTCGGGACCATACATATGTCTCGTACTCTGCCCATCACCTCATATTGCTCATTTAAGTCAATCATACCACAAACCAGATAGATGTGTATATCAACCTCCGTTTCACTGTCTTCAAGATACCATGAGAAATCGGTTTTATCTATTTCCTCGGCGTTCTTCCAATCAGAAATAAGCTTTAATGAACCTGGTGCCCCACTTTCTTGACTTTTATTAGTGTGTGCAACAATATCCTTATTGCGTCCAACAGTGTCCATAGTGCGTCCAGCTGCAACTTTAGATTTGGGAGTTGTATCCATAGTGCGTCGAGCTGCAGCTGTAGATTTGGGAGCTGCTGCCCTAGGTGCAGAAACATTCATAGAAATCTTTTTTGATGCCAGTTTCCTGATATATATATATATATATATATATATATATATATATATTAGTTAATGGAAAAATATTGCGAATAAAATAAATTTAATAAACAAAATTTATTTCTAAAACTAAATAGTTTGAAATTAAAGCAGTAAAATTAACTATAAAAATTTTCATTTAAAAACAAAATATTATAAATCATATGTATATATATCTATATAATATGTTTTGAATACATTTTATAAAAAAATTAAAAATGTGTTTAAATTGTATAAAATAATTTTAAAAAAATAAACTAGTATTTTTAAACTTCAGTTTGTGTTTAATATTTAAAAAAAAACAAAAAAGTTATTAACTATTTATAACAAATATTATAATGTTATATAATTTTTTATTTTTTTAATTGTATTGTTATATATATATTTTTAATTAATTTATATTGTTATATTAAAACAAATGTTTTTTTTTTAATTTATTATATTGTATTTTTTTTTGATATATATATATATATATTTGTTATATTTTGAAATTTTTAACAATTATTATTTAATAATGTTTTTATTATATTATATAACAGTTTTTTTTTTATATTTATATATAACAATGTTTCTATGATTGTTTTATTAAAACAAATTATTTAAAAAAAAAAAATTTAAGAACAAAATAAAATTAAAAAAAATCAAAATTATAAAATGTTTTCTTAAAACAAATTATTAAAAAAAACAAAAAAATTAAAAATCAAAATTATTAAAAAAAAAAACAAAATTAAAAACAAAATTGTTAACACAAATTAAAAATTTTAAAAATTTAAAAAAAAATAAAAAAAAAACAATTAAAAAAACAAAATTACAGAATTAAAAAAATAAATAAAAATAAAAAATAAAAAACATTATAATTGTTTGCCGGGTCGGCCGGGCGGCGCCACGAGGGCGGCCCAGACAGCCTCCCGGCGCCCCCCCATGGCCGAGGGCCGATTCTGGGAATCGGCCCTCGGCCAAGGCGGGGGCTGGGAGGAGACTGGGCCGCGCCCGTGGCGCCGGCCGGCCGGCCGGCACCATAAAAATAAAAAATTTAATGTTTTTTTTTAAATTTTTTTTATTTATTTTTTTAATTCTACAATTTAAAAAAAAATATTACTAATAAAAAAAAAAAAAAAAAAAAATTTAGTAAATCAAAATAATGTTTGATTTTTAAAGAACATATAATTAAAAAAAAAAACAATATAATAAATTATAAAAAAGAAACATTTGTTTTAATATATATATATATATATATATATATATATATCGCAATACAATATATATATATATATATATAACAAAACAATAAAGAAAAAAAAATTAAAGATTTAAAATTAAAAAAATAAAACAAAGATCTAAAATTAAAAAAATAAAATAAAATATAAAATAAAAAAATTCTCAAATAAAAAAAAATTTAAATAACGAAATCACTGATATATTTATGATAAAAAAAATACAAATAAAAAATGTTATAATATTACTTTTTTTTTATGTGCATGGTCGTTTTATGGATTTTTATGTGTAAATGAACCTATAAGTCTTAAAAAAGAAAAAAAATCTAAATTTTTGTTCTTAAAACCCTAAAAAATTCAGTTTTTTTTGCATTTTCTTCACTAAAAAAATATTAAAAAATCAAGGTTTTTGAACCTAAAAACCTTAAAAAAGTAGTTTTTAAACACAAAAAAACTATAGAAAAACAGATTTTTCCCAAAATCATCTCTAAATTGATAGAATAGAAGGAAAACTAACCTTTGAAATGCAAGAAGCTGCTGTCACCAATGCCAACACAACGCCTCCACACAATTACGAATAGCGACACAATGCCTCCAATGCCAATGCAATGCCTTCACGAAGTTACCAATGCCAATGCAACACCTCCACAAAATTACCAATAGCGACACAAAGCTTCCAATGCCAATGCAATGCCTCCACGAAGTTACCAATGCCAACGCAACACCTCCAAAAATTTGCTCTAACAAATACCAGAAAACTTGATGTGATGTGATGAATAGAAACAATCATTCCTTTTAAATATCGTATATTGTCTGATTGATTTACTGTTTAATGAATGTGGGATTAAAATTTCAAATTTAAAATATTTATATTTAATTTATTATAGTTCATACTATAGTTAAAATACTTATTATTTGCATGTAGTTATCATAATTAATATTTTATTTAATATTTACATGTACTGAATGTTGAATAATTCAAATATAATCTCAGATTAAAAATTAAAATATGAAATACTTACATGTAGTTAATTATATTTAATATTATAGATAAAATAGTTAATATTTGTATTTAGTTATCATAGTTAATATTTATATGTAATCAATGTTTAAAATCATGGAATTAAATTTTAAAATCTAAAATATGTACATGTAGTTAATTATAGTTTAAATAGTTAATATTTACATCATGTTATTTTTGTAAATATTTACATGTAGTCAATCTTAAACCATTCAAATAAGAAAATTATTTTAGTTTCGAAGACATGCATGAAAGGAATATTTTGTGGATATTTTGAATAGAAAGTATGGTGAAATATTTGAAGACCAACAGTGTATTAAAATTTTTTTAAATATATTTTAGATGAATATAACGTAAGTTTAAAATAAAAAATTTAAAATATTTACATGTAGTCATTATAGTTAAAATAGTTAAAGTTTTTTGCGATTTTTTTTGGAGGGAAATTTTTTCGCGAATTTTTTTGGAGGGAAAATTTGGAGAGAAATTTTCAATCTTTAAGCTATATATTGTAAGTGGGAGAGGAATTTGTATCATTCAACCTATTCTTGTTGGAAGCCATGGTTTCTTCTGATAACGAAGTTTTTCTTTCTAGAACATCAACATCTTCGTCACGCAACAACTCTATTCAAAGTGATGAATATAACGAGAGTTCGTTCACCATGAATAGAGAGTCAAAAAATCGAGCGCCAGTTATACCACTTACTCTTAATCCTAAGGATTATGAAAGCAACAGTGATGAAGGGCATGATGAAGAAATTCCAGAGTCAAAAGTTTCACTTCGTCCTAATCCCAAGGATTATGAGGACACCATTGATGAAGAGGGAGATGAAGAATATCCACTTCAGCTTAATCCTAAGGATTATATGAGAACAACAAATGAAAAGGGGAATGAAGAATCTGTAGAGTCAAAATATCCACTCTGTCGTAATCCTGAGGAGTATGCCAGCAGCACTGATGAAAAGGGGGATGTAAAATTTCCAGAGTCAAAATATCAAATTCGTCCTAATCGTAAGGATTATGCGAGCACCACTGATGAAGAGGGGAATGATAATGTTTCAGAGTCAAAACATCCACTTTGTCCCAATCCTAAGGATTATGCCAACACCACTGATGAAGAGGGAAATGAAAAATTTACAGCGTCAAAATTTCCACTCCGTCCTAATCCTAAGGATTATGCAAGCACCACCGATGAAGAGGGGGACGAAAAAATTCCAGAGTCAGAATTTCCACTTCGTCTTAATCCTAAGGATTATGTCAGCACCACAGATGAAGAGGGGAATGAAGAATTTGCAAAGTCAAAATATGCACTTCATCCTAATCCTAAGGATTATGTCAGCACCACTGAGGAACAGGGGAATGAAGAATTTGCAGCGTCAAAATATCCACTTCGTCCTAATCCTAAGGATTATGCCAGCACCACTGATGAAGACGGGGATGAATTTCCAAAGTTAAAATTTTCACTTCATCCTAATCATAACGATTATAATTTAAACACCGATGAAGGGGGGGGATGAATAATTTCCAATAAATATAGATTCAAGGCATTCACTTATTCCCAATCCTAAGGACTATGAGAGCTTTAGTGAGGAAGGGGAGGGGCAGGGTGAATAAATTCTAGTGAATACAAATTCAAAGCTTCCACTTATGCCTAATCCTAAGGATTATGAGAGCGCCACTGAGGAAGGGGAGGATGAAGAGTTTCTTGCAAATGATAATTTTAAAGGCATAGATCTGAATATTGCATTTTCTCCAAGTGACCATTTCAAAGACACTCATGGTGATGAAGAATTGAATCCTCCCAGGGAAGAATTTGAAAGCATGGGTCAAGATGATGAAGAATTTCTTTTGAGTCAGGGTTACAAAAGTGTCGATGATTCTTGTGAAATGTTTTCTTCAACTGATGATGGTAAAGAAAATTTTCCACGCAATGATGTTGATGAATTTCTTAACTATGTTGAGGATGATGATAGTGGGGATAATATTCCTTCTAATGGTGATGAAACTACTTTTACAAAAGATGATGGAATGATGAAGCCGTTGCAAGCAAATATTGCAACTAGGAGTAGGAGTAGACCTTTTCATATCAATCCAAGGCATTCCAGTTATACAAGGGCGAGGAAAAAATATCTCACGACAAAAAGTTCTGTCGTTCATTTGATTTCAAGTGCATGTTGTCGAAGGGATTGCTTGAAAAATATGGATTTCAACTTTGCTTTGCAGAAAAGGAAAACATATATGTTAATGAATAAAAGCATGCAAAATTCATATTTAGTGGGTTGCATGCAATCTACACTAGCAGGTTATGATTATCATATTGGGAATGTATTGCTTTGCAGAAAGGCGTTCAAAATGTTGTATTCAATTGGTAATTGTCGTTTGTCAAGAATCCAGGATAGATTGGAAAATGATCCCACATATTATTCAGAAGCACGTCATAAACGGGAGGTGGGGCCGTTTGCAAATACTGCTAAGACATGGATGAAAGACTTCTTTTCAAATCATGGAGACTGTATGCCAAATAAAGACACAATACATATTCCAGATAATTTCTCGATACGAGAAATATTCATGTTATACAAAGATTATGCAGAAGCTGTTGAAGGAATTGGTAATTTTATTACATATTCTTATTTGACAAGGATATGGAAAACTGAATTCAACAATGTTCGTATTCCTAAGAAGACAAGGATGGGGATTTGCAGCACATGTGCTTCTCTTAAAGCAAAAAGAGATAAATGTCAAGGGGCAGAAAAAGGTATGTGTTCAAAACATTTTTTTTTTAAATTTGATACTTATCAACTATGAAAATATATTTATTCATATGTTTCTTTTATTTTATGTACAGATTCCGTTGTCAAAGAACTTCAAGACCATCGCAATCAGCAAACAAGTGAAAGACAAAAGTTGTATAAACATCGAAAGAAGTGTTATGATCGTCCAAATAAATATCTGGGATTGATAATTGATGGTATGGACCAAAAGAAAACACTTTTTCCACATTTTGTCCGCACGCCAAAAAAATTACAGGAGAAAAATTTCATTAAGTTTCACTTGGTTGGTTGTATGGTATTTAATGAGAAGATGTTTCCAAGAGTTTTCTTCACAACTCCAAATATTCACAATGATGCAAATCTGACCATAACTATAACCCATGATGTGGTTACTCATTGATCTGGGATTCTTCCTGAAGTTTTGTATTTACAATTAGACAACACAAGTCGTGAGAACAAAAATAAAGTTCTTTTTGGGTATCTAAACATGCTTGTTGAATTGGGGATTTTTAAAAAGATAAAGGTTGGTTTCCTTCTTGTTGGGCATACTCATGATCATATTGATCAAATGTTCAGTCGTTTTTCAGTAACATTGAGGAGGAAAGGTGTTGGGAGCCTGCCATCATTAATTGAATGTATTAAGAAATCATACATTCCAGAGCCTGTTTTTCATGTGTTGGAAGAAACTATTGACATGCAAAGGTTTATTTTTGGATCGCATGGTGAGGAGAAATGCATTGAAAAACTTAACGACATTAGCTTCCAGTATCAATTTCGTATCAAAAAAATTTATGGGATAACACTTATATGGGGCAAGAAGTATTCAACTATTGAAGAATGAGGACCATCATCAGGTTTAGCATTTTTGAAGTTCATTCCAGAGCGTCCAATGTTTTCATCAAAGATATTGTTATTACAGTCAGTTTTCGCACTCCATAATGCACAAAGGCAGAAGAGAGAGATAAATTATTTTGAATGTCTAGAGGAAATTAAAAGATGTATTAGAGATACATATGAATACTTCGATGTTGCTGATTCAGTTTGTTGGGAGTCTTTTTTCAGTAATCAAAGTGATATGATTTCAAGATCAGTAAATGAGGATACGCTTTTGAAGACTCCTTTTTTTTTGCCACAAAATATGCCAAATGAACATGAACATCAAGAAACACACAATGTTGAACAACAACAGCCTCAAGCTATTATTAATTTCCCACAAGTAGAGGAAAGAGAAATCTATATTGGTTCTAGAAGATCACGTGCACAACGTGAAGCCATGGAAGACCTTTACAGGGGTTCTGTGTAGGATCTTAAGGAGGGTTGCATGATAGCAGTGTTAGTAGATGAAGATCCACTTGGCTATCCATTCTGGATTGCCAAGGTTATAAAGGTCATTAATGAAAATGAAGAGATTACAGCTGTTGATGTACATTGGTATGCCACAAGTACCCATCCTTTCAATGGTGTGTACAAGCCGGAGATGGTAGTGGAAAAAAGAATTGGCAGAAAGAGAAAAAGAAAGGGCACAAATATAAATCGTCGCCGCACAGATGTCTTAAAATTGGAGGATGTTGACATACTTGTGTATGACTTCAATTTGAAAAAGAGAGGAACTCTTCGGTTGCAGACCATAAATATTTTGAAGAAATTGCTACCAGAACAATTACTGTTGAAATGGGACTCTGCAGAATGTAGACGTAGATCTACAAGAATTTTGAACTCTGAAATGGTGGGCATGCATGTTGACTCAGATGGAGCACTAGTTGATGAAAGAGAAGAATATGGATCATCTTCATCTGCATCGAGCCATTCATCTGAATATGTAGATTATGATGGTGTGCCAAAACCTATGGCTGATTTTGAATAACTATCTAAGACACTTTTATGTAATTGATGTTTGCATGGTAACTTGAAATAAAAATTTTGACTTCCATCTCATTTTTCATGAAGTTCCGAGACATTTCTATGTTTGTTGGATTATACGTTTTAATTATGAAGAATTCATTTCTTTAGAATATCGATAATGTAACAATGAATTAAAAAAATAATTTATGTTATATTCAATGTACCAATGTTGATATTTTGATTATAAGTAAAATAGAAAATAGAAACTAATGTTGAATTTTTAGATTATGCAGTGATATTACCATGATATTATGTATTGTTACCATTTGGTATAAGATAATTTTAAAAGTTTTAATAATTATATGCGTCATTGAAACAGAACACTTTGTTTTGATGCTTGATTTTTAGGTTTTGGTTGAAATTATATTTAAATTTGTCTTATGCTAAGATTTGAAAAAAGATAAGTTTTTATTCTTTAAAATTAAAATTACTCTTACTTATTTCTGTGCAATGATATTTTTTTCATTTACTTGTTCATTTTTTTAAATTTTTAAGTCTTATATTTTCTCCATAATTTCATTGTTCAAGTATGTTGAACACTTAATATTGAAAAACTTTAGATTTACCTTTATCTTTAAGGTTATGGTTGAAAATAATTACAAATTTGGGGTTGTTTAAAGTCAAGATATTTTATGTTTAACAACATGGATGAAAATTGTTCAAAATTATAAGCCCTTCAGACATGTATTTGTTTATATTTAACAACATCTATCAAAAATGTTAGAAATTTACGATTTTAAAAAATGTCCTAATATGTTGTCTTTAATTCCATTGTCACAAGTGTCAAAATTATGACACAATTTTTTTTTTGTTATTCCAGCATCAACTGGTTTTGTTTTGAGGGTGTTTTTTCAATCATTTTTTCAACAAACAATTTTGTTTTTAGCATAATTTTAGAAAATGTTGAAATTTGACCTTAAAAAAAAAACAAGTGCGTTCTGGAAGACACTTTTTTTTTTTTTTGGTGTTTTTTCAATCCTTTTTTCAACAAACAATTTTGTTTTTAGCATAATTTTAGAAAATGTTGAAATTTGACCTTAAAAAAAAAACAAGTGTGTTCTGGATGACACTTTTTTTTTTTTTTTGTGTTTTTTCATGTTTTTTGAGAGTTTTTGGGCTAGAGTTCCCGTTTTGAGGTTAGGTTACCTATTTCATCGGTAACAGTGTTATCTGCATCTGTAAAACCTTCAAGCACGATATAATTATTACCAAAACATAAGCAATAATGACTAGTACCCTTAAGATACCTGGAAATCCATTTTACTGCTTGCCAATGTTGTTTTCCTAGATTAGCAAGGAATCTACTCACGAATCCCACTAAATATGCAATGTCTGGTTGTGTGCATATCATGGCATACATCAAGCTACCAACTACTGAAGCATAAGGAATATTTCTCATTTCTTCCTTCTCTTTGTCATCAATGGGACATAACCCAGCACTCAACTTGAAGTGGGATGCAAGGGGTGTACCAACTGGTTTGGCATCCTTCATATTAAACATGTCAAGCACCTTCTTGATATATTTTTCTTGTGACAACCACAACCTTTTGTTTTCCCTGTCACGCATGATCCTCATGCCCAATATCTATTGTGTTGGACAACCACCAAACTTTCTTTATACCTCTCCTTCTCTTTGTCACCTTCATGCTCAATTCTATATACCCATTTGTTTTGCAAAGCCTTTCTACCTTTTGGGAGATTTACCAACTCCCAAGTTTTATTTTCCAGCAAAGAGTTCATTTCTTCCTCCATTGATTTCTTCCATTCTTTACTATGCTAAACTTTACAAGCCTCCTGAAAACAATCAGGCTCACCTTCATCAGTCAATAGGATATAGTTTGAAGGAGGATACCTTTGTGAAGGCTTATGAGGCCTACAAGATCTACGAACCAACTGTGGTGGTGCATTATTAGGTTGAATCTACCGTAAAGGTTCCTGCAAGATTCCTTCTTCTTGGTGTTCATCACTTTCCCCTTGTTGTCCTTCCTGCTCTTGAATTTTCTGCCCATTTCCCTACACTGGTGGGATGTCTTCATGCTGTTATTCAAACCCGTCAATAACTTTCTTGACTTCCACCTCACCTACATTCCTCTTAAACATTTTTGACTCATTAAATATAACATCCCTGCTTCTAATAATTTTATGTTTGACTGGATCCCATAGACGATAACCAAATTCTTCATCTACATATCCTAGAAAAATGCACTTCATTGGTTTATCATCTAGCTTAGTTATATTTTCTTTTGGAATATGTACAAATGCTCCACATACAGAGATTTTCAAATGAGATTAATTCAACTTCTTACCAATCCAAACTTCTTCAGGGATGCCTCCATCCAAGGCTATAGATGGAGATCTATTTATGAGGTAGCAAGCTGTCCCGATAGCCTCTGCCCAAAAATGCTTGTCCAAACCAGAATTGGACAACATGCTCCTTACCTTTTCCATAATGGTGCGATTCATTCGTTCTGCAACACCATTCTGTTGAGGTGTACCAGACACAGTTTTCTCATGCTTTATGCCAAACCTGTTACAATATTCTTTGAATGCATTTGAGCAATATTCTCCACCATTATCTGTTCTTAAGCACTTGAGCAATTTGTTAGTCTCTCTTTCAACAGAAACATAGAATTTTTGAAATATTTCGAACACTTCACTTTTACTTTTCATGGGATAGGCCCAAAACTTCTTGGATGCATCATCTATAAATGTTACAAAATATGATGCTCCTCCTAATGACTTGATGTTAACTGGTCCAAACACATCTGAGTGTATCAATTCTAACACATTTTTCTTTCTGTCATGACCACCTCTAAGAAATGAAACCCTTCTTTGTCTACCATATATACAATGCTCACAAAGATCAAGATTGTAGGATGTCAAACCTGGTACTAAATATTTACCAACAAGGATTTTTAAACCCTTCTCACTCATGTGACCCAAGCGCTTATGCCACAGATCTGTTGAATTTTCTTCTTTTGTGACAACAACCAAATCTGATTTTCCTATCATTGCCTTCAATGAATATAGTGTTCCTGTCTTGGGTCCTTTAGCCATGACCAATGCTTCTTTTCTAATTTTCCAGCCTCCTTTTCCAAAGCTTGTGGAATAGCCTTCATCATCTAGCCATCCCATAGAGATCAAACTCATGCGCATTTATCGTACATGTCTGACCTATTTCAACAATATATCTTGTCCATTCTTCATCTTGATATGGACATCTCCCACTCTAACAATACTGCAAAAATGATTATTCCCCAAATGCACTCTACCATAATCACCAGGATTATATGCAACAAAACTATCTTTGCATAGGGTTACATGGTGAGATGCCCCAGAGTCAAGGATCCAATCAAAGCTACCACTAGATGTATATACACATGCATCCTCTATTGAAATAATAAACAACACATCACCATCTGTGACTACAACAGTAGTCTCTCCTTCATTTGTGCTAGATGACTTGTGATTTGTATTGGTCGGTCTTTGATCCTTTTGTCCTTTCTTCAAGGCTCGACATTCTTTCTTCATGTGCCCGAGTTTGCCACAATGAAAGCAGATGATCCTTCCCCTCCTTGATTTTGATTGGCCTCTCGATCTTGATCGCCCTTGTCAGCCTTGATCAATCCTCTTACTATGATCAGCTAGAGCTAGAGCTTCTCCTCCCTGGTTTTTTGCAATTGACTTGCATCGCAGCTCCTCATTCATTAAACTGTTGCTGACATCATCAAGCTACAGGGTCGCTACAGATGCTGAAGTACTTATAGACATAATAATTTTTTCCCAAATGTCTAGCATAGAACACATTAACAAAATATCTCTAATTTCATCATCTAGAGTTATTTTAACAGAGCCAAGATGACTAGTTATAATATTGAATTCATTCAAGTGCTCCACAACTTAAGCACCTTCCTTCATCCTGAGATTATAAAGCTTCTTCATCAAGAACACTTTGTTTGATGTTGTGTTCTTCTCATATAGATCATGGAGCTTCTTCAATAATCCTTTTTCCGTCTTTTCTTTGGACACATTGAAATGGACATTCTTTGCTAAATATTGGCGGATTGTCGCAATCACCTCTCTATCTAGCTTATCCCATTCCTCATCTGTCATGGATGAGGGTTTCTGTGTTACACCCTCAATCGACAAATACTGATCTTTTAAAATTAGTATATATTCCATCTGTGATTTCCATAGGAAAAAATTAGCCCCGCACAACTTTTCCATATCATTAACTGTTGTCTCCATTTTCAATAAAATTCACACCTCTACTTTCAAAATAAAACTAGTAAAAATAAAAAATCCATCTCCTCCAAAATAAAGATCCAATTTTTAACAAAATTAATTATTATAAAACATATATAATATATGTTTATAATAATTTTAAAATGTTTTTTCACCTTCTAATTAGATCCTATCCAATTCCTTTTAAAAGGTGAAAAGGCACATTATAAAAAAAATCAAAAAGTAATTAAATCTAATGATAAACCATTGCACATCTTCCACGTTCGTTGTATGATTTTGGCCAAATGTCTTGCGGTGGGGCTGCCTCGAACAAGTTGGGCAATGCAACAATTCAGCCCCTATCCCACAATAACCAGCAATTGCAAATTTTACAGAACCGGGAGCGCAACAATTTTAGTTTGCTATTAAGACAGTGCAGTGATTACTCAGAAATGCACCGTGAATTGGTTAAACTTGTTCCATTCTGAGCTGCTAAAAAATATAGGTGCTCATTTCACTGCAGTGGCTTTCCCCACACATAGAAATCGTAGGCACAACTAATTTTCAAATGAATTCCAATGGCTTTCCACACACACAGAAATCGCAGGCATAGCTAATTTGCAAATGAATTGCAGTGGAGTTCCACACACAGAGTAATCGTAGGTACAACTAATTTGAAAATGAATTGTAATGGCTAAGAGAAGTAAATTTGCTCAAATTGGCTCTGACACTGACTGTAGAGTAGCGAAATAGAAAACATAGATAAGAGAAAGAGACAAAAATGGAGAAACATTGGAGAAAATATTCAGAGACTTTTATTACAGTGGCCTTGCTTGGCTTGACTTGCTCATGTAGAGGCAGGAAATACAAATTTATAATTATAAAAGAGAATTAATTCAACATGTGAAAAAACAAATGATTACATAGTCAATCACTATCGCTGGATGTCATGTTAGGTTTGGCGCCATTGTTTTTCAGAGAGTCGGTGACGGCGTTGGTCGGCTTTGTCCGCTGGGTTAGGTTCGGCACTGACAGCTGAATACGGCTTCACATTTAACATCTTTGTCCATATTTTGATTTTTCACCCCCATTTTCCTTTGCACGCTGGATTTTTTCATTGTGAATAATTTTTTCAGCTTTTTTTTTTTTTTTTCTCCGGTTCCCTATAGCAGGCAGACAAATATCTCAGGAAGGTCTTTGAAATAACCAAATTGAGTGATGTTGTGGACATTGGCAACGAGAGTTTTGGGGTGACGTGAATGAATCCAAGAAGCTGCTGCATAAAAGCCCTCCCGCAACGATTTTCTCGTTCCTCGTACGCCTTTCAGTTCACAAACAAGATTTAAAGCTATTAGTGGATCTTCATTCCATGCGGCTTCCAGAAGTTCAGTGACTCTGTGGGAGGGAATGCCAGTTACAACATGGAAAAAGAAATCCACCAATGGATTGTTAGATGTTGAGAATGTGGAAGAGAAATTCTCAGTCAATATGAGATTTCTAGATGTTGAGAATGTGGGAGAGCAATTCTCAGTCAATGTCATATTAGCCTTTCCCTTTTCTTCCCACTGTAATTCAAAGTAGCATTTCAAAGTTGGAATAGCTGCTTCCAAGATATTGAGGATGTTTCAAAGTAGCGGGTGTGGTCTAATTGCATTTCATTCTCAACTGTCCTAGATTTTGATTTTGGGTCATCTAATTCGGATCCACAATCAGCCACCACAAAATTTGGATAGTTGCAGAGCTCTGGGACCCAAGGAGAAGCGCATCCATGGAAGTTATAGAAGAAGTTGAAGGTGAAGCTGTGAGTCGTTTAAATAAATAACTGTGTGGCGAAGAAATATTTGGCATCAAACTCCACGAGATATGTTCTTGAGATTTTTGGTTGGGAAGTAAATTACTATTCTGTTTCTTTTTCTCCTCCATTATGTATTATGTTGTTGAGATTTTTTTGGGTAAATTTCTATTTCTTTTCTTGTTTCGGTTTTGTGCTGATTATTTATACTTTTGTCCTAAAGACAGCAGAAAGAAAGTCACTTGCATCGATGAATCATGTGGCTGACTCCACCATCCCAAACTAAACATAACATTTTGGATGTGATGCCTCCACCATCCCTATTTCTCTCTCCACTCCATTCACTTGGCTCGCAATTCCATTCTCCAAATTAATGTCATCCTTTATTATATTATAAGGCGTGTTTATTTTATAATAGAATTAAATTAAAATAATATCATATTATTAAAAGAATTACTTTCCAAATATCTAACTAAACATCGTTTCAAGTAGCGTTTGAAAGCTCGAGATATTGAGGATGTTTCAAAGTAGCGGGTGTGCATTTCATTCTCAACTGTCCTAGATTTAGATTTTGGGTCATCTAATTCGGACCCACCATAAGCCATCACAAAATCAAAATTTGGATAGTTGCAGAGCTCTGGCTGCCCAAGGAGAAGCGCAACCATGGAAGTTATAGAAGAGGCTGAAGTTGAAGCTGTGATTCGTTTAAATAAATAACTCTGTGGTGAAGAAATATTTGGCATCAAACTCCACGAGATATGTTCTTGAGATTTTTTTGGTTGGGGTAAATTTCTGTTCTGTTTCTTTTTGCTCCACTCCACTATATGTTATGTTGTTGAGATTTGTTTTGGGTAAATTTCTATTTCTTTTTCTGTTTCGGTTTGTGCTGATTATTTATACTTTTGTCCTAAAGACAACGAAGAGGCCGCCGCGTCCAATGATTCATGTGGCCAACTCCACCATCCCAAACGAAACATAACATTTTGGATGTCATGCCTTCACCATCCCTATTTATCTCTACACACCATTCAATTCCATTCTCCAAATTAATGTCATCCTTTATTATATTATATGGCGTGTTTACTTTATAATAGAATTAAATTAAAATAATATCATATTATTAAAGGATTTACTTTTTAAACATCTAACTAAACCATAACTTCAAGGTATTATTGCATCTTTTGCACAATATAATGCCTTGTGAATGATTGTCTCACAAATTTTAATTAGTGATTTCTAGATAGAGTTGCAATATTCATACCAGTTGCTAGAATGTCTATGCCTCGATCAATGCAACCATCATATGGATAAACCTCAACATCCTCTACCATATCATAAGGTAAGATGGAAAATACCATTGATAGATGTCATAATTTGAAAATCAACGGGGGGCTAATGTGAATGGATGTATTTGTGGAGAGGGAAGAGGTTGTATGGGTGGTTGCATTAAAATAGGTTGAGGGTCTCCAAAAGTGGGATTCCTCCATTTTTGTTGTCAAATTTAATTTGGGGGTGGAGGAACCATCCATGGCTGAGCAGAAAAGCTCCATGCCAGAGAAGAAATTATGTAGAAGGACTAGTATAATATCAAATAAAATTCGATTACTTGTCTTGGACCATACTTTCAAGCTTTGTCTTCCATGATTGTTTTTGAGAGATGAAACATAACTACTCCTCAACTTCTCAGTAGATAAATTTCTAACTTGAAAGGGACGTAAACTTAATAGTAGCATGCTCCTCACTGCATATTATGAATAACTCAATCTAGTCCAATGAACACTCCTTCAATGAGTGCTTCCTTATGCACTTTGGACATAAAAATTCCAAAGCTAATTGCACTTCCCATATCTTTTCGTTCATATGCAATGTATATAATTAGAATTTTAATGAACTTAGTATATCAGTTTATTTTAAAATAACATGTTCCCAATTTATACTCTTATAATCCCATTTCTAGCAGCCTTGTCAATTCATGTCAATACATATCTAGATCCTCTACCAAATTTTGAAGTGCCACTGAAATATCCTCGACATAGGTCAATGATGAAATCATAGGGTTGTTGAGAAACTCAGTACAATCATCTTGGATCATTCTCACTCACAAGATATATAGTGTCTTGGGAGCCAAATTTTCCTACCATGCTCTATGCAGGTTAAATCTTTCAACATTATCCTCAATACTTTCAACTTCATTCTGTGTCATTTTAAATACGTCCTCCCTCCTTTATTTGTATTTTTAGTAATATTAGTATTTTTCATGAGTAAATATTTTATCTGACTTCAAGTGAGTATGTTTCCCTTTCCACAACTCATCAATCGACATAGTGAAACTTTTTTGAGTGCGACAAGAAAAAGTCTCAAATTCTGAACATTTATCACAAAATCATAACTTCTACATACTACATTGAATTGAAAGAGGAATTTTTTGGGGTATTACTTGGATAGTCCATGAAAATTTGACAGAGTTGAGTGAGGTATATTCTTCATTTCGGTTTCCTCATTTGATTCTTGAAGAGTGAATCCGAAGGTGGTTGTCTCTTCTTTAACTTCATGTGCCATATCCTCTTGACGCTTGTTCGCTTCTTCTAAAGGTGCTACTATTGATATCTTTAAATTGGTGTCCTTCTCTCAAAGTGTAGTCCAAAAAGGAAATATGAAATATGGTATCCCTTTCTAAGATGATCCTCCGTGCTATCCGTGCATCCATAATTATCCAAAGAACATTTTTTCTACTTATGTTTAGTATTAATCCTTGATCTTTAGTTGCTGCATAATTTTCTTTTCATTAATTCCATGTAGTGTTGAAATGACATCTCCAGTTTATAGTAGTTATTGGTATTTGATAATATCCCACAAAATAATGATTTTATGATGCCTTATTCCATGACTATTGATTAGTATTCAAACATCTTTTCTGATAATGTTGATGCTGATCTTCTTGTCTTCCGTGAAATATTTCTTGTTAATGAGGATTTTGATATGGTTTCACATTAGATGGCTTTCCTTTACACTACATACCCATTTCATTTATCTTCTTTTCAATGACAGTCACCTTCTCTATCCTCTTTGACTAGTATTTGATTATTCTAGCCTTGGAGATAATACTATCATATTTAGCATGCAAATCCTTTAGATGGAGCTCAAATTATTTAAGTATCTTATGATGACCTTCTTGAACCTTGTCTTATTTATCCTCTTTAATTGAAAATGTGATCCCATCAATCAAATTTCAACATCCTTCTTCAATTCTATAATGAATTTGTGATTTTACTTCATCATTACAACTTCTTAAATGTTCTTTTAAGTTTCCTCAAATATTGTGGTGGTCTCTTCATATGA
Organism: Pinus albicaulis; assembly: GCA_034641835.2. Lineage (NCBI taxonomy): Eukaryota > Viridiplantae > Streptophyta > Pinopsida > Pinales > Pinaceae > Pinus > Pinus albicaulis. Next base: position 977,392,231 of record CM076572.1, read on the forward strand.
TCAATGTTTATTTTTTACTTTGATAATGTTTCTTTTCTTCTTTCAATCTATTGACGTCATCCAATATTTTTTTGCTATGGTTTTGTGATCTACATATTTATTCATATTTCTTTTTAAATACATCCTCTGAATCATTCTTTTTCTAACTCCCCTTATTACCCCTCCCATATTTTAATTGTTCAATCTCTTTAACAAAATATTCATTAATTTTTTGTGTCTTAAATCTAGCTCATCACCTTCTTCTTGATTTCTTCTTTATCTTGTTTTAATGAATCTTGAATTTGATACAATATCTCTATTTAATTATCCTTAATCTATTTATTTGAGAAGAGTTCTTAAAATACTTCTCATGTGATGTTCCATTGAATATCAAGATGAATGTTCATCCATTACTTCTAAGCTTCACCATTAACATAATGAAGTGTTGTAAAAGGATTCTTATCATATTCATTTACAATCCTCAACAATTTTGTGGGATTGATTGCGTCTTTATCCTTATTTGCATTAAATTAAGGTTTATCCATTAATTTTTAAGTGAGATCTAGCCAAGTCCATGAAACTAACTTCTCTATAATGATAGCAATGATATCAAATAGTTATTATTGTTTCATAAATTTAATGTTCTAATATTCTATCTTTCCAATAGATTTTGAATCACCCCTATGTAACATCGCAATGATTTTTTTTAACAATTTAAATTTAATATACCTCTTAAAACCCTATTTTGGACTCTATCCTCTAATCAACCTTCGTTCTAGTGCATCTCTACACTTTAGGCATAGCCACCTTAATTGCATTATTGGTTTAGCCATTTCATGCTTGATCAATATGGAGAGCCTTCGAAGGGAAAGATGCATAGTTTGTGTAACATCAAGAGGGTGAGCATTTTCGGAACATAAAAACCACTATTGTATGTGTTTTTACCCCTCTTTTTTTATAGTGGGTGTGTGATATTCACCTTTCATCTTATTATCTATGAGATACTTTTAATTTATAACATCCTAAAATTAATTTCGTTTGTCATTACCAAAAATTAACTATAGTATCCAATATCTAGAAAGAATAAAAAATTGTGATTTTTTAAATCTAAAGAGGATAGAATTATGATTTTTTTGGGTGTGGGAGACTGCTTTTTTTAGCGTAAAAAAAAAATTCAAGATAAGGCACCAACGTGATTTTCACATCATAAAGATTTGGACAAAATATAGTTTTTATTAGTATTTATTATTTATAATAATGAACATGATTAGTGAAAAAATATCTAAATATCATTTATGAGCATAATTAGTGAAAAAATCATCTAAATTTCTAAATATTTTGAATCAGAGACATTATCCAAGGTATCCTACTATGACATGACACCCATACCTATTAGCTTATAGCAATTTTGAAAATTATATTGTTACCATACTTTTTTTCATGATATAATTAGTTTCATTGTATAAAATATGGTGAGTAGAAAACCTTCCAAGGTTCATGTAAACATCCTCCACTTTATTGTAAGATTTCTATATTTATTGGGAACGCACCACCTGGTACTTAATTTATAACAAAACATTGATCTACCCATTAAATACACAATTAGGTTCTTAATATAAATTCAGGGAAAAATATGTTGGTATCAATTGCAAGGACACAACATATTTCTTCCCAATCATGGTTCTTCATTAAAATAACCTCAGAACTTACTTGGGCTCCCATCCTAAGAAAATGGCCCAACTAGGAAAGCCAAAAAATACAAATGCCTTGGACCTCATCCAACAAATATGTCCAAGGTTGGTGCTCGATATCCTTGGAAGATCTGGATCTCTAGGCTCCTTCCTATACTTCATAGACCAAACACTCTAGAGTATCACACTCCTCCTATTCCTGAGCCTAGTGTTTTTGTATGGTGTGTCCTTCCCATCTCCCCAACCTTGCTTTTATAACTTTACATTGAGATGAACTTCATAACCTCAACCTTAGTCTCAAAGTGACTAGCGTTGAGATTAGATATCTCCTCACTTTGGATCAATGGCTAATATTGAAACATAAGCAATAAAGTAAATTACTTTATTTTTCCCAAGTTTCTATTAGCTCAATTAGCCAACATACTAATATGTGTTTTTTCCTAAGTTAGACTTAGGTTAAGTTATATTAGCAACTTTATTACACTTGAGAAAGTGTTCTAAGGAGAATGTGGATGACTTATACATGCCTAAGCACAAGGATTTTTTAGAAGTATCTACCCAAGCTACAATTTTCAACACTCCCTATTAGTGAGAGAGGTACTTCTTCCCCCTGGAACTATCTTTGATCCAGGACCTGTATCCGCTCCTCTTGGAGCTTCTTCCTTTGAATCAAAACCTTATCTAACACCTAGTCTAAAAGGATTCTTGAAATACATATCCCCTTGACATTATTCCTAGAATCCTCCGTATCTTAAAAATCCTGTAATGTCATCTTATACCAATATACCTTATTGACATACTTGGAGGAATTCACTTCCTACTCCTCCAAACCTTGACTTGAAGGCTAAATCCCTATGAGTTGCTCAACCTTCAAAACCTCCTAATTCTTGTTCTTTGTCACTATAATTCTTCTTCTCATTGATCTTGTGTTAAGTCCTTCTAGCAATAATGTGGGTCTATCTCAACCCTTTTAATCACCCACAAAATATGATTCCAATCCCATGAATTGCATAGTCTACTTCTCTCGCTATGGCAGTTGACCTATGTCAATCCTAATAACAAGCTCTATTGGTACTATTCTTCATACCATGATTTTCTAGCTGAACCCTACCAAAAATTCCACTCACAACCTACCATGGTAGATCCCCTTCCCAGTTACTCCTTATTGGCTACTGGATTCATAACTACCTAATCATTCCTGGCATGACATGCTTCCCATGGAATGATCCTCTATAGCCATCTTGGAAACTATGTTGCTTCCCATGGAATGATCCTCTATAGCCATCTTGGAAACTATGTCAAACCCCTATGCATTATAGTTCCTTATGCCTCTGCAACCTACATGTTACACTTAAACCCACTGGCTCCTCCAAGATATCAATTGGCAAATTATTTATGATAATTTAACCTCTACTTCCTTTCGTTCAATCCTCATGCCACCATTGTAATCCTAAAATCATGGCAGCTAGACCTCTTGTTTTTATTATTTGTGTGAAACAAAATGCTTTCTCTTACTTTGGTCATCCTCAACCTACTATGTGCTTTGCGTCTCCATTCTACCACGTTCCTATAACACTCTTATACATGTAACTATAGTTCAATTTTTACCAACCACACCTGTGTTCTATCGGCTAGTCAACACTGTTACGATGGCTAGGCATGTCAACTCACTGAATTTTCACATATCTCACTAATTGTTCCTTTTCTCGTGCTATTTTGGTGGTGGTTTTGGCTCAATCTATGGCATTTATGGTGGCTCAAATCACTTTGCATTAGATGTTGCAATCGATTCCTTGATCCATAGAGATATTGTCCCACGTCTAACTCCGTGATCTATGTTCTCAACTCATTTGTTCCCTCTCAGTTGTGTTATCCACTGCCACCATGTTCTTTTCTCTTGAACTACTACTCCTATTTGTCGCTAATTATTCCTTTGCTCGTGATATTTTGGTAGTGGTTTTGGCTCAATATATGGCATTTATGGTGGCTCAAATCACTTTTCATTGGATGTTGCAATCGATTCCTTGATCCATAGAGATATTGTCCCACGTCTAACTCTATGATATATGTGCTCAACTCATTCGTTCCCTCTTAGTTGTGTTATCCACTGCCACCATGTTCTTTTCTCTTGAACTACTTCTCCCAGTTGTTTGTTGGATGACTAAATTTTCTCCAGTGGCTACACACTTGTAATTGGTTTGTCCTCAGCTTTATTATACTTATTTTTCTCCTGGTATAACTATCTACACTTGTGTGAATGATCAGAGGCTCAGTATTTTAGCTCAAAAATGAAATTGCTCAGAATTGAATGAAACCAAAACGATATCGAATGGCTCGTTTCTAGGAATCCAACACAACTTGTTTCATTGAAAACTGAGTTTGGATGAAGGAGTTATGGTCTGTTGATCTTCGTTCAGAACAAACAAATTTTAATTAAAAAAATTAAAGAACAGGTACAAGCTGATGACATGGAAGCCCAGTTAGCATTCAGGGAATCTTCTTATGTTTTTTTTCCAATAGGAATGTTACAAGTGTCACTACGGGATTCACTAGTTTGGTTTGTGAAGGTAAAATTTGTCCAATGACCTCCTAAGGTTGAATTTGGGTTTATGATTTATGTGTTAGAAATTTTTATTTTTTTAATTAATTAAGTTATATATATATATATATATATATATATTAATTAATTAAGTTATATATATATATATATATATATATATATATATATATAATTTCATTTTAGTTGAATATTAATTAATTTTAAATAACATTTCAAATTCCACATATTATATATATACCAAAATCAAATCAACGTTATATTCCAAAGGCAATGTATTAATATGGTTCAAAGGTTTTATAACAAGGTTGGAGGCATATTTAATATACGACATATCATAAACCATAATCCAAAGTTCCGTTGCATTCACATTAACCTTATGTGTTGGAACCTATACTAAAGTTCAAACATGGTGGTTATATTACAATTAATATGTTTAACGGTCGATATATTGAAGCATGTTGGCATAAGTATTAAGGTGGAAGTGCCATTTCAAAGGTTTTATATCCATTGTAAAAAAAATTACGGGGGTCGAGGTCGGGTTTGAACTGGTGAACTCACCCCCAACACACAACACACTTACGTTAGGCCATGGGCCTTAGTCCTTATAATTTATTGCTCTGAACCTAAATTTAAATGTATATTTCTCCGACAGCGAAAGGAGGAGGCCATCCCTCCTCCATAAGACCAAGCACGTGATCAATGCAGACGGCTCAAACCTAAGATCACGCTTAGCGCTAAGATCATATTAATTACACCTAATCCAAAGCTTATCTCCAATTACTGACAATATTAATATAGCGACAGATTTGGCACAGTCTGCCAAATGCGATGGAGCTCCAGATTTAGTGGACTTATGTGGAAATTTTCTAGATTTAGTGGAGAAATTGTAGGAAAGTTTGGTTTTGCCATAACTGAGGCAAGTTTCAACCAATTTTGGCTCAAGAAGAGTCATTCTTGGTAGATTTTCATGTTTTGGAGCCATTGGAATAGGTTGCAAAGGCAGAAGAGATCATTTACAGATTTTTTTGTTGCCTTGAATAAATTTGAAGCTGAGGGCCACCAAGAGGGAAGGCCATGCCTAGAGCATCCGATAACCAAATTGAGTAAATAAATAGTCATTTCTGATATATTTCGACATTTTAAACTCATTGGAATAGGTTAAAAGAGAATTTGATGCATGTCAACATAATTTTGAATACAATTGAGCTAATACAAAGACCCAAGCTATGGAGCTGGACCAAGGAGATGTAGCCCAAGAGGGGCGAATTCCTTCATCAAAAATATGTTTTAATTGATCAGTTGTCATGGTTTGATGTTATTTATGTTACTATTTTTCAGCCATTTAAATTCATGTTTTATGCTTTCAAATACACTCATAAAATTCAGTTTTAATTACCTCTTTGACTCACATAAACAGCAAGGGAACCTTCACATCAAGCATAAGATCAATAAATAATTTTTATATCTAAAAATGAAATTAGCACAACAAAACTAACATTCAAATTCAGATCAAGTTGGTATCATAGCACAAGGTTGCTAAGTCTATTTGTTTGATAATTTCTTGAAGATTGTGCAATTTTAATGGTTGCAAATTTGTGATGCTGACAAGGTTAAAGTTGCAGAAAGGTGAAGGGAAATTGTTGGTTTCAAGTCCTAAGATTAGTACCAGAAGAAGGAGAGCTGAAATAGAATCATCCTCACCCAAAATTCCACTCATATATGCACTTGAAGAACCTCAAATTTTGTCTCAAGAAGATGAGATTGAAGAGGTGCAATTTGTACAAGAAGCTGAGCTGATTGAAGAGGTACAAGCATCATAATTTGAGCTTGAATCAATAGCCATCATGTTAGGTGTTGGAGAGACTCAAGGACATTTAGAAGAGGAATATGTCAATAGATACTTCGAAGAAATAAAGAGGATGGTTAAAGTTATGTTTGATGTATTTACTGATGGGATGGCAGGAGAAGGTTCTAAGCCTCCATATGGAGAAGGAAATTCAGAAGGTAAGAAGGATGAAGATAAAGAGTTCAAAGGGCAATGGAGGAAAGCCACCTCCATCTCTACCATCTTCATCCTCCTCATCATCCCCATCTGAACCATCTTCCACTTCCACTACAAAAACCACTCACACTCACTCAAAAGCCACAAAAGGAAAAACTCCATTACTTAAATTGGACATTAAGTTTGAGCTTCCCATGTACAATGGAGAGGTAAATGGAGAGAGGCTTAACAATTGGATGTGTCAATTGGAGGTGTATTGCAGAATTCAAAACCTTCATGAAGACGACATAAAGATCCAGTTGGCTTCATTAAGGCTAGAAGGAGCATCGCTAGTTTGGTGGGAAGAAATGACTCAAGAGGAAATGTGAATTCATCGTAAGATATCCATTTCTTGGGTTGAGTTTATTTCTTCCATTAAAAGACAATTTTATCCATTAGCCTATATTCAAAATTATATTATGAGTTGGAAAAATTTTAAGCAACTCAAGGGTCAAACAGTTCAAGATATATACCCAAGAGTTTAGAAAGAGAGCTTTGTTGTTAGGAATAAACTTGAATTCCCAAGATACACTCTTGAAATACATTGGAGGTTTACATTCCTATTTCAAGAATATTATCCTTATGTTTAACCCAAGAAATTTAGATGAAGTTTTTGTACAAGCCACACAGTTGGAGGCAAGGGGAAAACAAAGCATACATGAGAAAGGTGAAAGTGAGGGTAAAGGAAAAGGAAAGTTTTATGGAAGAGGAAAAAGAAATAGCTCTGTAAAAAGAGAGAAGGAAAAACTCACATGAAAAAATTGTTCAAAGACTGGCCATGATGAAGACCATTGTTGGAAACTTCATCCAGAGTTGAAACCAAATAGACTGAAAGCCAAAGGGAAGGGAAAAATTGTTACTATAGTTGAACATTACTTAGGGTAAGATTCGAGAGATGAGACAAATATTACAGCCATGGATTTGAAAGGTAAAAATGTTGCAAGCACTAGTTCTTCAGATTGTTCAAATGATACTCATGATGAAGATACAAGAATATAACTTTTCCATATTAGAGTTGTCTCTAAACATACCAATATTGATACACTTTTTGATAGTGGGTCACAAGCTAACCTGATTCCCAAAGATTTGGTTAAGCAACTAGGCATTGAAACTATTAGATATCCAAGACCATATCCTTTGGGTTGGATATGCAAGAATGCAAACTTGCAGGTTACAAGGACGTTCTTACTAAGATTCCCCATTAACTCAAACTTTCTTGATGAAGTTGAGCTTGATGTGGTGTCGCATGAGATATCAGGTATTGTATTGGAAGTCCTTATCTATATGATAGGAAAGCAATATTTCTTCGCCACGAGAAAAATTATTATTTGTTTAAGGATGGTATTGATTACATAATTAGATTGCATAAGAAGAAGACATGTTTGTCTCTTATACATGTAAGTGAAATGAAGAGGATAGTGAATGAAAGTTAGAACTTGACATTGTTGATGATTGTTGGAATAGGGTCTCCTGCAAGCTACGCAACTGGTCCATTTTTGTGTAATTTTTATTATATTTAGTCTAGCGCAGGGGTTTTGGGGTGGAAAAAGCCCTTAAAGCATTGTAAATGGGTCAAGGGTAGACCAAGAGTCCGCAAACCACGGTTTGTAGACCATTGGATGCATAGGCTAAAATAGTATATGTAGTTGAACCTTTTTGAGTTGTAAGACAGATTGAGGATGAAAAGAGATTGATGTTAGATGAAAAGAGATTGATGCTAAGTGCGAATTGATAGATCTGGTTAGGGTTGTTGGGTAAGGACTCCTGCTACTGTGTGCACGGAGGGCCTCTGTCCTGCTGTGTGTAGACCCTACTGCTGTGTGCGTAGGTTGGGTTTTAGGGTATTGTAAGTAGATTTGAAGGATTAATGAATGCGTAAGTATTGTTGAATATATGAATCCACTGGAATTGTTGTGATGTTTGGTTACTTAATATATGCTGTTTTATTATTTATTTAAGCTGCGAATATACTTGTGTTACTTATTTATGTTGCGATCTGGGTCTGTTCTGTTGCACTTGATATAAATAGTTGTGTTATCGTTGAATGAGTTCATGATCTGTTGATTACTGTGAGTATCATTGCTATTGCACACATGGATGCGAAAGGAATCTGTAGATATAGGCTCTATGATTCAAGATCTGGTCACTCTAAGGTTGAACGCAAATCTTCTTGACTTACCTACCCTCTCCTAAGGTGCAGAAACCTGGTTCCAGCACCAACCCATACTACTTCGGTGAGACTTTGGCCTGCGCGAGTAGGTCACTGCTGAAAGGGCCAGTAGTATAGGGGTTTGTTGGCAAACCTTGAACATCCAAACCTGGGTCAGGACCCCTCGAGCCAACAAATGGTTTCGTTTCCGAGACCTAGAGAATTTTGAGAGAGGGATCAGGTAATGCCAAGGCCGTACTGGAAGCCTGAGAGAAAGGAAATTGATGAATCGTTTGAACAACAAGTTCAGGAATTTTCCATAAAAGAAAACCACAGTGAGAGGTTGACCACCGAAGAGTGGAAGAATAAGTACATTTTCACATAGATCTATGAGATCTTCTTTGTAATGATTGCGATTGAGCTCCAGGAGTGGCTTGCAAGACTAGTAGAATTTCATAAGTGTTGGAAGGACGAGCGGGTCATAGAGTGGACCCCCGAACTAATCCAGCAGTTAGAAAAGACTGATAACACCATCACTCACATAGTGGACCATTGGTAGACAGTGTGTTAGGAGGATTTGTGACAGAATTTGCAATCGATCAGTTTGTCTCCTACTCTAAAGCAGAGCGAAGATTCTTCAAGGGGTTCCAAGGTAAGTTTCTAAAGACCTTACCATTGTTGATCAAGATATTATTATGAGAAAAGAGTATTTTGTGTAGCCATACCGAGTGAATGACCTCTGATCTGGATGGGAGCACAACACAAAGTGGCAAATACTACCTAACCAACCTAGAAGGAGATAGATTGGTCTACAACCTGGTAAGAGAAGTAGCTTCGTAGAGTCCTCCAGCCACACTGCTTTCAAACCAGCCCAGGGGTAAGAATTCACCTACACCTCTGCGCACTCCAGAAGATGACATGGCTGTGCACATGAAGTTTCCAACCTTTAAGGGTGTGGGGGATGAAGACATGGATCAATTGTGGTTTGTCGCAGGATCGGTATGGACTGCGCAGAACATAGCTAGTGATGCGGTGAAAAGGGCATAGCTATCCCTTACCTTCGAAGGAAGAGCTTTGGACTAGTACATGGGATACATCGGCCAAAACACAAATGCAACCATTGAAAATATTAATACCGCCCTAAAAAAAAAGTTCAAGAAACCTAAGTCCTACTCTCAAATCGTGGTTGATGTAAAGGATTTCAAGCAAGGGCCGTTTGAATCTATGTTGGAGGCCGATCAGCAACTGAAGAAGGTGATAGAGAAGGGGGATTCCAATATGATGACAGGAAGCACACATAATGGTTTATTGCTATGTTGCTACCTCACCTGCACGTACATATGGGGCACCAAAATTTTGAATAGCAGGAGAAAGCCTTGGAAGGTGCCATGAAGTTAGAAGTTGCACCTCAGGATGAGACTCAAATGGGCGTCCAACAGATCCAGGGATAGCTGGAAGCGATGCACGTAGAAATCCAAAACCTACGAAAGGAACGAGGAGCAGAGGCTAGCCCTGAGAAATGGTGCATATGATGTCGAGTGAATGGTCATACCAAGGGTAACTACCCTCTATTAGCAGACTATATGCAGGCCGAAGGACCTAGCCCATTACACCCTAGGGAAGCTGCGGGACCCAATGGGCCAGTGCTATGGTGCGATGATTGTTGTGTTGCGGGGCTGCACGATACCAACCACTATGGCCAGTGCTATGGTGCGATGATTATTGTGTTGCAGGGCTGCACGATACCAACCACTATCCCTACCTTGTTGCATACGTTCCAGAGGTATAGTAGCAATGGTGTAGGTTCTGCACATCAGTGGGACATGATGAACAGAATTGCCGGACGTATGATTTTATGATTGATCGAGGAAACTTATATAGAGTACAATCAGACCCTACGTCGCCGAGAACCCCCACAGGAATAGGTGGCTCCCCGTCAAGGGGCAGGGGAGGGGGGCAAGGTGGAAGTGCAAGTCGGGGACGAGGTCAACTAATCTGTTATAGCTATGGAGAAGCAGGACACTTTGCAAGGGACTTCCCGAACCCTACAAGGAAATCCTGCTGATATTGCAAACAGTTAGACCATGCAATTGAATATTGTCCAATATTGATATCAAAAATGCAGGAAAAGCAGCCGACACCTACGCAGAATGTGCAGAGAGTTAAGGTTGAACTACGAGACAAAGATCCAAGTGTGAATGTTGTGACACGCAGTGGGATGGCCACCAGGGGACCTGAGGAGGAGGCTGCGATGGAACCTCTAATCTGACAAGAAATTATCAAACAAGAAGGTTTGGAGTGAAAAAGGGGAAAAGAAACATTTGTTACAGCTCACGAGGACTTTGCTAAGGCAGAGGCAGCTACTGCTCAGGCACCTATGAACCTCAGGGCATATGAGAAGGTCGAGTCCTTCTTGCAGGCATGTATGAAGCTACTGCGCAACCCAAAAGTTGTGGAGAATCTTCAAGCATTAATATATAGCTGCGCAACGCGGCCCAATCTACCCTCGGAGGTCAAGGATGTGCGAAAGCTCTACAGGTATAATAAATACACCGGGAGAGAAATGCAGTTGATTGCGCAGATTGGTGACTATGAAATGAATCAGGTTATTTTGGACCTAGGATCAGATGCAAACGTATTACCTAAACAAACTTGGAAACGAATGGGAGAGCCTAAGTTGTAATGGTCCACCATTTAGCTGTGCATGGCGAATCAGCAGAAAATCATCCCACTAGGAAGGTTGTCTAAAATTACGGTGGATATCGCAGGAGTAAAGGTCCAAGCCGACTTTGAGGTAATTGAAATTGTAGAAGATGCAGACCCCTACCCTACGCTCTTAGGGCTGGATTGGGCCATAGATATGGGTGGTATCATCAACCTCAAAAAGAGAAGCATGGTGTTTGAGAATAAAGGTACAAGGGTGATAGTACCATTAGATCCTACAGAAGGTGAATGATACACAGAGCCAGTGTGCGATGAAGAGGAGGTGGATCATATTTACAAGTTGACTGCGCAGGACGAAGATTGGATCAACCCCACGGCAGGAGGAGTACTCTACTGGGAAAATGACAGTGAATTCTTCTCCGACTTTGATGGGGTGATGGAGAATTGGCCAAATCGGTTGCACGATGTCTCAATGCTGTGATGTCTTCGAGTCACAAGGAAATTCCACTGCATTTCTTTAGAGGTAAGAGACCCACCCTACTTTGATGGTTCTGGTAGCATTAAGGAATTTTTGCGAGCATTCGAAGCTGAGGTTCCCAAATGACGAAGGCTATGGGCCCTTAAGCTAGCCATGCATGGAATACTTGTGCACTGGTGGGAGACGCATGAGGAGGCATTCCAGGATTGGGAGGAATGTCGGGATATGATGATCATGCGATTTGAAGCCCCAACTGGTGGGCGGGTCAAGAAATTCCTTGGATCGGAAGATCCATACGAATATCTATTCGCATGGGAATAAAAGTGGTGTGACAGAAAAACTAAAGAGTGGGTTCACCTATTAATTCATGCCCTAGGGCCACTTCCTTCTGCATGGTACTTAGATGCGGAGCTACATCGGCGTACCCGCAACTGGGGGACGTTGAAGGAAGAATTCTTGGGAACATTTGGGTTAGTAAGTGGGACGGAGGCGCTTGATGCAGTCGTGCAGGATGTTGACACTAGAGTATGTGGAGAATCGTACCTGTTTTTTCACTGGAAATACCCACATGGGAAACACAGATATCAAGCATGGTCAACTACCCGTGAGCTGCTTCTGACTTAGAATTGGAAGGAGTGCACACGACTGCCGAGTCGCTCAGGCTGCGAATGGGTGGAAATGGGACGCACCCTACGTTGGCTAAGAATGGGGATGCAGATACAGAAGGCAGAGTTATCATATATTCAGCGACTCTCACAAAAAGGAAACAACTATGGTCACTCCTCGACCATGCAGGGTATTACAGAAAGTTTGTTTGGGATTATGCGCTACTTACAGCGCCTCTGAAAAACTTGTTTATGCAAGGGGTCCGGTTTGGTTGGGATGACACCTGTCAGGAAAACTTGTCGTTGGTTGTGAAGTACCTTAGGAACAAGCCTGTGTTGGGAAAGGATGCGCAGAAGGCACAGGTCTTTGACCCAAGCATAGCGGGAATGTTGAGAGCACAGGAGATGCGAAAACTAGCTATTGGCACACTAACAGCTGGTAGGAAGCACAAGTTACCATTGGAAGGCGTGGCCCCCTGGCATTTAATGAGGCAGATTTTAAGGACTTTTGACCGTTTATCTAATGATAATTTCCAGGTGAATTTTACCCTACCGTTGGATGACCACAAGCACTATAAAAGGGGCAAGGTAGCTTAGATAAGGGATCCACCTCACTTGCATAGCCTGTACTTCTCACCTTTGTCTCGAGCAAACTTAAGCTATATGATTCTCCTAGTTTTCACTTTCCCTTTCATGTCTGATCAACCTACTCCTTCTGACAATAGCCACCTAGAGCTGCAATTCCTTTTTCGCACTAGGATGACGGCCACAAACCCTACTGAACCCTCAGCACCAACAGAGCCAGAAAGTGAGGACATAATGGAGATTGGGGCTGAGGATGAAGAAGTGCTCTCTACACTAGTCACAAAGAAGGGAAAAGAGAAAGAACAGGGCTCGGGGAATCCCCCGAAAGCTGCAAAATGGGCTGCAGGGAGACCTAGGACTTCCCCAAGGCATGCCAAATCTCCACGAACAACACCTCAGGATCAAGATGCACAGGAGGAAGCCTAGTCCGCCAATCTCATCAATTGGTTACCTCCCTTCATCTGACCACGCCGGCCTTCAACACACATGCCCAAAAACATGGATGGTCTGATCACCTATCTGCAAACACCGCTAACCCCGAGAGAAGTCCCTGTCATCAGTGATCCTTGCGGGAGGCTCCATGAAGTTAAATTCAATGATCACAACTTGGCGAATTATGAAGCCTTCCCTGAGCTGGCCCCCGCATTATACTTTGACACATTTTATGCGAATGATGGGGTCACAGTCATTCCTCAGCACTGGGTATGTGGATTGGCCAGATCCGTGCTCTTGAACCTGCTGCAGATGCCCCATTTTGGCCATTACAATTTCACGGACCAGCTGGCCCGACAGTTGCTGGCCTTGATTCACGATGGTTGCTTATGGATTCGAGACCGAGTCCCCATTGATGTTGCATTAATTCACTGGATTATGGGCCTTCCCATGCAGGGGCCGCACCCTCTGGAGCGGGTGGGAAAGAAATATGAAGGCGAGACTGCTGAATGTGTGTGCCAAAAGTATAAGGTGGAGTGGAATACCCGAGGCTTTATCATCAAATCCATCAGCGACTGTGCTATGCAGATGGGTACCATGTTATTAGCGTGCAAGCTAATGTGAAAGTGCCAGGTCGCAACCATCCCTGCCTATGTCATTCGATTAGCAGGCCGGTGTACGAAGGGGGTCTCCCTCAATTGGGCCCAATATTTGTGTGGTGAATTCCAAACCAACGTCCGCGAATCTCAGGAACAAGGGAAGGACTTTTGATATTCTTAGCTACTGCTCCTTATAGCACTAGTTGCATGGGAGGCCTCTGAGGAGTCGGTCCTCCCCGAGCTCACTCCATAAATGTGCGAAGGGGCTTGCTTCACTCATCTATGGGACTTTAAGCACGCACAACGCATGGAGGATAACCAAGTTTTTTGGGTCCTATTCCAGAGTAGCTTGGCCGCAGCCATCAACTCTCGACCACGGCTGTCCCCAATGGTGTACGATAGGTACAAAAGTATTGCCGCATTCCAGGTTACGATGCACCACATATAGATCCATGGCCTCAAGGGTAAAACCTGGACATCCCTCCTGTATATGGTAGCAGATGAAGACATTGACCGTGTGATTGAGCTATGGCCTCCTTCCTAGAAGATAGGCTTCAAAACCCCCACCAAGGAGACTGTAGGACCAAGAAAGCAAGGCTCGGATGCAGCCACGAAGAAGAACGCACCGCCAAAAAACACCAAGGCTGAAATCCAGGTTGATTCGCCACCAAAATTAAACCTCGGATGAACAAAGCGAACAGGAGAACCTGACAAGGGGCCCTGAAAGAAGCAGCCCGCACAACGGGGAGAATATGATGCGATGGTCACATTAACTGATGGGGACCTCAAAAAAACAATGGATGCCATCACAATGGCCACAAAAGACAAGTGGGTAGCCCTGGAGGAACACCAGAAGGCTGCAATTGACACCCTCCAGGCTGAGCTCTACACCCTACAGTTAAAGACATACACACTTCAGGCTAGCATGACTCAGGTACGGCCTCCCTTGGTAACTAGCCGTACAATGCTTGCTACGAAGGAAAGTCGTCTCTACGCCATACCTAGCGCTACCCTCGTAATCAGTTCGCCAGATCAAGTAGTCCAACTCCATGCAGAAACAGGGGTGCAACCGAATCTGGCCACGTTGCCCCATAATGCATTACAGGACCTCCACATTGCTATATTCCAGGAGATTCACCATCGGGACCAGTAAGTGCACCAACAACTCGGGGTGGCCAAGCAGACCATCACGCAGCAGAACGCCGAAGTACTTTGTGCTGTCACACAATAGGCAGAGCTTGAAAAATTAATCCACCAGCTCTGGAAGAAGGTTACAGAGGAGATCCCGACCGTAACCACCCCCTGAGCTAAATTTGAAGGGTTGGTCGCGGCACTGAAGGCGTCCAGGACAGAGATGCAGGTTGTGAAGACGCAGGTGGAGCAGCAAATCACCGACTTACAGGCCAAGTTGCAACTCGAAACACCTCCAGAGGTACAAGCCCAACACGCTGTGCTAGTGACCGAGGCCACCAAAACCATTATAGGACATATTTCTCATGGCACCCGGTTACTTGAAGACGCCATGTAGCTTTGGACCAAGATCCAGCGCAATCCGGTACTCCAGAGAATCAATTAGGACTTGCGACAGAAGGAAGAAGCTTTCGATCAAGTCGAAGCTACATTGCCCTCTTTAGTCCTTGCATAGCGTTTGGCACGCTTGAAGACTAGAAACGCGCTCCAAGATGATATTGAGGAACTCCGGTGCAAGAAGCATGCCATCGTGGAATGATTGAAGCCTTGGGCTAACGCCACCCTCCAGCTATCACATGATACCAATGGTGTGGTCAAGCGATTGAATCAGACACTGGAGAGTGTCACTGTGGCGACCGAAGGATCGACATCCTAGAAGCTCGTGGATATTGCGCAGAGCGCTGTTGCTCAGAGTCAAGAGGTTTTTCTGCCATTGATCGCTGCCGTCAACACACTACGTGCACAGGTGGAGACCCCACCACCACAGTGACTCGAGACGAGTCACAAGATTGTGTTGGGGGACTGTTGGAACAGGGTCTCCTGCAAGCTGCACAACTAGTCCATTTTTATGTATTTTTTATTATATTTAGTCTAGCGCAAGGGTTTTGGGGTGGGAAAAATCCCCTACAGCATTGTAAATGGGTCAAGGGTAGACCAAGAGTCCGAAAACCACGAGTTTGTGGACCATTGGATGCATAGGCTAAAATAGTATAAGTAGTTGAATCTTTTTGAGTTGTAAGACAGATTAAGGATGAAAAGAGATTGATGCTAAGTTTGAATTGATAGATCTGGTTAGGGTTGTCGGGTAAGGACTCCTGCTGCTGTGTGCACAGAGGGCCTCTGTCCTGCTGTGTGTGGGCCCCACTGCTATGTGTGCAGGTTGGGTTTCAGGGTATTGTAAGTAGATTTGAAGGATTAATGAATGCGGAAGTATTGTTGAATATCTAAATCCACTGGAATTGCTGTGATATGAATCTGTGATGTTTGGTTACTTAATATATGGTGCTGTATTATTGATTTAAGCTGCAAATATACTTATGTTACTTATTTATGCTACGATCTGGGTCTGTTCTATTGCACTTCATATAAATAGCTGCGTTATCGTTGAATGAGTTCATGATTTGTTGATCACTGTGAGTATCATTGTTGTTGCGCACGTGGATGTGAAGGGAATCTGTAGATATAGGCTCTGTGATTCAAGATCTGGCCACTCTAAGGTTGAACACAGATCTGCTTGACTTACCTACCCTCTCCCAGGGTGCAAAAACTTGGTTCCAGCACCCACCCATACTACTTCGGGTGAGACTTTGGCCTACGCAAGCAGGTCATTGCCGAAAGGGCCAGTAGTATAGGGGTTTGTTGGAAAACCTTGAACATCCGAAGCTGGGTCAGGACCCCTCGAGCCAACAAATGGTTCCGTTGCCAGGACCTAGAGCGGGTGCAAGAGAGTGCAAAGGTCAAAGAGAAAGCAACAAAGCATCTTGGAAAAGAAGGCATGGGTTCCACAAATGATTATTGTTGATTTCCAAAAGGTACATGGAAATGGAAAAGATACTTGGTCAAGAGTCGATGCAAGTACAAAGCAAAAGCAGCTAAAAATTGCCATGGTGATAATGTGCAAGGTGAGAAAGTTTTTAAGTTTCCTTTGATTAATGACCAAGGTAGGAAAAAGATGGTTTCTGCAAGAATAGATTGTTGTTCTACAAATCCATAAATATTGCAGCATGATGGTGTCAATGATAGCAAGAGAAGGTCATAAGAATCAAGGAAAAAGTTGACTTTTGTGAAAAGCCCCAATTGATGAAATGGGGAAAGTTTCAATGGATAAATACTGGAAGGGTGAGGGAACAATACCGTCATCCACATTATCATTAATCAGAGAGATTTTGGGGTCAAAAAGGATTCTAGTGGGGAGGAATGATCAGAGGCTCAATATTTTAGCTCAAAAATGAAACTTCTCAGAATTGAATGAAACCAAAACGACAACGACCAGCCCATCACAAGGAATGCAAGGCAACTTGTTTCGTTGAAAACCGAGTTCGGATGAAGGGTTTATGGTCTGTTGATCACCGTTCAGAACAAACAAATTTTTATGGTTTTCAAGCTTTTGTGGTTGTCATTAATTGCAGAAATCTCTAGATTATGGGCGCAATTTTAGATATCCAAGACCATATCCTTTGGGTTGGAAGAATGCAAACTTGCAGGTTACAAGGAAGTGCTTACTAAGATTCGCCATTAACTCAAACTTTCTTGATGAAGTTGAGCTTGATGTGGTGTCACTTGAGATATAGGGTATTGTATTGGGAAGTCCTTATCTATATGATAGGAAAGAAGTATTTCATCGCCATGAGAACAAGTATCACTTGTTTGAGGATGGTATTTAGTACATAATTAGAGTGCATAAGAAGAAGACATGTTTGTCTCTTATACATGCAAGTGAAATGAAGAGGATAGTGAATGAAATTCATAACTTGACACTGTTGATGATCAAACAAAGATATGTTTTGAATAACACTTTTCAAAAAGATACTTATGTTTGTAATGAGTTGTTTCAAGATTTTAACAGGTTGCCTTTGAAATAAGGTGAAAAAAATTTGACAGAATTGTAGCATTCAACATCAATGTTGAGTAGTGTTGGAACAAGATGCCAGTGCAAGAGAGTGCAAAGGTCAAAGAGAAAGTGACAAAGTAGCTTGGAAAATAAGGCATGGGTTCCACAAATGATTATTTTTGGTTTCCAAAAGGTACATGGAAATGGCAAAGATATTTGGTCAAGAGTCGACACAAGTACAAAGCAAAAGCAGCTAAAAATCGCCATGGTGATAGTGTGCAAGGTGAGAAAGTTTTTAACTCTCCTTTGATTAATTACCAAGGTAGGAAAAAGATGGTTTCAGCAAGAATAGATTGTTTTTCTGCAAATCCAGAAATATTGCAGCATGACGGTGTCAATGGTAGCAAGAGAAGGTCACAAGAATCAAGGAAAATTTTGACTTTTTGTGAAAAGCTCCAATTGATGAAATGGGGAAAGTTTCAATGGATAGAAACTAGAAGGGTTGAGGGAACAGTACCCTCGTCCACATTATCAATAATCAGAGAGATTTTGGGGTCCAAAAGGCTTCTAGTGGGGAGGAATGATCAGAGGCTCTGTATTTTAGCTCAAAAAGGAAAGTTCTCATAATTGAATGAAACCAAAATTATAGTGACTGGCCCATCGCAAGGAATCCAACTCAGCTCATTTCATTGAAAACTGAGTTCGAATGAAGGATTTATGGTCTCCTGATCGTCATTCAGAACAAACAAATTTTTATGGTTTTCAAGCTTCTATGGTTGTCATTAATTGTAGGAATCTCCGGATTAATTGCAAAAATATATGGATTAATTTATATTAATATTAAAATTAAAATTAATTTATTAAAATTTATTAGATTAAATAGATTAATAAAATCAGTTCTTGTCGTCTTTTGTCATTTTTCATTTCTCTTTCACTATTTAAAACCTTAACCTGTGTGACCTTCTTTCACTCTTCATTCTCATTTTGTCCTAAAGATAGATCCTCGTTGGAATTCAAAACGTTGACCATTGTTTTACAATACTGTGGATAATTCGAATATTTCTGCAATGAAAATTTTTTTATTAAAAATTGAAACCTTGATCTTATCTTGTTGTGTAGCAGCCGGATGAGCCACTCAAGGAATCTTCACGTTTTGTCCAATGGGTGAGCAGAAGTTCTTTCAGGTTCCGGTTTGGTTTGTGAAGGTAAAATTTGACCAATGACATCTAACAACGAATTTATTCTATAGTATTATGTCTTGGAAATTTTTATTTTTAATTAGTTAAATTATATATATATATATATATATATATATATATATATATATATATATATATATATATATGTATATATATATATATATATATATATATATTAATAGACCACAAAAAATATCATATATATATTATTTAATTTTAAATAGCATTTCAAATTCCACATATTATATATATACAAAACCGAATAAAATCAACGTTATATTCCAAAGGCAATGTATTAATATGGTTCGAAGCTTTTATAACAAGGTTGGAGGCACATTTAATACATGACACGTCATAAACCATAATCCAAAATTTCATTAGCATTCACATTAACCTTACGCGTTGGCACCTATACTAAAGTTCGAACATGGTGGTTATATTACTATGAATATGGCTAATGGTGGATATACTAAAGTCCGTTGGCATATGTATTAAGGTGGAAGCGCCATTTCAAAGGTTTTGTATCCATTGCAAAATACATTACAGGGGTCAAGATCAGGTTTGAACCTGTGACCTCATCCCCAACACACAGCGCGCTTACCATTAGGTCATGGGACTTAGTCCTAGTAATGTATTGCTTTGAACCTAAATTTAAATGTGTATTTCTCCAATAGCGGAAGGAGGGGCCAGCTCGCAGGCCATCCCTTCTCCATAAGACCAAGCACATGACCAATGCGGAGGGCTCCGAACCTAAGATCTCACTTAACGCTAAGATCATATTAATTACACCTAGTACAAATCTTATCTCTAGTTAATGACGAGATTAGTATGGCGGAAAAGTTGGTGGAGTCTGCTAAATGCAGTAGAGGTCCAGATTTAGTGGACTTATCTGAACATTTTCTAGATTTAGTGGAAAAATTGTAGGAAAAATTGGTTTTGCCATAACTGAGGCATTTTTTGTCCAATTTTGGCTCAAGAAGAAGCCATTCATGGTAGATTTTGATGTTTTTCAGCCATTGGAATAGGTTTCAGAGGCATAAGAGGTCATATACAAAGGTTTTTGTTGCCTTGACGAAATTTGAAGCCTAGGGCCACCAGGAGGAAAGGCCATGCCTAGAGCATCTAGTAACCAAATTGAGTAAATAAATAGTCATTTATGATAGATTTCGACATTTTAAACTCATTGGAATAGGTTCTAATAGCATTTTATGCATGTAAAAAACATTTTGAGCACAATTTACCTAATACAAAGGCCCAAGATATGGAGCTGGACCAAGGAGATGTAGCCCAGGAGGGGTGAAATTGTTCATAAAAAATTTGTTTTAATGGATTGGTTGTCATGTTTTGCTATTATTTATGTTGTTGTTGTTCAACCATTTAAATTCATGCTTTATGCTTTTAAATACACTGAAAAAATTTAGTTTTTAATTCCTCTTTGACACACATAAGCAACAAGGGAACCTGCACATCAAGCATAAGATTAGTAAATAAGTTTTATATCTGAAACTGAAATTAGCACAACAAAACTAACATTTAAATTAAGATCAGTGAAGGCTCTCTCATTTGTATTCTCCCTGACACATCCATGTCATGGGCCCCCAACCTCTACCATAAACTTATGCCCATGTTCCTCTGCACTCATTACTTGTGGCCAATCCTTGGAACCCTACATGCAACATCAATAGACGATTGGCCTTATAATTTGACTAGTTGCTTTGGTGGCTGGGTGGGTCATCAATATTTTCATCCACCAATGGCCCCTTATGCTTTCTGCAATTTTTTTTTTCAATGTTAAAAAAATCAACCCATGTTATGGTTGCAAAAGAAAATTTTAAACTCAATGTCAATTTATACGGACTTAAAAAATTTTTTCTCGCCTTTGCACGATCAATTTAGCCTAGTGATCTTATACAAATCATGGCATCCTGTAATTATGAGATTAACTTTCTATAATTATTTCCATTTGAAGAGGGAAAAAGCATGGGGCCACATAAATCTGAATCAATAAGTTCAATTTTTCTATGTTCTTTGGAATGTGAATCATTAAAATATTATTTGTTATGCTTTCCTAGAATACAAGTATCACATTGCTTAAGTTTCCTAGGAATTGTAGGAAAACCAGTAACACCATTTTTCTTCAACAAATGAAGGTTTTCATAGTTCAAGTGTCCAAATATAACATGCCATAAAAGACTTGATGGGAATGTACCTTCATTATGGTGTGAACTGAATGCAATTTTTTGTACATGAGCAGAGGTACTGTGCAACTTTAGAAGTATTTCTTATTCTATCCCTATCATGACAAGAGAGCGATCTGGTTCCTTTCTAACCTCAACCTTTCCATCAAAAATATGAATGGAGTGTCCCTTGTGAGAGTTGTGCACCAAAGACAACAAGTTTATCCTTAACTCTGGGAGGTATAGAACCTCATGTAGAAGAAAGTCTTGAAGACTAGGTAATTTAAGCCTAATTGTTCCAAGCCCTAATGGCTTGAGTTTTTATTTGTCACGGAAAATTATACTGATTATGGGAAGAGAAGCATATGGAAGAGCTTCTGACTATGTAGTGAACTAGAGTGTATGAATATGCATATGTGTATGTTGTGTGCAAAGAAGATGCTACAAATTATGGTAGAGGAGTCGACTGCATAAAGAGGAGTCCTCCAACTCCACTCCTCTATGTGTTTCTTGTTTCATCCATGTTTAGAATGGAACTGAGAACTTCTCAACATGAACACCACAACAACATATCTTAATGGAACACAATAAAAACCTAAAACCACAACACTAAACTACAACACAAACTCACCATACACTACATAAAATAATCTAATCAATACATCAGTTGAATCCCTCTCCGAAACAACTAAAACTGCTCAAAACTTAATGTTGCACTCAAACAATAAGCTGGAGAAAATAATCTCCAAATACACCTACAATCACACAACAAAAACAACTTCTACCAATTCACACTTCATCTTGTCACTCACTACGCAAAATGTTGGTTGGAACACATTTTTTTTACGTTCTAATATAGCTGCAAATTGCTTTAGAAAACATACAACACAAACATCACACACCTTGCACACTCTTTTCCACTCTCTCACTCACTCAAAACATAAAAATAAACAACCATATTATCATTGATATTCCTCTAATATATGGATGAACTAAGGTACTCAACTAGCTAATTACCAAGAACTACTGAGCCCCACAAACTTTGTTCATATGCTTAATTTGATCCGGATTCATATCATTGCCTTGATTAAGCCACTAACTCCACATCATGAATGATATTTTCAATGTTAATCAAACTCTAGAAGCTTATTAATCTTTTTCCAACCTTTACATGATGGGTACCAAAAAAGAGAAGCCGAAAAAACAAATAAACACGTGATGTGCACAAGGATTGCGGAGAAAAACACGCTTTAGGCCACCGTTGCATGCACAACACTAGATAATCTTGACTGGCCTCATACATAGGCCTTCTTACCAATGATTGGAGCCTCTTAAACACATTCACATTCTTTTCTTCATGTAACTATGACAGAGGATAAGAAAACTCAAACCAATTCAGGATAGATATCTGCCAAAATTGTTGGACACCTTCATCAACTCCAAAACACACCTCAAAACCTCTGTGAAAGGTATGCAATTGATGATATATACCAAGAGAATTTGCAACAGGTTTGTTTCATGGAGACCCTAGTATTCCAAACTCCTCACGAAGGCCAACACCTCTATCTCCTCAAGTAGCAACAAAAACCTTTCCAAACACCTCCAACACCTGCAGTAATATCTCCAACACCTGAAGCAACATCTCCAACACCTGCAACAACAACATCAAGTCATCAAAATCCCTCCAACACCTGTACAGGAACCTCCAACACATGTTGCTCCAACATATGTAATTTTGTGTATATGTATTATGTGGAATCTAGATCCAGGAATTATTCTTATCATGTTTTTTGGATATTTTCATGATTTTTATGTGAAATTCATGTGACATATACCACGTCAATTAACATGTATTTTATCTTACTCTATGAAAAGTGGATATCCTACATGGAAAGTATATATTGGATGTTTGTTTATGGTCACTTTGTTTCATTTTTCTAGATATCCAAAGACTTGGTATTTAAAATTATATGCTATACAGATAGGTTACTTGGTAATTAAAATTATATATTATATAGATAGGTTACTCAATGTTCCAATGCTTCCTTGATTTCACACACAAATATTTTGAGGGAATTCAAATATATGTTTAATTAAACATTAATCTTGCAGATCAATGGTCGAGTTCGCATAAGGATGAGATTTATGCTTTTCAAATATCCAATTATTGAAGACCATATCTTCAATAATTAGATATTTGAATTCTCCTTTACTACGGTTTCCACCAAACCATAGTAACAAAGAATTCAATTCCGTGGGACACATAAGCCATGTGGGGTCACAAATAGGTGCATCTCTAGAAATTCTATTACAAGGAAAAGACAATGAGGGAATATTGAGCTTTATATTGTGCTTGTAACAACATTGGTGAATATTGTGCTAATAAAAACATTGGTGCAAATATTTCCATTATTAAGCTTTAGATTGTGCACATAACACCATTGGTGCACTTGTCGTAAGTTATGTCATTTTAAACAACAATGCTTTTCTCATTCTTTTAGAATTTGTGCAGTGATGTAAATAATAGGCAACCATGCATATAACTCATAAAGATGTAATACTGCTTATTTTTATTGTAGCGAGTTGAAAATAATAGAATGTAACAATATGTATATATTTTAAATAATTATTTTAATATTTCCACAAAAATTCAATAAATCAACTTATGTTTATGTGGAAAGGTTTATGCAAAATTGTATAATAATTTCATCCTAATCAAGTTCCCCTTTAATATGACATTCCATCTTAAACAATTGTGATGCATCAAATAATGGTATGTGGGCAATTGTGTTGCATCAAATAATGGTATGTGCACATTGTTAATGCAAGAGAAGCACCCTTTTTCCTTTGCAAGTAAACATTTGTTTAAAAATGACTTGTTTGAAATGGAAATAATGGTCATTTTTCATGTAATGGATAAATCATGTGTTTATCTTTCCAAGAATCATAATTTGATTTCTAGATTAAGATAGAATATCATAATTTAAAAATCAGAAAGGAAAATTACGTTAATCCACAACAAGTAATATGATGAATCATGTCTTTTGTAATATTCTCGAATTTTCACATGATATTTGGAATATTAAAGTTCTTAATTAATTAAGTTAATAAAAGGGTGGAGGGACCCATAATCCTCAAAGATGAATAAAATCCACTTTCTATGTGTGTATGTGGATATTCTAAATCTATATCTAAAATCACGGAGTAGTAGAGAAGCTCCATTAATGGAGATCATGTCTCATTTATGAGATAGATTATGGAGGATGAAACAGTCAAATAAGATCATGGATCTTAAATGAAGAATCATGAGGATCTTTGATAAGATCAACTGAGATCATAGTGCATTCAAAGAAGATCATAAATCACTTATGATAAGATAGTGGAGGAAGTGATGCATTTAATGCACACATGATGGAGAGGGTGATCACCCCATGTGAACATGATGGAGGACATGGAGAAACAACACAGTCAACCATGGAGACTAATGTCCACATGTAAAACGAAGTTTTGGAGTGGGCCTAGGCTACGGAAGGCTCATATCTGTATAATGAAGGTGAAGGCACAATGGAAGGCATGATTTGGTTTATTCATTTCTTGATCTGTTTAGATCTAGATTTGTCTTAAGACATTTCTATGCATTATTGAGTTGTTTAGCTAAGATTGCAGTGCTATTTAGCACAGGGTGTTCCCGAGCGGGGATGCCTCCTCTTTCATTGAGTAGCTCATGAAAGAGGGTTGTACTTATACATTCATTATCAGGCATTGGTGCCATCTTCAGGAGGTTGCTTCTAGCATTTAGCTAGGAAACCGATGGAGGATTCATCCTACCACTTTATTCTTCACATTCAGCCTTTTAGGAGCATGAGATATATATCTGACATTCAGGCCATTAGGTTTTACCTCCATGCAACATCATTCCCTTCAAGGATTGTGCAGGCTAGTCCTGTAGATCTATTGGAGGAAGGAAGTTTCCAATATTTCAGCTGGAAATCCTATGAGGGATCATCTCCTCACATTAGATCTATTGTTTCCATCACTCAGGAGCTGATTTGACACATCTAGTAGTAGGCTATTGAGCCTCCCTCTCTTACAACGCAATTTTCTGAAGCTGTTGTTCATCCATCAGCTATTTTTAGTGGAGGAGATTGGACGAGCAAGATCTTGAGCTTTTAGCCCAAGGATCTAGAGAAAGGGTTAACCCTTCTTGCATAGATTTGATTGTGCATAATTGTAGCCATCATATCATCAGATCTAGCTTCAGATATGCATATCCAGCAGTATATATGTGAAGCCCTAAGAGGGTAGTTTTCTTATATTGTCAGATCTGAGAAAGCCTTTCTGGGTTATCTTGGGTATCCATCATAGAGACCGAATCTCTATTTTCAACATCATAGGAGCTCCCCTTCTTCCTAGATCTGACTTTATATCTTACTGGAAACTGCAGTACCAACAGTTGCAGCAGGGACAACACGGTTTACCTTCTAGCAGTTCATCAGTTACGCAGTCCCTCTTGTGGGATCATTGTAATGTCATTCCAGTCCATCCCTTTGGCTTGAGTGTCTCATATTTTGAGCACTGTTTTAATTTCTTTTTCACCTCCTATATAATAAAATGGCTCAACTATTTCTGTGCATTCTGATGTGTATTTAGATTTATTGTTTACTTTGTTGTAGTTCTTATATTGTGTTTTATTATTACTGCATCCTCCCTTTTGGGATATTACAATGGTATCAGAGCATGATCTTTGGCTCAGCTTGTGGACACTTCATCTTTTGCATCAAAAGAAGAAGAAGATAGATGAGATCTATCATGAAGGAGGATTGTAGTCTTGTCACTCCTCTCTTTAGATCCATGCAATATCTCCCCAAGGAGGTCAATAAAATGAAGAGAGAAAGGAAAAAGGAGGATCTAAGAATAAGATTGGATGAGGAAGGTCCAAGCACTTCCTATCAACAGAAAATAAAACCGGAGAATCATAGATATCCTCATAGATCTACTATGCCCACTTTCTTTGAAGAAGGTGAAAGGTATAGAAATGAAGAGAGAAGAAAACCTGAGACTCATGAGACTCTCAGTTTGTATCTTGAAGAGTACAAGGCACAGTCTAGAGCTTTCAAAGAGAGTCTAACTCTCTAAGAATTCTTTGAACTCAAAGAAGAAAGAAGATCCTATATTAGAAATAGAATAAAGAGGTGAAATAGACTTTATTTGCCTACATTTTATGGATCTTCCTCAAGCACTGTTAAGGCTGGGAGGAAAGAGTTAGATACATTTTTCATGCTACATCCTGTGGCTGAAAAAGAGGTTGTCCAAATTGCAACACTTCATCTTTTAGGCGAAGCCAATGATTGGTGGTTTGGTCACATGGAGCATGCAAGGGTGACTAAATATTCATGTTTCTTTCACAAGTTGAGGAAGAAGTTTGATGTGAAGAGAACAGAGATGTGCCACGAAGAGAAATTCCCTAAGGAGACAAAGGAGGATGTCAATCTTGTCACTCTGGACAAGGAGTCACTTCATTCCCCACCAGCTGCAGAAGTACTTACATCCAGAGAAGAGACACTTGCACTTCTACCAGATAGTCTTGAACTCTTAACACATAGGGTCCCATGCATGATTCAGGAGTTTCATGAGGAAGAGGAGGAAGTTTCCAACACTGTTACACTTGGAGAAGAGTAGCCATCACTCTTACCAGCAATTGGAGACACCATTGTCCCAGTTGGAGGAACTCTTGTGTTTTTGCAAGAGGATCCCACACATCAGTTGATCCAATGTATGCATACATATTCATCACATATTGTTTCAGTAGATCTTATTGGAACTTATGAGGACATGCCATCAGGGCCAATGCATAACCAAGGGTTAGAACGAAATGCTGATTTGAGGCAAAAAACTATCACAGTGCAAAGGACCCTTGATTTAATCAAGGAGGAGATAAAAATCTATCCTAGTTTGTCATTGATGGACTACATTCAACTCTTTGAGTTGAAGTGTAGAGTATCATAATATGGGATGAGCATGATCCTATGTGCAATGGTTAGTTATGAGATCAACATTGTGCCTTGCCTTCAGACAATATATGTGCCACCATGCATATCTACAATGATGTCACTTAGTAGCAGTGATAATTAAGGGGCCCCATTATTCTTGGAGAATTCTGAAGGTAGATTCACTCATGAAGAAATTGAGGTAAAGATGATAAATGGTAGACGTCTTGAGATGAGGAATATTTTCTCCTTTCTAGATGACACTTTTTTAATGAGAATCTCACAGCTCAAAGAGAAAATTCTACCTGTAGCAGATGCAGGACCTCTTTGGTTTTGTAGGGCCATTGGTGAAAAGAGAATCTCATTGAGAGATCTCATTGGAGGTGCACTTCAATATTTCATGAAGTGCAAATTTCTTCATCCATTTGGGGAGGATGGTATTCCACAAAGGGAGGATACCATGATTATGCAGTACATCATTCATCATCCACATTGGGATGAGTGGGTGAGGATGATAAGAAAGGGGTTGTATGACCACTTGTAGATCTATGACATGGGCCAGCAAGCTTGGTTATGTTGGTTTATCTTGGGAGAGCTTTGTCACTACCCAAAGGCTCCTATTTCTTTTATCCATGCCTTGAAAAATGCTCATGGAATGAAGAAGGAGGCATGGATGTGATGGCTGCTCTTGGGTGAGTATGGTTACCACCCAATAGCTCATACTTCTTTGAATCATGCCTTGTGTATCCATGATAGAATGAAGTAGAAGAAGGCATGTTCATTTCTGTTGAGATATTTTGGCCATCACATGACATCTTCCATGTTTATGTGTTTTGTATTGTTTGTAATATGGCATAATACTCTCATGATGTGTGATAATGGAGTTTGTTTGCATTGGGATGATATGGACATCTATATGTCCAAGTATAAGCCGTTGTTGCTCCATGATTCAAATGATGATGTGAAAGGCAACAAGAGATCTTGGTGCTGTGGCTTTTATTAGGGGAATTTGGTCCTACATACTCCCCTAATTTTCATAATACTGTTGGAGGATGGCAGAAAGAGGCACTCCTCCGATGGCTCTTACTTGGAGAGTATGTACACCATACTTGGTATCTTGATGGTGTGGTGTGGCATCAGGGAGCATTGATGCGTTGGCTACTATTGTGAGAATATGGTTTGACATATTTTTCTACCCATATATCTCTACTTCTTCTTTTGTACAATGTTGGGATGATGCTTAGATCCAACAAGTCCAACAGGGCTAAGGACGAAGGCATGAACAACCTATCTTTACTTCATGTAGCATGGGATGGAGGTATAATTTGTAGTTGGATATTTCCTCTGGTGGAAGTAAACCTCTATCTTTATGAATCTCATGTATTGTGGAGGGTGTTGGACAGCTTGTGGTTGTCACTTGGAGCTTCATGATTGATGAAGGGTATTTATCTACACAGTTAGAGATCACTCTAAACATTCGAGAGAGGCAAATTTGGTGTTGGGCATACATAACTCATTTCAGAAAATGGGGAGACCTTCCTTGTGTGGATGCCATTTGGGGGGGGACAGAATTCTCTAGCATCTACTTTTGTAGTAGCTTGAGGACAAGCAACATTTTTCTGGGAAGGACTGTAATATTCCCGATTTTTCACATGATATTTGGAATATTAGAGTTCTTAATTAATTAAGTCAATAAAATGGTGGAGGGACCCATAATCCTCAAACATGAATAAAATCCACTTTTTATGTGTGTATGTGGATATTCTAGATCTAGATCTAAAATCATGGAGTAGTAGAGTAGCTCCATTAATGGAGATCATGTCTCATTTATGAGATAGATTATGGAGGATGAAATAGTCAAATAAGATCATGGATCTTAAATGAAAAATCATGAGGATCTTTGATAAGGTCAACTGAGATCATAGTGCATTCAAAGAAGATCATAAAGCACTTATGATAAGATAGTGGAGGAAGTGATGCATTTAATGCACACATGATGGAGAGGGTGATCACCCCATGTGAACATCATGGAGGACATGGAGAAACAACACAGTCAACCATGGAGACTTATGTCCACATGTACAGTGAAGTTTTGGAGTGGGCCTAGGCTATGGATGGCTCATATCTATATAATGAAGGTGAAGGAAAAATGTATGGCATGATTTGGATTATTCATTTATTGATCTGTTTAGATCTAGATTTGTCTTAGGACATGTCTATGCATTCTTGAGTTGTTTAGCTAAGATTGCAGTGTTGTTTAGCACAGGGTGTTCCCGAGCGGGGATCCCTCCTCTTTCATTGAGTAGCTCTTGAAAGAGGGTTGTACTACATTCCTTATCAGGCATTGGTGCCAACTTTATGAGGTTGTTTCTAGAATTCAGCTAGGAAACCGATGGAGGATTCATCCTACCACTTTGTTCTTCACATCCAGCCTTTCAGGAGCAGCAAATCTATACATGGAATTTAGGCCATTGGGTTTTACCTACATGTAGCAGTATTCCCTTCAAGGATTGCGTAGTCCAGTCCTATAGATCTATTGGAGGAAGGAAGTTTCTAGTATTTCTGCTGGAAATCCTGTGAGGGATCATATCCTCACATTGGATCTATTGTTTCCATCACTCAGGAGCTGAGTTGACACATCTAGCAGTAGGCTATTGAGCCTCCCTCTCTTACAGCATATTTTTCTGAAGTTGTTGTTCATCCAGCAGCTATTTTCAGTGGAGGATATTGGAGGAGCTAGATCTTGAGCTTTTAGCCAAAGGATCTAGAGAAAGGGTCAACCCTTATTGCATAGATCTGTTTGTGCATCATTGCAACCATCATATCATCAGATCTAGATTCAAATCTGCATACCCAGCAGTATATATGTGAAGCCCTAAGAGGGTGGTTTTCTTAGATTGACATATCTGAGAAACCCTTTCTGGGCTATCTTGGGTATCCATCATAGAGCCCGGATATCTATTGTCAACATCATTAGAGCTCCCATTCTGCCTAGATCTAACTTTATATCTTACTGGCAGTTGCAGTCCCAACAGTTGCAGCAGGGACAACGCAGTTTACCTTCCAGCAATTCAGCAGTTACGCAGTCCCTTGTGGGATCATTGTAGGGTCATTCCAGGCCATCCCTTTGGCTTGAGTGTCTCATATTTTGAGCACTGTTGTACTTACTTTTTCACCTCCTATATAATAAAATGGCTCATCTATTTCTGTGCATTCTGATGTGTATTTAGATTTATTGTTTACTTTGCTACAATTCTTATATTGTGTTTTAGTATTACTGCATTCTCCCTTTTGGGATATTACATATTTATTTGGGAAAGCATCATAATTTCTAGATTAAGTCAAACTATCGTTATTTAAAATGCTTCATTTAAAATAATTGAAAATGTTGTGAAAATTTAATATGCTTCATTGAAAATGTTGTGAAAATTTAAAATGCTTCATTTAAAATAATTGAAAATTTTGTGAAAATTTGAAATGCTTCCTTTAAAAAGTTGTGAAAACTTAAAATGCTTCATTTAAAATAATTGGAAATGTTGTGAAAAATTAAAATGCTTCATTTAAAATAATTGAAAATGTTGTGAAAACAAAACAAAAATTAAGAGGAGTGGCAGTGATGCTAAGCTAGGTTAGTTCAGAATGTGCAACCATTGGAAAAGCTCCCCTTCGATGGCCTTGTTCATGACCATCAATGGATTGATTTGTCCATTGTTTTCCAAGAACAGCATGAGGAGGTATTTAGTGAAACCAATGAGCAAGGAAACCCTCTCTTCTCCCTGTAACATGAGCATGCTGTTAGAATCCCTCAAGTTCCAGAAGATGATCTTGGGAGGCACTCCATATCCCGCATCTTTGAACTTATCCTTGATTACCATGTTGTCTGTTTTCCATGGATTTGAGGAATCTTGGTCGAATTCCATGTCACTGAACACCAGCAGTTGCTTTATCATCTTCTTTATTTCTAGTCTGAATTTCACTACCATCTCCAATATAACATTGAACACCTTTTGGAAATCGGTATTCATTCCCCAATCCATGCTCTGTGTGAATTCATAATTTTCAACTAGGGAATTCCATGTGACCAAATGTAGTTGAGGAATTTCACTGAAAGTCATAACATGGCCTTTCCATGACTCCTTGCTTATTTCTGAAACCATCAATCCAAGCGCTATGCAAACCTCCATGGGAGTACCGAACATGCTCCCTGAAACATCACAGACCACCAAGGCATTGTTTCTTGTTTACTTCAAATTTCTTGCCATTCATTTCTTGTTACTGCATTTTTTTCCATTAACCTCATATTCTTTTACATATTGTTTTTTTTTTTACTTTTTCATGCAATAAATGTAAAGGGTTTGACATGGAAAACCATTATATTTATTTTAAGTTGTATAGACTTGAGGTGTTTTTTTACTTGCAAATTTTCCGCATCATGAATGAGTAAAGACAAACTACTATAATTCACATAATAACAAGCTCATTGGTGTTCTCCACTTGTAGGAACATTGATACTTGTTATGAAGAGCATGCTTCGAGTTAGACGATATGGAGGAATCAATTCAGCCTTATGGCCTTGTCTTGAAGAGCAATATTTCCATTCGAGAGTTTCTGGAATTGGCAGTGTCACTCGCAAATACAGGTTCTTCCAAAATTTTCTCATCTATAGGAAAATATGTCTTTTTCGACGAATTTCCTTACACAACAATAAGATATATATGGTTTCAAATAGAACCTTCTCTAAGACCAAAGTTTTCTTTCCTGTTGGCTGGTGCTAGCTTTGTACTTCCAAGTCCAAAGTTGATGGAGAAGGTTGTATTTACTAGATTATTTAAAAAAAGTGAAATTGTATTACTATTTGATGATTTTGAATTCACATATTTAATTTAGTTTCTGATGAGTTGTCAAAATTTATAATTTTTTCACAGTAAATAACTTAAGGATCACTTAGAAAGGCTTCATGAAATGGCAGATAGGAAGGAATATGATGCACTAGTTAGAGATGTTAGCTTAAAGAAGGAATATCATCAATATTTTTCCTCTTTCAAAGACCAACTTGGATATTGTAATATCCTGTTGAAATTGTTTTTCTCTTTTAGCAGCAACTTAGTTTCTATTTTAAAGAAGATAAATTATTTTAGATACCAATCCATTTGGCTTCTTAAATTTTTAATAGGCCATGCATAAGTTCCTTATTTCATAGTTTCCTCTAAATTATAGACAAGAATTAATGTGTTAACGAGGAATTATGGATATCTTAATTCAATTTTAGTTAGTTGTGTTTTTTTTTTGTCGCTTTTGAAGTGGTTTTGATGTATGCCTTTATTTCATGATTGTCCCTTGAAGGGAAAGTGAAATCAACAAAGCGAACAGTGTAGAAAGTAGTACAAGACAACAACCAATAAAGGGAAATAATTCGGCGTGAACAAGAAAAACCGATATCACAACCCATTTTTTAGCATTGACATTACAATGAAGGAAAATTGTGAGGAATTTATCAAGGCCATTAATCTCAGCCTAGCTAAAAATAGAAGTCAAAGTAGGGAAAAGAAGGTGCAAATCATATCAGTTCCCCATTAACCCTTGGTTCAACAAGGTATCCAAGGAAGCTAAATGAAACTACACAAATGATGCAACTAGCATAAAGGCATACAAGCAGGCTGTAAAGAACCAAAAAGGAATATTTGTGAAAGAAAGGTAGGAGGTGTTGTTGGTCGTGGCGAGAAACAACCTTAAGGTATTTGGGAAGAAATTTCAAGCCAAAAATCAGAGGCAGGAAGGTGATATATTGAAATCATAGTGGTTGTTGGCACATGTAAAACAGCTTTAGAAGAAGAAATTAGTGAGAGGAAAGCCTTTGGAAATCACCAACGAAGTGTAGGTATTCACTAAGGAAAAGGTAGAAGAGGGCATCAAAAATTTGGTGGAGGGAAGGCTAAGGACATTGAGGGCCTTCAAGTGGAGCATCTCAAATGGGGACAAGAATACATTAGTCGTCACATAGAAACAATATCCAATGCTCTTGGAATGTTTTCCAAACTGCAAGGGAACCACTCCAATCCTTCCTATTTTTTAAAAGAAGTGAAAACAACAACCCGAGAAATCACTGAACCTTAATGATGAGCTTAGTTTTCCCTAAACGAATTGGGAATTGTTACTGCCTAAAAATATATGGTTTTTTTTTCATTCCAAAGGAATTATTTTTAGCACTATTGGACCAGGTGAAAGAATAGACCATCCCTAGCATGGATATGCTCTTGTGGATAGAATTTCAGTTCATCAATATGTACCTTGAACAATTTTGTCGAGGAAGGACACTCCTACTTCAAATCAATGATGTCATTGTTAAAATTTGATATTCTACGCGGTGTGTGGAGATGATCAAGAATAAATTCAAATAAATGCATGGTAGTAGTGAGTAGAGTCCTTGAAATTCTAATTTGTCTGAGTCTCTAGAATAGAGCCTCTCTAGAGACTGATTCAGATGCCACTTAAAGGTTGACAAAGAAACATAAGGGTTTGAAAGTGTTTTTCCTCCTATATGATGTATCGAAGGGTGGGAACTAAGTCATAGG
Organism: Pinus albicaulis; assembly: GCA_034641835.2. Lineage (NCBI taxonomy): Eukaryota > Viridiplantae > Streptophyta > Pinopsida > Pinales > Pinaceae > Pinus > Pinus albicaulis. Next base: position 977,425,970 of record CM076572.1, read on the forward strand.
GTTCATCAAACCTGGAAAAAAATAGAAATTCATTGAGGTTTGACGAACCTCAAAATCAAACCTCACATTTAAACCCAAACCCAAATCAAATTACATCACAAGGCGAACCTAAATCTGAAGCGAATCGAACCAAAACTTCAATTTTAAGGAAAAAGGATGAAGTTCAGCCAAGTTTGAATTAGGTATAAGGTGGACCCATTAGCTGTTAAAACGTGATATTCTAGTTTATAAAGCTCGAGCCTAATGTCGTATTTGCATTCATGTTCTGGAGAGTCGAGATTGGAGTCTATTTATTTCTATGATGAATCGTGAGTTATGGATGGAGTCTGGATAAGTTCAGAGTGCGCTCTAGTTCAAAAATTTGGAGGAACACAACAATGAATAGTGCACCGTCCCTGAGAATTTGTAATTGTCCATGCTTAAACAGATACTTCCCGCGATCTGAACAATGGAGTCTTTACTATTGACGACATTCAAGAACACGAATAGTGGTGAAAATATCATCAAGCTCTTCCTGAAATACATCTGTATAAGAACAGATGAGTTATAATCCTAGGTGTGGATGTGTTATAATCCCTAATGTATATGTGTTCATCTGTATAATGATATATATACAATGCACTTTCTATAATATCTCCAATAAAAGTGACATCATATGCTCCATGTATCACGTGTTGAGCTTATTATAGTAGCATATTTTCAAATATAAACCTTTATTTTTCTAAAAAATCAACTCCAAAACAAAGAAACAATGTCTCAAGCACTGCATAAGAATGTAGTGTGGCCAAAATGCATGACAGTTTCTGCTATGTGTAAGAATATGATATCTACTAAGTTAGATGAAAGCTACATACCAAAATCTAACATTTATTGTCTCAAGTTATACCTTCAACAAAATTAAGATCCATTTTACAAGAATTACAATCTAGGAGGACTAGCTAAAAACTGCAGAGTTTTAACAAAGATTCTAAGCACAAACACAAAAAATTCTAAGCCAAATTAATCATCAATCTATTGGTGATTAGACAAGAAAATAACTTTGCATCTGAAAGTCTCTGTTCAACAACATCCATATTTCCCATCCAGCCAAAATGTATGCAGCAATGTTGCACTTCCACATGCACATCGCAGATAAGAGACATGAATAATATCAAATGAAAGAATATAGATGTAAATCTTGGGTAATACAATTGATGTGCAAGAAAAAAATTTAGATATGCTTTGGAAAATCTTGTACACTCTCTCCATCTTGAAGATGAAACTATTTGCATCCTTACTAGAGTATATGTTATTTAAATTAACTATTGATAAGAAGAAATGCATTTGAAACCTTTCCAACAACCAGGCTATGAACATCAATAATCCATGTTAGGGAAGCATCTGAAATCATCCTGGAAAATTCAAGATCTAGATTCAAATGCAACTCTAAGTACTTAAAAAACAAATAACTTCCTAAAATCAGATAATATAGCAAGCCACACTGTTTTGGGTCACTTGCAACTTATGAAATAAAATATTTCATATAATAAGATCACATTTATCATTATTCAAAACAACAGGGTTAATAGTCTAATTAGCTCTACCTCTTGCGTAACATCCTTTCCAAATGCATCACACTAGTCAATAAGGGTGCACTCTTCTGCTAAATTCTTCGGATCCTTTCTGGCCTCTGTATGATCAGATGATTGAGTGCCTTTGATGTCTTCAAAGTCATTCATCTTGATTTATTTCAACTTATAATAGCACTGTTTGACCCCAGTAACCCAATAACTACTACTAAACGTCACTAAACCGATACTTAAGGATTTAAATACTTAAATTCCAAATCTAACAACTTCTTACAAAATATGCCCTAAATAAATCTTAAAGTCTAGGATCCCATCGGATACAAAAATATAGAACCACAAGAAACTTTAAAACTGCACCAAACGGATTAAACCTTTACAAATAGGAGAATATATCTTCTGGAAATACAATAAAAAATTATATAACGGACTACACAACGAAAAACACAAATATTCCCGCACAATACCACAAAGGAGCTTTGGAGAAGCAGATTTTCCCTGTAAGCTACACTAAAACACAAAATAGTCAGAATCTTCAGTCATGCAGAGATACTCACATCAATCCAACTCCTAAAACTCCCTCCGATGTGAATCTTAGACCTATACCTTCAAGCAGTAGTGGGGAAGAACAAAATAAACAACAATGTGTGCCAGGGAATGCCTAGAAGTAGAGTATTTTGAATCTTAGGTTCCAAAAAGACATTTAAGTCAAAGGCCTCAGAATTTTAAATATTTCTAGCAATAAGTTGACAGGACACAAACACATCAAATATGGGGTCTAGACCAAAAAATTCCAATATAGGCCAGACACTACTACAAACCCAAAAAATGCAACATGAAACTTAGATTCAAGATATAAAAATCAAACAAGCTCAATAAATTCGCTTTGAAGGCATTAAAATCTAGGGTTTTGACAAGCTAAAAACAATCATAAAATAGAAAAAGATTCACTTGGTCATTTCTGCTAGTTCATTTTATAAATACCTGATGGAAGGCTATCGAAAAAGGTGAGCAACATATTACTTCCCCCTTAGAGGCTAATCTGGCATGCATCTCCATGCAAAATGGCATCCCTCCTCGAAATCCCGCAGAATGGCCACCACACAGTTCCATTTGCTCCGACTCCTGAAGGGTGTATTTTTTGCAGGTGAGAATAGGGCGGCTAAGGTAAAGGGTGAAATTTTTTCGAGGCGGGAATTTGAATTAAAATAAAAAATAAAAAGTAAAAAAAAATTGTAAACAATAATATTTAAAATATATATATATATATATATATATATATATATATATATATTATTAAATTAAAACTCTTAATTGGTTACTCTCCTCTCCCCCTTTCTGTCGAACTTTGATGTTGTACCTATTCAAGCTTTATATGTTTCCCCCATACATCACATGTTGCCTCAAATGTTGACCTGATAACTACATTAGGGTTTCGAAGGTGTGCCACTTCGACGACGTTCCAAGAGACTCCCATGACTTCAAAACTTATCTTTCCCTAATATGTATCGCAATGAGTAGAAGAAATTCATGTGGATAAGAAGGATTTCATTTTTGGCTCCCCTTATGTTGACTATACTAGGGTTTGGGAAAAACCCTAATTTGGAAAGAAAGTGACCCCCCCTTCTGTTTTTAACATATGTCTCTAAGGGCACAATCTCATCGACATCAAATGACATCATGGTGAGACTTATTGCATAGCATGTTGCCCTAGGCCCATTGACTAGTCCTATGCCTCAACATGTGCATTAGGGTTTGAAAGAATTATATATTTTCCCCGACATCCTTGAAACCCTGGGCATTGGTGATTGAAGGTCCAACCCTATCGTGAATTAATCCTTACTCTTGAGGGTGATTATCATCTTCACCTTCTCATATTATCTCAAAACTAGATCACTCATATGCATCACGGTTTACAAGGTACCTCATATAGCATTAGTCCTCATTTCCTCTCATTTCATTAAGGTTTGGGCAGGTATTTGTTGTCTTGTTTGGGTAGGTTTGGGTTGGCTTGTTTGGTTAACAACTCAATATACAGCTAAATGAATTTTTGAAGTCAACAACCTATGCAATTTTAAAAGAAAGGCAACTAGACAAGAAGATTCACATGTTTCCATTTGAAAACTTGAAAACCTGGTAACAAAATTTTTTATTTACGCTTAATTCCTAAGTTGGGGACAAATCAAGTCTTTGAGATGTGGCATATAAGCAACTAACATGAATAAAAAACATAGTTTCAATAAATGCAAGAAAATAGATAAGTTTTATGCATCTCATGAGTCCATAGGTGATAACCCAGTCCCAAAAAGAATATCAAAATTGACAATCACCCCATGAAAAATATAAACCAGGTAGTAGGATTCCACTCCAGAGACAAATCCAACCCAAAAAACCAAAAATCAATTTTATGAGGGCTAAAAATGGCACCAAAGACACCATAAAGGGTGTCCAGAAAAGTAAGAGCCATCTTCAAAATAGCTATTAACCTCTGTCAACCATCTAAAATCATAATAATGTTGATCTTCCTTACAATCAAAGTTTCCTCCAACAACTAACCCAAGGCATCAAAAATTCATAAATATAGATAAGGCACCGAAGGATGGCCCTATTGAATCAGCTAATGTAACATTATCCGTAGGGATAAGCCTTTGTGACAAAAAGGAAGGCCAAGGGATTGGTGAAAAGATAATTCATTATACCCACACACTATGAATCATAACCTAAGCACATCAACCTATCTTAAATATGAAAGAAAAAACAACTCTATCATAGGATTTTCTAAGTCAATATTCAACTTAAGGCATTGTTTCCCTATCTCTCTGGCCCATTCCATTTCCTTCTAGGCTGACCATACCCCTGGACAAACCTAGTCCACTTTTGTCGCACTATATACTTGGCAACTGACCAGATCCTCAAAGCCAAAGCCTTTTCCACAAGTTTGTAAGCAATGGTAAGAAAAGTAATAAGCTTACAACCACCTATACAGTCTTTCTTTTCATTCTTAGGAATAGGGTTCATCAAGCCATAGTTGAGACTTGAGAGACTAAAAGAGGAACCTAGAAAACCAAATTCTACATCTAAACAACAAATATGATCCACAATAAAGTCCCATGTGAACTTAGAGACTTCATAAGGCAAAACATCCAACGTTGAGGACTTTCCATTTTTCATAGAATTAGAGGAAGAACATAAATCATCTCTTATAATATCCTGAACCAGCATATCATTGTTCCCAATAGTGACCTTGCAAAGGATTATCATGCAAAAAGCATCTTGGGAAACACCCACACTATTTTTCAAAGCAAGAAGAGAAAATATAGACAAAGGTATACCACTGCTACATATGTATAATATATAAAGTCCATATACCAAACCCCACCTCCACCGTTTGTCTCCTTCGCACTCAAACATGGTCACGTCCCCCTTAAAGATGAAATAAGTTTTCAACAAAGAATAGGTCATTCAATTCCACAACTATTCTTGCTCAAAGCTAAGGATAGGGGCATACAAAACAAAAAAGGTATCACATGGTCCTAAATCAAGAGCATGACCCAAACACACATGCCTATTAAATCCAAACCACAAGCAAGCACAGGATTCTGCAAAGAAAAAGAAAGAGAAATCATTATGCCTCCACTCCCTTGAAAATGCTCAAAATTCCCAAAATGGGCCATTCCAACAGTTGCTTATTTGCTTTTGAATCTCAAAACCAAATCCCCCTAGGTTAAACAAACAAGTTTATTCAACAGATTTACAAAGGATATCATTCACAAATGTGGGGAAGCATCCCTTAATGGATTTCCCCATGAGATTTTCCTTGGAAAAAATAATACTAATGAATTCACATTGCATGTATAACTTGTTGGATTTGCAACACACATTAGGGTCATTGTTAAATTTATACAATTTTTCATTTAACCAAGAATTAGAAGTACGTACACTAACCTAAACATAATCGTCTAAAGTTTAATGGAACATTATTTAATTCAATTTGTACAAAATATTTAAAACTTGAAAATTAAAATCACCAATAAGAAAACAAAGAAAATAATTACCTGATATTCAATGCTAGAATCGACTAATGCTTTGACCCCAACACGTGCTTATAGGGAAAGCCCTACAAAAATTCAAAGCCACATGTCAACATGTTCGAATGAAATGGAAACCATTTTGCATAATATTTATCTATAGAAATTAACTGACAGTTAAGATGAAATGACCTAAAATCAATCTTATTCCAATCACCCATAATTTAGTAAAATGTATTACAAAAATAATATGGTAAGTTAATTCAACCATATTTTAGTAATTAATCAATAGAATGATTCCAAAACATGAACAAGACCATAGTGAGGTACAGTAACACACAATTAGTTTTCAACATATTAATATTCCAAGTGGATGATGGTAATACTAACTACTCAACAATGAGTGACAATGTCACCATCGAGGTCGCAAGAGTGACACTGTGTGGCAGGATTAAAAAAAGTGAGAAAAAATGGGGAACTTTCTGACAATACATCAAAACTGTCAGAAATTTGACCATATGTACTAGTGTAGGGGTTAGGGGTTAATGGGGTTAGGGTTTAGAGGATTAAATGGGTTCAGGTTTTAGGGGTTTAGGGGGTTAAATGGGTTAGGGGTCGAGAATTAGGGTTTAAGGGGCTAGGGTTTCAGGTTTATAGGTTTAGGGTTTATGAGGTTAAAAGGGTTAAAGGTTTAGGGTTTATGGGGGTTAGGGGTTAAGGGTTTAGGGGTTAAGGTTAAGGGTTTAGAGGTTTAGGGTTTAGGGGTTAAATGGGTTATGTATTTAGAGGTTTAGGGGGTTAAATGGGTTAGGGGTTTGGAATTAGTGTTTAACAGTTTAGGGGTTAAGGGTTTATAGTTTTAGGGTTTAGGGGGTTAAATGGGTTAGGGGTTTAGGGGTATAGGGGGTTAAATGGATTAGGTGTTGGGAATTAGGGGATTAAGGAATATAGGGTTGTTCGAAAACAACTTTATAACGTGCCCTATATATTTGAAATAACCTGTCGCTATTGTGACACTAGTTGACCAAGTCAACTTTGTATTTGTCAAAGGGAAAGTGATTGGTATTTTCATATCTGTCGGTATACCGACACACATAACATGGATGTCGCTATTGCGACATTTTATTCTATTACTGTTTCTATTGTGACACCCTAGTTGGGTGCGTTGCAATAGCAACGTTTTTTCGTAGTGTCACAAAAGCGACACCACGTGGCGGGATTAAAAAAATTGAGAAAAATTGGGGAATTTTTCAACAATATATCAAAACTGTCGGAACTAAAGTGTCGGAAAATTGACCATATTTACTAGTGCATGTATCTTCTAGGATTATTAGAAAGTAAAGAATACATCTCAATCCTATGAAAGAAGAAATATTGCTTCACATTGCATGCATTCAATCATCCCACTAAATAATTCTATAAAAAATTTCCCATTGATGGTGTGTAAAATAGAGCACTACTGAGAGGGGTGGGGGTTAATCAGTAGTGAAGGCATTTATAAAATTTTCTCCAAATTATTATTCTTTAATCATGCATAAACCTAAACAAAAAACTAGAGATCGGAGCATCAAACATAAACATGAAACCATGAAAGCATTCAACACAAAGTACATATATATTTATGGTGGAAAACCCTCTTGAGGGAAAAAAACCACCTCTTACTATTGCGTTGCTCAGATATTTACATTGAGTTACAACTGGCTATTATCAAATGGAGATCTCTTTCTCATGCGGATATACATATTACCCTTCACTGGAAGCCACCACGACCAACGATTCTCACTCTGTTACTCTTGAAATATCAAATGGCTCTACATATTCCTATCTTCTTGAGGCCTCCACGACCAACGAGCCTCACCTACTTTCTTTTGAACTATCAAACTACCATTGGATTGAGAAAAATGCCCACTTATATTGAATTTGTCGGAGACCCCCAACTCCACTCCTCTATGTGGTTCTTGTTTCATACATTTTCAGAATGGAACTGAGAACTACTCAACATGAATTCATATCTGCTAGAGGGGTCCACAACCAACGAGCCTCACCGATATTCTTTTTAACTATCCAACTACCATTGGATTGAGAAAACTGCCCACTTATATTGAATTTGTTTGAGTCCTCCAACTCGACTGCTCTATGTGTTTCTTGTTTCATGCATTTTCAGAATGGAACCGATAACTTCTCAACATGAACACCACAACAAAATATATTCATGGAACACAATAAAAAACTAAATCCAAAACACTAAACTACAACACAATCTCAGTAGACACCGCATAAAATAATATGATCAATATATCAGTGAAACCCTCTCTGAAACAAATAAAACTGCTCAAAACTAAATGTTGCACTCAAAAAATAATATGGAGAAAATAGTCTCCAAATACACCTACAATCACACAAAAAAAACACCTTCCACCAATCCACACTTCATCTTCTCACTCACTCCACAAAATGTTGGTTGGAACACATTTTTTCTATGTTCTATTATAGCTACAAACTGCTTCAGAGAATCTAGAACACAACCATCACACACCACGCACACCCATTTCCACTCTCTCACTCACTCAAAAAATCAAAAGAAAAAATCATACTATCATTGAGATTCCTCCAATATATGGATGAACTAAGGTACTTAACTAAATAATTACCAAGAACTACTGAGCTCCACAAACTTTGTTCATACGCTTAATTTGATCCGGATTTAGCTCATTGCCTTGATTAAGCCACTAACTCCACTTCATGAATTATATTTTCAATGTTAACCACATTCTAGAAGCTTATTAAACTTTTTCCGACCTTTACATGATGAGAACCGAAAAAGACAAGTTGGAAAAAAAAATAAACACATGATGTGCACAAGGATTACAGAGACAAAGATGCTTTAGGCCATACTCACAGGCACAACACTAGATAATATCGACTAGTAACATACATAAGCCTCCTTACCAATGATTGGAGCCTCTTAACCACATACACATGCTTGTCTTCATGCAACTGTGACAGAGGATAACAAAAATCAAACCAATTCAGGCTAGATCTCTGCCAAAATTCTTGGACACCTTCATCAACTCCAAAACACACCTCCAAACCTTTGTGAAAAGTATGCAACTGATGATATATTCCAGGAAAATTTGCAATAAGTCAGTGACATGGATACCCTAGTATTCCAAATTCCTCATCAAGACCAACACCTCTATCTCTTCAAGTAGCAACAACAACCTTTCCAAACACCTCCAACACCTATAGTAATATCACTAGCACCTGTAGCAACATTTCCAACACCTTCAACAATAGCATCAAGTCATCAAAATCCTTCCAACACCTGTAGAGGCACCTCCAGCACATGTTTCTCCAACATATGTAATCTTGTGTATCTGTCTTATCTAGAATCTAGATCCAAGACTTATGATTATCATGGTTTTTGGATATTTTCATGATTTTTATGTGCAATTCATGTGACGTATACCACATCAAATAACATGTCTTTTAACTTACTCTATCCAAAGTGGATATCCTACATGGGAAGTAGATATTGGATGTTTGTTTATGGTCATTTTGTTTCATTTTTCTAGATTTCCAAAGACTTGGTAGTTAGAATTCTATGCTATACATATAGGTTACTTGGTAATTAAAACTATATATTATATAGATAGGTTACTCTATGTTCCAATGCTTCCTTGATTTTAGACACAAATATTTTGAGGGAATTCAAATCTATGTTTAATTAAACATTAATCTTGCATATCAATGGTTGATTTCACATAAGGAGGAGATTTATGCTTTTCAAATATCTAATTATTGAAGACTAGATCTTAAATAATTAGATATTTGAATTCTCCTTTGCTACTGTTTCCACTAAACCATAGTAAAGGATAATTCCTTTATGTGGGACACATAAGCCATGTGGGGTCACAAATAGGTTCATAGCTAGAAATTTCTATTACAAGGAAAAGACAAAGGGGGAATATTGAGCTTTATATTGTGCTTATAACAACATTAGGGAATATTGTGTTAGAAAATTAAATATTACAGAGCAATGCAACACATAAAATATGCGGAAAATACAAGCACACAAAACACATAAAACCAGAGAGACACAAATATAGTGGTTCACCCAGTTTGGGCTACATCCACCCCAAACAGCCAGTCCTTCTTTTCTATTATCCAGCAAAATGAAGAGACAAAACCTATAGCAGATCCGCTGTAATATCCTTTGTTCTCTCTCACAGTCTCCCTATCTGTTTCCCGCTCAGAGAATACATATGCAATACACAGCCGCAATACAATACCCTCATAAAAGAGAGGGGTTTCCTTCTAGGGAAAAAAACCCTAAACTAAACATAACTTCTACTGTCAGATCATTCGCCTAATGAATGGCCCAGATTGACTAGAAATTACTATACTTTTACAAGGAAATTTTACATCTATTTTTGGCTTCGGGGGCGCTTCCCCCGAAACCCCCGTTGGGGGACCGCTAGCCCCTGGACCCCCCAGCCGGTGGGGTAGGCCCCCTCGGACCCCGCGGGGGGGGACAAGTCCCCCCCGCACCCCCCTGCGTGCAAGGGTGTAAAATTTTCCTGGGGTATACATCCAGCTAAAACAAGGATCTCTGAATCAGGAAGAAAATCAGGCTCCACACCCAAAAATATCCCACTTGGAGACTGATTGTAGCAACTCCACCGCTGCTTCATTTGCTGGACAATGACTCCTCTTTGGACCTGGCTATTCCTCATCTTCATCATCATCCTTGAAGACCAATAGAAATTGAGCACATTTTCATTTTCTCCCTGGTTACAACTTTTGTTAGCATATCTGTAGGATTCTGGCTAGTGTGTATCTTTTCCAGCTTCAACTCTCCATCTTCCAATACTGACCGTATGAAATGGTACTTGAGATGTATGTGTTTAGTCCTGGAATGAAATGCTAAGTTATTTGCAAGATGAATGGCACTTTGGCTATCACTGTATAACGTGCTCATATCATGCTTCTTACCCAATTCACCCATAAGCCTTTGTAAGCAAATCATTTCTTTACTAGCCTCTGTAGCAGCAACATACTCTGCTTCTGTTGTTGAAAGTGCAACAACACTTTGGATTTTTGAAACCCAACTGACAGCTGTTCCACCTATAGTAAATACATATCCTGTAGTGCTCCTCCTGTTATCTCTGTCACCTACCATATCTACATCAACATATCCCTGTAGAGCAATGTTTGAACCACCAAAGAATAATGCTTGATTTGTGGTACCTCTCAAATATCTGAGAATCCATTTTACTGCCATTCAATGTTATTTTCCTAGATTATTCATGTACCTGCTTACAACTCCCACTGGATGTGCAATATCAGGCCTTGTGCAGACCATTGCATACGTTAAGCTTCCAACTGCTGATGCATATGGAACTTTAGACATATAATCCATGTCTTCTTCAGTCTTTGGTCACATATCCTTACTAATTTTGAAATGGATAGAAAAAGGTGTACTAACAGGTTTTTCATTGTGCATATTAAATATTTTCAACACCTTTTCTATGTACTCATTCTGAGACAGTGTTAATTTGCAATTTTTCCTGTCTCTAGTTATCCTCATACCAAGGATTTGTTTTGCAGCTCCCAAATCCTTCATTGCAAATGAATTTGCCAATTTTCTTTTGAGCACATTTATTTCCTGCATGTTAGATCCTGCAACAAGCATGTCATCTACATACAATACAAATATAATATAGCTGCCATCATTTTGCCTTTTTAGATAAACACAATGATCGGAGTGACATCTAGTATAACCTTGTTCAGACATAAACTTGTCAAATTTTAGATACCACTACCTTGGAGCCTGTTTTAAGCCATACAAGCTCTTCTTTAACTTGCACACCAATTTTTCTTTCCCTTTTACCTCATATCCTTCTGGTTGTTGCATGTATATCTCTTCCTCCAAATCTCCATGGAGAAATGATGTCTTTACATCTAACTGTTCAAGATGTAAATCTTCCGCTGCTACAAGACTTAAAATAGTTCTGATTGAATTCATTTTAACAACAGGAGAAAATATTTCATCAAAATAAATACCTTTCTTCTATGCAAACCCCTTCACCACAAGTCTAGCTTTGTACCTCTGTTTTCCTCCATCTTCTTCCTTCAGCCTGTAAACCCATTTATTCTGCAATGCAGTTTTACCTGCAGGCAACCTGACTAAGTCCCAAGTCTGGCTATGCATTAAGGAGTCCATCTCTTCTTCCATGGCTAGCTCCCACTTCTTGCTACTTTCAAGCTGCATTGCTTCTTCATAACATTCAGGTTCACCAGAATCAGTCAACAATAAATAATATAATGAAGGAGAGTATCGTTCAGGGGGTCTACTTATCCTGGTAGATCTTCTAACACCACTTTCAGGTGTTTGAGGTGCCTATTGCTGTTGTGGTGGTTGCTGCTACTGTGGTTGTTGATTATTATTATTTTCAAGCACCTTTACTTTTTCAGTTATCTCATCAAGAACTGTGTATTCCTTGCTTTCTTTTTCCTGTTTCTTTTCCTGCAACTGATTCTTATACAAGACCTTTTCATTTAATATTACATCTCTGCTCCTAATGATTTTGTGATTTTCATAATCATATAAGCGATAACCAAAATCATTAACACCATATCCAATAAAGGTACATTTCTTTGATTTTGCCTCAAGCTTTGTTCTATTTTCTTTATTAATATGGACAAAGGCCTCACAACCAAATGGCTTTAAAAAAGAGTAGTTTACCTTTTTACCTATCCATGCTTCCTCTGGAATACCACCATCCAAGGAACTTGAAGGCCCTCTGTTTATTAGATAAACAGCAATATCTACAGCATCTGCCCAAAATTGTAAAGGCAATCCCGCATGCAATCTCATGCACCTTGCACGCTCCATGATTGTTCTGTTCATCCTTTCTGACACACCATTTTCTTGTGGTGTTCTTGGAACTGTCTTTTCTCTACGAATTCCATGCTCTGAATAGTACCTATCAAACTCTTTGCTACAATATTCACCTCCATTGTCTGATCTGAGACACTTCAACTTCTTTCCTGTCTCAATCTCAACCAAAGCTTTCCATTTCTTGAAAGTATCAAATACATCAGATTTATTTTGAATACAATAAATCCAAGTTTTTCTATTTGAATCATCAATAAACGTAACATAATAGCAAGAGCCACCGAGAGATGATACCTGAGCAGGTCCCCATACATCTGTATGCACAAGCTCCAATTTTTCGCTCTTCTTTTCTTTCCCAACTCTGAGAAATCTGACTCTCTTTTGTTTTCCATAAATGCAATTCTCACAGAAATCCAAATCAACATTCTTCAAACCTGGCAACAAATTTCTTGAGTGAAGAATCTTCATCCCCTTCTCACTCATATGTCCAAGCCTATGATGCCATAGTGCTGCATCTGCTCCTTTGGAAGTTAAAGCATTAACAGAGTTAGAAATACCATTGCATAAATACAATGTACCAACCTTTTCGCCTTTTGCTATTACCAGGGCTCCTTTGGTGACCTTCCAAGTTTTATCTGTGAAAGTTGTCACACAACCTTCATCGCCTAACTGCCCTGTTGAAATCAGATTTTTCTTCAGATCTAGAACATGCCTTACCTCCTTTAGTAGCCATTGGTTTCCATTCTGTTGTTTTACAAGAACTTTACCCATTCCAACAATTTTACAGGGTTTATCATCACCCAAACGAACTTGTCCAAAATCTCCTCGAACATAGTCATGAAAATATTTCTTATCAGGTGTGGCATGGAATGAAGCCCCTGAATCTACAACCCAAGAATCAGTAACATTTTCGAAAGAAAGAATCAAAGCATCTTGTAACACATCACCTGTCACATTTGCTTCATGATTATTTTCTTGTTGTGCATCTCCTTCTTTTCCCTTCTGAGATCTACAGTCTTTCTTTAGGTGTCCTTTCTTTCCACATTTCCAGCACACTATCCCCGATCTAGACTTGGATCTGCCTTTCCTTGATTTACCGTGATATCCCGAGCTCTTTCCTCTTTCCATTCTCCTTCCCCTAGACTCTGCACTCAAAGCATTACCCAATGTCTCACCGGAGATTTTCCGTCACATTTCCTCGCTAAGGATAGCACCAACAACATCATCAAACTTTAAAGTAATAGATCTAGAGACAGAGTTACTAATGGCCATTAATAAACCATTCCAACTCTCTGGCAATGAGCACAAGAATAACAGACCTCTAACTTCATCATCAAATTTTACCCCTACAGAACTTAACTGACTGGTAACTCTATTAAAATAATTTAAATGGTCTGCGACAGATCCACCTTCCGACATCTTCATATTAAATAGTCGTTTCATAAGAAATACCTTGTTTGAGGCCGAGGGTTTTTCATATAGTTTTTCCAACGTCTGCATCAAACCCTCTGTTGTTGTTTCCTTTGAAATATTGAAGGTGACTGATGCCGCAAGGCACAACCGTACTGTTTTGAGTGCCTTTCTATTGAGAATGTTCCATTCCGCGCCTGTCATGGTCGCCGACTTCTTAGCTTTTCTGCTCAATGGTAGGTACAGATCTTTCTGATACAGATAATCTTCCATCTGGATCTTCCATAGCAGGAAGTTTTGGCCGTTAAATTTCTCGACCCTAAACTTAGCATATTCCACCATTACTCCCACTCAAACCAGGAACCCTTCTTTCTTGCGAGTTTATTAGCCAAATATACCTTCAACTCTGATACCAATTGTTAGAAAATTAAATATTACAGAGCAATGCAACACATAAAATATGCGGAAAATACAAGCACACAAAACACATAAAACCAGAAAGACACAGATATACGTGGTTCACCCAGTTTGGGCTATGTCCACCCCGAACAGCCAGTCCTTCTTTTCTATTATCCAACAAAATGAAGAGACAAAACCTACAGTAGATCCGTTGTAATATCCTTTGTTCTCTCTCACAGTCTCCCTATCTGTTTCCCGCTCAGAGAATACACATACAATACATAGTCGCAATACAATACCCTCATAAAAGCGAGGGGTTGCCTTCTAGGGCAAAAAACCCTAAACTAAACATAAATTCTATCATTAGATCATCTGCCTAATGAACGGCCTAGATTGACTAGAAATTACTATACTTTTACAAGGCAATTTTACATCTATTTTTGGCTTCGGGGGCGCTGCCCCCAAAACCCCCGCCGAGGGACCGCTGGCCCCTGGACCCCCCAGCCGGGGGGGATAGGCCCTGCTAGACCCTGCGGGGGGGACAAGTCCCCCCCGCACCCCCCCGCGTGCAGGGTGTACAATTTTCCTGGGGTATACATCTAGCTAAAACAAGGATCTCTGAATCAGGAAGAAAATCAGGCTCCACACCTGACATATTGTTCTAATAACAACATTTTTTCTTATATTTCCATTATTAAGCTTTATATTGTGCACTTATCACCATCGGTGCACTTTCCATAAGTTACGTCATTTAAAACAACAATGATTTTATCATTGTTTTAGCATTTAGGCAATGATGTAAATAATAGGCATCGATGCATGTAAATCATAAAGATGTATTCTTTATTATTTTTATTGTAGCAAGTTGAAAATAATAGAATGTAACAATATGTATATATTTTAAATAATTATTTTAATATTTCCATAAAATTTTAATAAATCATCTTATGTTTATCTTTAAAGGTTTATGCAAAATTGTATAATAATTTTATCCTAATCAAGTTCCCTTTTAATATGAAATTCAATCTTAAACAATTGTGATGCATCAAATAATGGTATATGGGAAATTGTGTTGCATCAAATAATGGTATGTGGGCATTGTTAATGCAAGAGAGGCACCCTTTTTCCTTTGCAAGTAAAAATTTATGTAAAAATTACTTGTTTGAAATGGAAATAATGGTCATTTTTCATGTAATGGATAAATCATGTGTTTATCTTGCCAACCATCATAATTTAATTTCTAGATTAAGAGAGATTATCATAATTTAAAATTATTTAAAAATAAGAAAGAAAAATTAGGTTAATCCACAACAAGTAATATGATAAATCATGTCTTTATCCGGGAAAGCATCATAATTTCTAGATTAATTAAAACTATCGTAATTTAAAATGCTTCATTGAAAATGTTGTGAAAATTATTTCTTAATTAAATTAGAAGAAATGTGTGTCAAATTTAATTATCCCTTAAATAAATTGGACAATAAATTGTACTATTATCTCATAATCACTTGTAATAGTTAGCTGAGTGTGATAGACTCAGTTAGCTCATCAAATCCCAGTTGAGGGTTGTTGGTGTCCCAAAATGTCCTATTTTTCACCATTTTCCCATCGTAATACCCCAACCTTATACCTTTGTTTCATCTCCTTAAACCACTTCTATATTGCACGAGTCCAAGGAAAGCTACCTATTTCCACAAATGCTTCATTATTCATGTTTAGGATTTATTAGGTGTTTAATTAATTATTTTTCATAGATTTTGTGCCTTTAATAACGTCCTATAACTTATGTTTACTTCCTATAAGTATTTGATAAGGTTGAGGTATTAATCGTAATGTAGCTTGATCTAGTGCAGGAAATCTCATGCACCTCCATCGCAAACACCTGTCCCGAGATCTCTGCAACCATTCGTTCACGCCACGAGGGCTACTTGCCATGTCACTCAGATTAGTTGCCAATATTCGGAGATCAAACTGAAGTGGAATATTTTCAAATATTATGTTGAATATATGATCCATGGCCAACGTTTTGTTTGCATCGTGATATAGCTGAAAGGCTTAATTTTGTAAAGTCGTTTGGTAGGCAGTTCGGTTGAGAGGCCTGATCTGGGAAACGATTGTGTAGATCAGTTATGGCGATGAGCCAAGGACTGTATATAATGTAATCCATAGGTAGGAATAGGTTAGCGATAAGAGTTGATAGCAGTTCTGGTGATAAGCTTGTAATTTTTTTGTCGCCCAAGTTCTGGGTTGGACTCGGATTTATTATGTTAATTGCTGAATTGAATTAATAGAAGGAGGTTGTGCCATGTTTCATTCATCCTGCGTTCAAATTTCTATTTGATGCATTGATTTATCTTTTGAAGAGTCTTGTTTCTTAATAGGGAAACGAGCTGGTTGGCTAGGGCCCATCCAACCTAGCTCATTTACCCCTTTCATTTTTGTTGCTTGAAAGGTGTTTTAAATTATTTAATTGCAGAAGTGTGGCTTGAGTTAAGTTCTTTTTCTTGCACATGAATTTCAACTTCTGTTAAGGGGTGAACGGATCCGTTTGTGTGAAAGTTAATTTCAGTTCATTTATTTCTGCAATTTCCTTTTCAAGATTGCTTTCACCTGGATTGAGCAGGAAGTCTAATCCTGCACCAGTGCCCGTTGGTTTCTATACTGCATTTTTACATAGTTCATTTCATAGCAAGCATTTCGTTCTTTTCCTTTACACAACTTAATTGATTTCTGGAAATAGTGTTGACATCAAAAGGAAGTTTCTCCGATATTGAAATTTAAATTCTTAAAATGATTAAAGATGACTTCATAAAATGCATGAAAATGTTGTTGCATAGTCTTGATCTATTCTGCACTTTACAATTTCTAGGAAAAGGATTGAAAGTGATTTAAGTTATCATAGTGAACTTTATTTTCTGAACTAGGATCTAATTTCATGCAAAGTACCTTTGATAGAAGATTGATTTGCTTTAAGTTTTCAAAGCCTATTCTTATTTTAGTTGTTTATTTACATTTTTCAAGGTTCATTTAATTAAAATACTTTCCCTTCGTGTGCAAGTGATTTCCAAAGTTGTCTCACATTTCCAATTTATTTTATAGTTAACACACTTCTTTATTTTCTCGAAATCGATAACTTGGTGTAGGAAGCTCCGTTCCTATATAAGAACTAGTGTCTTGTTACAGGAACAGAGCACTCTAAACCTTTTGGCTTTGAGCCCCTACACGAAGACATAAGTCTTCAGTAAAAGTACAAAGTATACTTTTCACACAAATTTCTATGCCTGTACTAGTGCAATCATATTGCAGTATTGCAGGAAAGACCCGTGTGAGAAGGAAAATCATTAGAAAGCAGGTTTTCTTAAGGGCCCACTTGTTGAAATTTCCAAGTACCTCTACTGGAGATAAACATAGGCTTTTATTCAATAGTTAATATTGATCAAAAGCAGTGAGAATGTTCCTTTATTTAATTCTTCCTCATATGCATTATTTTACATTCCAGCACTAGAACTGCATTGGTGTTAATTGCCTTTGGACTTTTTATTTGATTCTGCAATATTTCGATTAAGAAGTAGGAATATAAAATAGGAAAATTTCATACCACTTCTGGCATTTTTTGTGCTTCGCTCTAGGTTTATAAACCCACGGGTTGACAATTAAGTGTTGAGGATTTTTCTTAAGTGCAATTCCTGCACCCAACATTTTGGCGTTGTTGCTGGGGAGGCGATTTGAATTGGTAAGAATTTTCTGTTTTTCCTGCAATAGGGGTAAGTCTGCTATTATTTTTTTCTGTATTGTGCATCTATTGTTTAGTGTGTTTTATTGATTGAAGGAATTTATAGATTTTGAGTTTTTCTTTTGATTTTGCAGCATTTTATTGAAGTTTTTGTTTTGTCATTTTTTGAAATGAATGCCTAAAAGAGGTAAGGGTCCGAAGCCCACTAAGGGCTGAGGAAATACTATTAAATCTAAAATTAATTCTCACATTGAGCCTTCTCTTACAGGTAAGAATTCCAAACAAACCTAGACTCATCGTGCAGGAACAGTCTACTTGGACTTTGGCAGCATCAGTCCAGGTGTGACTCAGCCCATAAAGGGGAAGAAGGAGACTATTAGAACCCATAGTCAGCCTTCTCAGCCTATTAAGAGTGGTTTGTGTGAAGAAAAAACAATGATAGATCATGAAGACAATGCAGAAGGGACTGGAAAAAACTAGGTAAATGGGGAACAATCCACGTTTTGAGTTCTGATTGTGGATCCTGATACCGTTGTACAAATGAAGAATATTCCACCATCATCTCTTCCTCATTTTTACAGTACAGTTCATGAAGACCTAGACTCTTTTCTATTTGAGTTTGATATTTTGTGTAGGAGTTATGATTATTCAACTGAAGCCCATAATTTAAATTTGTTTCCAGCCACTCTCAAGGACACAACATTACGCTGGTTCATGGGATTAGGAGGAAACACTATAGATTACTCGTAGCATATGAAGAGAGTGTTCTTATCGAAATATCAGGAATATTGTAAAACTAGAGATATTCAATATGAAATCTTTACTATTGTGAAAAATGATGATGAAACTCTAGAGGACTACTTAGAAAGATTCCTGTATATCTTACAAAGGTCAAAGCACAAATTTTATTTAAGTACCATTAGAACCTTGTTCTTACGTGGAATTACTGATGATGCTAGGAAAAATTTGAATTTGTTAGGACAAGGGGATATTGCTCAAAAACCTTTTGATCAAATCTATGACTTGTACAGGAAATTCTCGAGGAATTAATATATATTTGGTAAAGGAACTCACAATAGAAATAAGAAAACCAAATCTATTGATGTTATGATTATTGGATTGGAAAATAGAATGGATAACATGAAAATTGAGATAATGAATACTGTTAGCAAGCAGATAGAATCTTTAAAATTTCAGCAAAAACTTGTAGAAGAACAATATTCATTGTCCTAAATGTAGAAAAAATCATCCTTTGAGAGAGTGTCCTCTTTATATAAAATAAACTAATAAATGTGTGATTTGTGCAGAGAACCATACCACAGAGAGATTTACCTCCATACCTAGGCTGAAAGCTATAATTGAAGGAGGGAAACCTGAAGCTGAACTATTGTATTCTATGGGAGCGCGAAGAAACTGGCCTCAGGTAAGTGCAGGTATGGTTCCTGAACTTCCACCGCATTTTTTTGGTTACAATGCACATTCATATTCCTATCCTAACACTAGTCACTCTCAACATTGGTAGCATGGGAACCAATATAAATATGGACAACCCTCTCAATCTTGGAAACAAGGATGGAGAGGGCCAAACCATTCACACCATTCCTATCCGTCACCTATGTAGTCATACCCACCTACATATGAACCTTACCCAATGCCTCAACCGTCATTACCTCAGCTGAGTCAACCTACACCACCATTTCCTTTACCTCCACCATTTCTACCTCCTCGACTTCCTTCTCAACCTCTACCAAATCCTAATAACAAAGTGGTACAAATGATCCATTCCATGAACCCTCTTTTATCATTCGGATACCAGTCTATGCCAGTTGAAGTCAATGATCTCCAATTGAGGTCGGGGAAGAAGGTAACCTCAGAAAAGCAGAAGCATCCCATGGTGATTATCGAGGAGAAAGGGGAGGAGGAAACTCATAACCATTCAATGAGAGGTGTCACCATTCATCCTATCCCAGTACCTTCTGATACTTTGCCATCCTCTTCCTTTCGGCGTCCCTTTCCAGAGAGGCTATTTGTGGAGAGGAATGACCCTATTATTGAGTCTAGCTTGGCTTCTGAGCTTAGGAACCTTTTCATAAAGGTACCTTTGCTCCGAGCTATTAAATATATCCCCACATGTACCAAGATCATTAGGGAACTCTGCCTCAAGAAGCTAGGAAGGAGAATATTGGACCCTCAAACTATTCAATTTGTTGGTAGAGAAGTAGAGTTGTTGACAGGATGTGTGTCCATGGAGAAACATACTGATCTTGTAAACCATGTTGTCTCTATTTAGATAGGTGACATCCTTGTCTCTAATGTACTTATAGACTTGGGGTCAGCCATTAATGTCGTAACCAAGCAAACCATCGATCAACTTGGATTGTCTCATCTTCATCCTACTCCCACTATGCTTGAATTTGAAGACGTATCTAAAATCAAGCCAGAAGGGGTGTTGGATGATGTGATGGTTTCATTAGATTCTTGGGAATATCCCACATATTTCATTGTGCTTTAGCCAAAGAATACGGTGGGAGGGTTTTCCATGGATATTCTAGGAAAAAGGTCACCTTGTGTCCACCCGCTAGATCCATTCAGGACCTCCGAGACACTTTGTGGTTAGATTACAATAGAAAAAAGGATACTCAGTCTGTTTCCCTGATACATCATTATGTTGATTCCTCACAAGAAGGTGAGATTCAAGACTTCCTGAACAATCTATACACTATGCCTAATTTTGACCCATTGAGCCAAATATTTAGTTTATATTTTTAGGAAAGTCACGACTCTCATCCTTCCTCACCACTATCTCTTACCACACCTTTAAGTGCTCTTGAGCTTGATACCACTCTTTTTTAGATTAGTCCGGGAAAATCCTTGCCTATCAGTTCAAATTTGGACTCATCACAGCAAGAGCAACTTGTGAACTTGTTACAGAACCATCTTAATGCCTTTGCATGGGGTTATGAAGATATGAAAGGCATCCCTCCTGAAACTTGTACACATCATATCTATATTTATGATGGAGCCTGACCTATCCAACAACCCCAAAGGCATATGAATCTGGCTCTAAGATATGTTGTAAAGGAAGAATTGCAAAAAATCTTGGATGTTGATTTTATCTATCGCATTTCCGATAGCCAGTGGGTCTCTCCATTGGTTTTAGTCCCGAAGAAAGATGAGAGATGACGCATTTTCATTGACTATAGAGAATTAAACAAAATCACTCTCAAAGACTACATCCCCCTTCCTTTCATTGATCAGGTGCTAGATACCCTTGCAAGTAATAAGTACTTCTCTTTTCTAGATGGATTTAGTGGTTATAACCAGATACAGATTACAATCGAGGATCAATACAAAGCCACTTTTACATGTCCATGGGGTACATTCATTTATCGAGTGCTTCCCTTTGGGTTATGTAATGCCCCGACTACCTTTCAAAGGGCAGTCTTGGCTATTTTTGCTGACCTTGAGTGTGTAGAAATTTATATGGATGACTTTTCTGTGTTTGGTGATTCATTTTAGGAGGCCCTAAAAAGCATAGAAAAAGTGCTTCTTCATTGCCAAGAATCCCATCTTGCATTGAGTGATAAGAAATGCAAATTAATGTGCAAGGCAGGGGTGGTGCTTGGCCATCTTGTTTCTGACAAAGGTATCCAGGTTGACCCCGCTAACTTATAGATTATTTTGAGTCTTCCTGCACCCAAAACTCAAAGGGAAGTGAGAGGTTTTCTAGGAAATGCGAGCTACTATAGGAGATTCATTGAGAAATTTTCTAGGATAGCTACCCCCATTTTCCAACTTTTAGCCAAGGATAGTGAGTTTTTTTGGTCCATATCTTGCCAACAGTCCTTTGAGACATTGAAGGAAAAATTAGTACAGGCACTAGTTTCGAGAGGACCAAACTGGTCCCTGCCATTTCATATTTCCTCCGATGCCTCAGATACTGCTATTGGCGCAGATTTAGGACAAGAGGAAGACAAAAAATCTTATGCCATCTATTTTATTAGAAAAAACTTGTCACCTACCAAATTGCATTACACAATTACTAAGAAAGAGTTTTTAGCTATAATTTTTGAAATTAATAAATTCAGGCACTACATTACAGGATATGAAGTATTTGTGCATACTGATCATTCCACAATAAGATATTTGATGAATAAACCATTAATTAGTGGTAGAGTGACTAGGTAATTGTTATTATTACAGGAATTCAATATTACTATTGTTGATATACCAAGGAAATACAATGTAGTAGCAAACTATCTTTCGAGATTAAATAATCCAGGTGAAGTAATTCCCACTGATGATGATTTTCCTGACGAACATATTTTTGTTGTATCAATAGATTCCCCATGGTTCACTGACATAGCTAACTATTTAGTCACTGGAAAAACACCGCCTCACTTATCCACCCAAGAAAATCAGAATATTATTCAAAAAAGTGCTACATATTCCTGGGTTCAAGGAGACCTCTTTTACACTAGACCAGATCTCATTATCCGTAGATGTGTAAGAGAGGAATAAGTGTTTGATATTCTAAAATATTCCCATGATGAACCTTTTGGAGGCCACTTTTCTAATAAGCAGACTGCATATAAAATATTACGCGTTGTCTATTTTTTTCCATCCTTGTTCAAAGATGCCAAACAATATGTCAAGCAGTGTGATAGCTATCAGCGAGTAGCCCAGCCTAATCAAACCAATTAAATGCCTTTATGTCCTCAAGTTATGATTGAGCCTTTTGAAAAATGGGCCATTGATTTCATAGGACCAATAAATCCAACATCATTAAATAAAAAACATATTTTGGTCTGTACAGATTTTGTTACAAAACGGGTAGAAGCTAAAGCTATTTATTTTGCTAGAGAAAAAGTTGTTGATTTTATTTTTACTGGAATCTTTAATAGATTTGGTGTGCCTAGAGAAATTGTTTCTGACAGTGGTCCACAGTTTATTTCTAATCTGGTACAGGGTGTGATGGAGCATTACAAGATCTAGCATAGGAAATCTACACCATATCACCCGCAAGCAAATGGTAAGGTGGAATCCACAAATAAGGTGATCGAATTCATCCTCACAAAGAAAGTCAATATGCATCGAAAGGATTGGGCTAATATATTGCTGGAAGCCTTGTGGGCATACTGAACCACTTGGAGGAACATCATAGACACACAAAATATGAGTTGGTATACGGAAAAAAAGTCCTGTTGCCGATAGAATTCCAGATTAAGACCGTCAGTGCTACAGTCCAATTGGGACTTGATCTCTCTGAAGCACAACAACAACGTCTCCTACAGTTGAACGAGTTAGATGAATTCCAAAGGGAATTTTTTCAACAGAACATATTAATCCAACAACAACGCAAGAGGTGGCATGACAAGTCCATTCAGAAGAAGCAGTTCCAACCAGGTGATTCGGTGCTCCTTTATGATTCTAGATTCAAATATTTCAAAGAGAAATTCCATACACATTGCATGGGGCCTTATGAGGTGGTCAGAGTATTTGAGAATGGAGAGGTAGAGATCAAAACTATTGATGGACAGAATTCAATATTCTTGGTAAATGGGCATAGATTAAAGGTATATTTTCAGCCCCTTGCTAAGAAAGATTTTACACAACAAGTACAAAAAAAATTTGGGAAGGAAATGGTAGGTGGTAACACCAAAATGTTTAAGACATGATATTTTCTTTTCCTAAAAAAAAATAGTAAATAAAAATGAAATGAAAAAAAATGACAAAAATGAAAAAAAAAAAAATTCTTGTAATTATGAAAATGAGTTGACTGACGTGATTGCAGAAGGATCAACCTGAAAACCAACTTGCTGGAAATGAGATCAAAATTTCAATAAAACAGGAATTTTTCTTGATATTTAGATATGTTGGATGTCACCAAGAAGAAGCAGGTTCGATGAACCAAGCTCTTACTCAAGTTTGGGATAACTAGCATGGAGATTTTGACTCAATAACGCTTAATTCCCAATGCATTTACTTTTCCAGCACTAGTGCAGGCAGGTTTTACAGGTAAAATTTTTCCCTTCTTCTATTTCCCATTTCGTAATTTTCCACTATTTTCTTTTCTCAGTCCCATAGTGATTACCTTCCCTTTTTCTTCTAAGATCTATCCCATCTGATTTTGTGAAATCCCTCTTTCTCCATGAAATTTTTTTCCCAATCCCATTTTCATTTATCCCTCTCGATGGTACTGTTCTTGGAATCCCTATGATAATGTTCCTTCCCATTCTGAACTTTTTTTTTCCCATTCCCACTTCTTTTCTCCCTCATGGATACATTGCAGGATCTGCTGCAGTCAGATCAAAAAGGCATGCTCATGAAACACCAAAGAAATGGCGAATAAAAACCTCTTGTACATTCAAGAAAAAATTTTCAGTCTAGCCAAAGAACTTAGTTTTATCAGAATTTCTGTGTTTCTCTTTTCTTCAACGTCCTTGGTACAGGTATGCGCATAATTGGTGCAAGAAGATCAGTGCAGGCATGTAAAAGTGAAAGCAGGATCGGTGCAACCACACGCCTAACTGTAAATACACAGTGCAAGAAACTTCTCATCATAGTACAGGAGCGCTTAATGTGGAATGATTATTGAAAACTATTTTTCCTGTAGCTAAAGTATTACCATGATAGATCATAGCATATATTATTTCCATTTCTATTATTGCTTTGCATTATCATTTATTAGTTAGGAATAAATTATTAAAGTGTAAGATGTTTGGGTTCAGAAATCTAATCCTTTTAATGAATGCAAAAGTGCATCTTAACTGAATCATGGAGATAATGTGGAATAGTATAGACTCTTCGTAACCCTGTGATTACCCCTTCTGAAAATACTTTCCATTACTCATTCATCGTAACCATTACCTCATAACCCAATAATCTGACCATTACACCGCCGCTGTAAATGCCTCCGCTTCCTCCAATTATTATCGCTCACCTATGGAAGAATGGTACATATTAGCATCCATTTCAAAGTGGAATTTGTAATGATTAAAGGTGATTGGATGGGCAGAATTAATCGGGTGGTGGACGGTCGGGTCTCCGCCATAAAATTCTCAATAGATCTTTGTCTCTTTACCATGTGAAATCATTCTAAAACTATGATAGGGAATTGAGGAGAATTTGACTAGGATGGCACCCATGAGAAATGAGTTAGCATCCTCGAAGGAAATTGAATAGACCATAGAGTACAGGAACAGTCTTGCACTATTGCAGGAATCAGGATTCCTCCCGTTCTTACAGAAGTTCAATGGATATGATATGTAATATTCCCAAATGGGAAAATTAGGAATATAGTGCAAAATGTTGGAACAATATTGTAGATCATCATTTAAAAATCAAGAGGCTAATATGGAGACCTTCGTATGTTATTATAGCAGAAAAATATACATAAGAAATGGGCCATAAAATGCATAACAAGAAATACAAGCCTCCAATGGACAAAATCCCTCAATATGAGGTGCTGCAACTATGTAGAAAAGTTGGAAGACCCTTACAACGTTATTTTATTAGCTCTACTACAGAAAATGATTATACATCAGATCTAGGGCTGATATGTGCCTCAAAATATAGATCTATCTCAGATTTGAGCATTATACAAGCTCCTCTAAAGAACCCCTTAGGCGTTTTCAGCAAAACACCAAGTACAAGTTGTAGTTATGAGATCTAAGGTTGCAGATCTACTGAAAAATATAGATCTAGAAAGTGTGGATGATCTGATATGGTCAATACAGTATCCTCCTCCAATATATTTTTAAATTGAAAGGCAGATCCCCTTCACTTGAAAATCAGCTCTCCAAATGGTGCGTTAAACCACCCTGCAACTCCTCCTATAGAAATAACACAGGTCTAGAAGCTATAAACTTCGTTGTAGGGATGAATAACCAGTTGGCCTGATGCCAATGGCCTTCAATACTATCCTCCCAATGGAAAGGAATCCTCCTCCACTGAAAATAAGCAATGAGATGCCCTAGATCTAGAGATCCAATCACCACTTGCTGCAACCTGCAAAAAAAACCAAACCCTCAATAGGATTTGCGCTATAGTTGAAAGAATAAGCTTTGCCTTAAGCCTGATAGTGGACAACGTAGTACAATATCTTCCAAGAGGCCTCTCAAGGAAAGAGTGGGATTCTCGATCAGGAACACCCTGTGCTAAACAATACTCTATCTCAGCCAAACAACAAGAGAAAAGATATATGTCTAGACAAACCATGTATTCAGAAATATAATAAACCCATACATAATGAACAATGGCTATCATCTTCTTCCTTAAATAAGATATGAGCTTGCAAACCCGAATCCCCATCCAAAAATATCACTACATTCACATAAAGCATCTCCATCTAAAACTGTGCTATCCCTCATTGCTCCATAACAATGTTGTTGATTTGGTCAAGGGTGACCCAGTCAAAGTGATCCAGCCCCTTTTCACACTGAGAGTTCTTAATTAAGCTGGCAAGATTTGTCTCTTTCACATTTGGCATTGATTTATTCATTATTAAGGTGAATTATGGACTCCCTTTGTCCTCTTATTCTTTAAACAAAGCAATAAAACAAAATTGAATATTCCAACTAGCTCATGGCTAATTGGGAATATTACAGTCCTCCCTTCCCAAATGTTGCTTGTCCTCAAGCAACTGACAAGGTGAGTGCTGCAACTCTTCTCCTCCTCCATTGGTGACACCAACATGTGATAAGCTTCCCTCATAAGCTAAGTTTTCACCAATCCATCCCTCCATGAATTGCTCCTCCAAAGTTTTCATGAGATGCAAATAATCCATCCCATAAGGAGACAATAGTTCAAATGAAAAAAACATGGTTTTCCCAATGTTCTCCCTAAAACATGTAGCATAAAGAATATGGAGAATCTCTCTCCAATAGGGCACATACATACCTACCATCATCCCTCCAAACATTCCCATAAAAAGTATAAGTACATCATCAATGTATGGGATCAAAACTAAGTACATACAAATAGAAATTTTCATAGATGGAGGTGGGTCATAGTCCCACATATGGAACCAACGCAGTAAATCTCATGATTGCATTAGATCATGATGTGGTAAGTGGTTTCCCCACCACTTACTTGCTGCCCAATTCATCTCACTATGGCTGAAAGTGTGAGATATATTTGGTGCTTTTGGAATGCACCCACAGTGATACAGAATCTCCCTTTGATCTCCAAGGGAGTGGCCATGTTCAGAAAATTTTGTGGCTCAAATTTGGCCATGAAGTTTATATGGAATAGTGCTCCTCCTTGGAGCTATGGCCTGCATAAACATGGTAAAGGAATGCATATCTTCATCAAATAAAACATTATTTACATGAGCATATTCTTCACCAAAATTCCTCCTTAAACAAATGGAGTGGTGCATAGATCTATCTCCTTTCATTCCAAAAGAAGAAAGAGGTGGCTAAATTAACTCCTTCATAGAGTCATGTCTTTCTCCCAACTCCACATGGTTCATGCATATTTGAAAATTCTGATACAGTTCTTCTTCAAAGCCCTTCCAAATGTATATTTCCATGATAGTGTTGTAGGCCTTCATGGAATAATTATGGCTGAAAAATAAATCTTCATGAGACCTTTGTAGCAACTTCTCCTTGAGATTGGAGGCTCTAGATAAGAAGATCGTACCATGATAGTAGATGGCTCCTTCTTGGACTGAATATCCCTCTTCATGTAGTTGGTCATCAAGTATCATGCATGTGAAAATATCCTTGGAATGATCCACTGACAGTTGGGATTTCCAATATGGATCAATCTCCCATAGTGACAGCGCTGATGATGATCTATCACAAAGAATGTATGCCATATTTTTGTTCTCCTCCTTGACATCTCCCATGCCAAAGGTATATGTTGGAGGGTTTCTATCCCTTCCTTGCTGCTCTTCTTGCATATGCACATGCTCAAATGAATATTGAAGCTTTTGGATGTTAGTCTCCCATGTGAGGCTATCATCTATCCAATACTTACTGGGTTTAGTCAAAGCATTCATGTGTGGCCACCATCTTCTATTATGTATTGAAGATTTCTCTCCAAGTGAGATTATCTTATGAGTTTCCATAGCCAAGGAATGGTTTCCTTGTCCCATGATGGTGTCATCCTTCAATCCTGCAGCATTTCCTCTCAGCACAGTTTGAGATGAGAGAGTGGGTAATGATGATAGTGGAAGAATATCTTCCTCCTCTTTGAGCCTACCCAAGACTCTCAACCCTTTATCTTGTTCTTTTAATGCCCCCATCTCTCACAAAATATGGATCAAGTGGTCTCCCAGGTGGTTTACCACAATATAGTGATGTCTCATGGACCATTCTCATGTGCATAATAGATGGGATCATCATGTCCCTGCTTCCACTGCGCAAATTCAGTTTTGTTTCATGTGTGGAATTTTCATAAAACTTGGGTACCACTTTTAATGATGCAAGAGTCCCTCTAGTTGGAGAAATTTATTTAGCCTCACCTCCATGTGGTGGTGGACCATCTCTTGCTATTCCAGCGATGTGACCCCTCTCTTGTTCTTCTTCTTCCTCCTCCTCGTCATCTAAGAAGACCTCTATGTAATGTGCTTTTCCAGCTGCACATCTATGTCCAGGTGCCCAAGCTTCTCGGCATGTGAAGCAAAGCTTCCTCCTCCTCAAATATTTTTGGACATCATCATCAAAAGGTTTTTTATATTGGCTCTCCTTTGAAGGAGGAGCCTTCTCTTCTTTTCCCCTTGATGGAAAGAGGGCTTATGCTGAAATGTTGCCTTTGCTTTTGGTAAGGCATCTTGATGGTCTCTAGCCCTTTCAATGCAATCTTGTAGGGTAGTGGGCTTGGTTGACTTAACCAACCCATGAAGAGGTTCATCTAATCCATCAATGAACATGTACACCCTTCTTTCTATAGATAAAGTAGGAACCATGATAGAAAGTCTTAAAATTTTAGAGATGTAAGTTTTTTCATTACCTGATTGTTTTAGCTTTGCAAACCCCATGAATGGTACTTCAGGATATCTTCTATCAAATCTTTCCACTAGCCTTCTAGTGAACTCTGAATAAGCAGTTACATTGGCATAACCCAATGTAGACAAGCCATGGAACCACTAGTCATGTGCTTCACCTTGAAGGTGCAGTGTTGAAATCTTAATGGCCTCCATTTCTGGAAATTTTTTCAACGGAAAGTAGATGTCAAGTTTTTCTACCCAATATTTGGCAGTACACTTGGATGACCCATCAAAATTTGGTAAAAATAATGTTGGCAATATGATGCAATGTGGGATATTGTTGGCAATATGATGCAATGTGTTGTCCTTGATGGAAACCTACTTGATGAAGTTGTCCTTGATGAAAATTGACTTGATGAGTTGTCTTTGGATAGGCAACCTACTTGATGAAGTTGTCCTTGATGAAAACTGACTTGATGAGCTGTCTTTGGATAGCAACCTATTTGTTAATGATGTAAATCTGATGTATCTACAGAGCAGTTCAGAAGTAACGAAGAAATAATTTCCAGTAAGTGCCAGAGTAATGATGAATAATATATGTCACAATGTATACGCAAGTTTGTAAAGGCCAAGTCGCGTATGCACACGGATAAGTACATCCCAAGTCGCATATGCCCTTTTGCGCTCCAAAATTATAATACCAAGGGGCATTACCATGGTTTTGGCACACAGTATTAAGCGCTGTATGGTGTGTAGGAGTAAGGGTTGTTGATGAATAAATTTCTCTAACGAATATCTGCATGGATGAACTCTGTTCTTAATTGATAGATTTGAATCTATGATGCACCCATGGATATATTGATGGTTCAAGATCTCTAGATCTAAAGATGAGGAATCTCTAGTTTGATCAATGGAAGAAATGATGAAGAACTGGCGCAAGTCTGTTGAAGAACATGAATAAATCTGGGTAAGTTTTATAGATCTGGCCTGCTCTACAAAATATATTTTTACAGATCTATACGCTAGTTTGCTTCATGAAAAGTGCGTATATACGCGGGTTCGCTTCATTAAAAGCGCGTATGGCAGTTAGGGTTTTCTGAAGATAATATACACAGAAGTATATGCGGTTTGGTGTGTAGGAAA
This sequence comes from Pinus albicaulis, assembly GCA_034641835.2. Classification (NCBI taxonomy): domain Eukaryota; kingdom Viridiplantae; phylum Streptophyta; class Pinopsida; order Pinales; family Pinaceae; genus Pinus; species Pinus albicaulis. The sequence goes on from CM076572.1 coordinate 977,456,085, forward strand.
GCGCGTATGTACGCAGCTTCAGTAAAGCAAAGTAGCGTATGCTATTTGAATTAATGACTGGTCAGGGTTGAGCTTGTATCTTCTTATCTATTCTGAAGTCTGGGTTATTTCTGAAGTTCTGGTTACAGTGTTTTCACTGTTCTAATTGAAGTATTTGGCAAAGTTTATGATTGTTGATAATGTGCATAGGTCTGGGTTTTAATGAATACTTCACTCTGAAGTATATCTGCACGGAATGGGTAACAGTCTATTGATTGATCTGAATTAATAATGTACCTATGAAGAAAATGATGAAGAGGGATCTCTAGATCTGAAATGACTATGTATTTTCTAGAGCTGTTTATGAAATGTTTAGATCCGTGATCTGGTGAATCTTTGATGAAGTAAAGGGAGAGATCTGAGTTTTTTATCTGATCTGAAGAGCTGCACAGTCCTGAAAAGTTACAGATCTATACGCATGTTCATCTCAGTGAAAGCGCGTATACACGCAGGTTCGTTTCAGCAAAAGCACGTATGAAATCAAAGGTCGGTTCTAAAAAGTTGAAGATCTATACGCAGGTTGGTCTCTATAAAAGCGTGTATATACGCAGGTTCAGTGAAGTAAAAGTGCGTATGGAATCTAGGGTTTTTATGAAGTGTGTGGAATTAAATGTCTGATTTGTTTTGTTGTTTTACTTCTATCTGTCAATGATGTATTCATACAGATCTGGGTTGTTTGAATGTTGATTATACTGCTGATTATGTGGATTAAAGATCAAGTTGTTGGTTGATTGGTTGATGATTCAATGAATGAATTGATGGGGTTATTTTGATGTATGTGGAGTGGGTCCAGTCTGAAAATCTGATGAATAGTGGCCTACAAGGTATGTTGTGTGGAAGCTGTTGGATCCAGTATGAAAATTGATGAAACGTGGTCCGCAGTGGTGCTGAGGGTCGAAGCCTTCAGTGAGGGGGTTGTAGCTCCCTTCCAGTGGTGGCTGGTAAACGAGAGCAGGGGGTAGTAGCTCCCTTCTAGGAGAGGCTGGTAAACGAGATCAGGGGGTTGGAGCTCCCTTCCAGTAGTGAGCTGGAGAACAAGAAGAGTTCGCGACCTTACGCTGGGTAGATTGCACCAACGTCTTTGCGTATACTGTGCCGGTACAAAATTGTAAGAAGTTTTCTTTATAATAAATATTGAAGAGAGACGACAACAACAACGGTGGTTTTCTCCCAAATTGGGTTTCCACCTTAAATCTTTTGGTGTTCATGTGTGTTGCTTATGTTAACGATGGTTTATTCTATTATTACTGTGCATGCTTCACACAGCACTAAACATCTGATGAATGAATTATGCAACAATCTAAGTAAAGAATTAAATGCATAATAAGATCTCTGGACATACACAAGTTTTCTTAAGGATATCCACGTGTCTACGCGAGTTGGGTTCAGTAAAGTAGCGTATGGTTTTAAGAGAAAGAAAAATTAAAAAGTTTTCAGTCAGCTCTAAATACTGATTCAGCCCCCCCTCTCAGTATTTTTCCCAATAAAGAATATGCCCTTAGTATGGTGTCAATCATGATTATGAATGAATCCACCACTTCTATGATGATGCCTTGGTCTTATATTGTCCTTTATTTGAAAAAAATCTTGAAAACTCAAGTGATCCTTGAATATATGAGTTTGAGATTCATACTCCATAAAATAGTCTTCAAGGGACTCTTGCTCTTGAAACCCTTCATTTCCCATGGCCAAAAATGTAGGCATAGTAGAGCATTGGGAAACTTGTGGTTGATGCATTGGTTGATCATTCCAGTGGTGAGACATGCCAGAGCCTTCACCATGATGAAAACCTTTAGGGGATTCCTTGAATCTGTCCATTCGCATCTCCTTGATCTCTCTAGGAATGTCTTGCATGGCTCTAAGAAGGATCTTAGGGAACTCCTACTCTTCATCTTCACCTCTAGATAAAGGGGTTTTATCCTTGTCTTCTTTGTCATTTTTATAATCAAATTTTTGATGTCTTATTATTTGATATCTCCTCTCTCTATCAGTGAGAGGCTCTCCTTCTTCAGATGACATATTGGCTTTTTCAAGATGCACAAGTTGTGCCAATATTATGCTCTAATACCACTGTAATATTCCCAAATGGGAAAAGCAGGAATATAGTGAAAAATGTTGGAACAATATTGCAGATCATCATTTAGAAAGAAAGAGGCCAATATGGAGACCTTTCATATGTTATTACAATAGAAAAATGTATGTAATAAATGGGCCATAAGATGCATAACAAGAAATACAAGCCTCAAATGGACAAAATCCCTCAATATGAGGTGCTACAACTATGTAGAAAAGCTGGAAGACCCTTACAACGTTATTTTATTAGCTCTTCTATAGAAAATGATTATACATCAGATCTAGGGCTGATATGTGCCTCAAAATATAGATCTATGTTAGATCTGAGCACTATACAATCTCCTCTAAAGAACCCCTTAAGGGTTTTCAGCAAAACACCAAGTACAAGTTGTAGATTTGAGATCTAAGACTGCAGATCTACTGAAAAATAAAAATCTGGAAAGTTTCTGATATGATATGATCAATACAATAGCCTCCTCCAATAGATCCTCAAAGTGAAACGTAGATCCCCTTCACTTGAAAACCAACTCACCAAATGGTGTGCTAAACCACCCTGTAACTCCTCCTATAGAAATAACGCAGATTTGGAAGTAAACTGTGCTGTAGGGATGAATAACCAGTTTTCCTGATGCCAATACCTCAAAATATGTTCAATGGCCTTCAATAATGTCCTCCCAATGGAAAGGAAGCCCCCTCCACTGAAAATAAGTAATGAGATGGCCTAGATCTAGAGATCTAATCACCACTTGCTGCAACTTGCAAAAACAACCAAACCCACAATAGGATCTGTGATGTAGTTGAAAGAAGAAGCTTGGCCTTAAGCCTGATAGTGGAAAATGTAGTACAATCTCTTCCAAGAGGCCTCTCAAGGAAAGAGGTGGGATTCCTGATCAGGAACACCCTGTGTTAAACATCACTCTATATCAGCTAAACATCAAGAGAAAGATATATTTTTAAATAAACCATATATTCAGAAATATAATAAACCCATACATAATGAACATTGGCTACCATCCTATTCCTTAAATAATATATGAGCTTGCAAACCCTTAGCCCCATCCAAAAATATCACTACATTCACACAAAGCATCTCCATCTAAAATTGCGTTGTCCCTCATTGACGACCACTCCTCCATAACAACACTTTTGATTTGGTCAAGGTTGACCCAGTCAAAGTGATCCAGCCCCTTTTCACACCAAGGGTGCTCAATTAAGCTGCAAAGATTTGTCTCTTTCACATTTGACATTGATTTAATCATTATTAAGGTGAATTATGGACTCCTTGTCCTCTTATTCTTTAATCAAAGTAATAAAACAAAATTGAATTTTCTAGCTAGCTCATGGCTAATTAGGAATATTACATGATATGGCTGTGGCCTTACAGTTTCGAAAATGTTCGAGGATGGATGAGTTAAGGTTGGCTCCCTACAGTTCGAAGTTACGAAGGATTCCATAGTGCAAGCCATGGGACTTTCCAACATAGGGGAACAATGGTTTAAGAAGGAAAGGATTGAAAAGAAGTGGTGGCGCCAGTTAGTGGTTGACATAAAAATGAAGGTCGATTGGAAGAAGGGAATTCCATGCAATTCCCTGCTCGGTAAGTGGCAAGAACTTCTCTACATTTACAGAAGTTTCTGACCTGTGAGGGACGGTATTCCCTTACGTTTGTGTATCACTTTCAATTGTTCTTGAATTTTGAGTCCAGGAAGCACATTAATTTCCCATATTATCTACTCCAGAGTTTGGAGAAGATGAAAAAGGAGTGCAAAACAGGAATGCAATCCAAGCCGAGTATAGACTTTACCACCATGGGCTTATTGCGATCTTGGTCAAGAAGGAATTGGAGGCTAAGGATATAGCCTGGGCAACATTTTTAAAGGAATTTCGCATGAGAAAATCTACTGAGGAAGAGTGTAGGAAAGTCTTCTAGGACGAGTGCAAGCAAGAAGCAGAAGGAAAAAACCCCTACCCCTACTAAGACAAAGAACAAAATTCCACGAGTACAGGCTAAGGAGAAGGTTGACAAAGGAACCCTATCCTTGGAAAAAAGGAAGGTGACCAAGGCCTTGACAAAGAATAAGGTTTCTTCTCGGTCGAGCTCCCCGATTCTTATAGATGAGTCACCTCAAGCTTCCCCAAAAGATCACAATCTCTCTATCCTTGCAGATGTGGCAACCCACACCGTGGTAAGTGAAGAGGAAGAAGCAAGAGAATATGACATCCTTTTGTCGAACTTTGTTCAAAAACTAAGGCGAAAGAAAGCAACCCTGAGTACAATCGAGGACCCACCAGAGGGTCGAGAAGATGATGTGGCGCAATATGAAGACCCCCTCGACAATTTTTATGAGCAGGAGCCGGAAGCCCCTGTTGATGATTTGGATGAACAGGGTGTAAAAACCCCTGATGAGTTGGAGAAACAGGGTACTGAAGCCCCTGATAATTTAAAAGTGCAAGTTCCTGCTACACTATACGTGGAGGATTCTGAAACCCTCAGTGCCACGAAAATTCCTAGAACAAAAGCTTTTGTTGACTTGATGCAGACACTAGACAGCCAAGATCATTTTGATCTTAGCGATGATGGTAAATGCCTCGAATCCGTTGCAGAAAGGGTGCCTCCACTGGGTGAGTTGGACGCAAAAACCTCTACCCTCTACCTCAGCACTTGGATAACATACTTGGAACAACAAATCCATGATTTGGAGGCACTCAACCAGGTGATGAAAGAGAAAAACTAGCAGTAACAGGGTACAGTGGAGTTGGTTGCAAAGGTTAAGAAGCAGAAACGTGAAGTAAAATTATGGAGATACCGGGCTTCCAAATGCTACAAGTGCCTCAAGAAGATGAATAAGAAACTGAAGGATGCCTAAAAAAGGAAGCTAAAGGTGGTAACATCAGGAATTAACATTCAAGTGCAGGATTGAGGATGACCCCTATTTTGAAGATTTTTTGCAGACAGGTAAAGGTTGTGTGAGGACAGACAACAGTTTAGGGATGGGAGGTTGTTGGCATCCCAAAATTTCCTATTTTTCACCCTTTTCCCATTGTAAAACCCCAACCTTGTACCTCTATTTCATCTCCTAAAACCACTTCTATCTTTCACTAGCCCATAGAAAGCTACCTATTTCCACAAATGCTCCATTATTCATGCGTAGGATTTATTATCTGTTTAATTAATTAATTTTAATAGATTTTGTGCCTTTAGTAACATCCTGTAACTTATGTTTACTTCCTATAATTATTTGAGAAGGTTAAGGTATTAATCATAATGTAGCTTGATCTAGTGCAGGAACTTTCCTGCACCTCCACTGACAAACACCTATCCCGAGATCTCCACAAACCTTCGTTCATGCCATGAGGGCTCCTTGCCACGTCGCTCAAATTAGTTGCTGATATCTGGAGATCGAACTGAAGCAGAGAATTTTCAAATAATATGTTGAAGATATGATCCATGGCCAGATTTTTGTTCGCGTCGTGATATAGCCGAAAGGCTTAATTTTGTAAAGTTGTTTGGTAGGAAATTTGGCCGAGAGGCCTGATTTGGGAAATAGCTACATAGATCTGTTATGGCCAGGAGTCGAGGACTGTATATAATATAATGCGTAGGTAGGACTAGGTTAGCGATAACAGTTGATAGCAATTATGGTGATAAGCATGTAATTTTTTTGTCGCCCAAGTTCTAGGCTAGACTAAGATTTATTATGTTATTTATTGAAATGAATTAATAGAAGGAAGTTGCACCATGTTTCATTCATCTTGCGTTTAAATTTCTATTTGATGCATTGATTTAGCTATTGAAGAGTCTCGTTTCTTAACAGGGAAACGAGCTGGTTGGCTAGGGCCCAACCAACCCAGCTCGTTTACCCCTTTTGTTTTCATTGCTTGAAAGGTGTGTTAAATTATTTAATTGCAGAAGTGTGGCTTGAGTTAAGTTCTTTTTCTTGCACATGAATTTAAGCTTTTGTTAAGGGGTGAATGGATCCGTTTGTGTGAAAGTTAATTTTAGTTCATTTATTTCTGCAATTTCCTTTTCAAGATTTCTTTCACCTAGATCGAGCAGGAAGTCTGATCCTACACTAGTGCACGTTGGTTTCTGTACTATGTTTTTACATAGTTCATTTTACAACAAGAATTTCATTCTTTCCCTTTACACAACTTAATTTATTTCTGCAAACAGTGTTGACATCAAAAGGAAGTGTCTCCGATATTGAAAGTTAAATTCTTAAAACGATTAAATATGATTTCATAAAATGCACAAAAACGTTGTTGCATAGTCTTGATTTATTTTGCAATTTACAGTTTCTAGGAAAAGGATTGAAACTGATTTAAGTTATCATAGTGAACTTTATATTCTGAAGTAGGATCTAATTTCATGCAAAGTACCTTTGACAGAAGATTGATTTGCTTTCATTTTTCAAAGCCTTTTCTTATTTCAGTTGTTTATTTATATTTTTCAAGGTTCAGTTAATTAAAAGCATTTCCTTTCATGTGCAAGTGATTTACAAAGTTTTCTCACAATTACAATTTATTTTATAGTTAACACACTTCTTTATTTTCTCGAAATCGATAACTTGGTGTAGGAAGCTTTGTTCCGGTACAAGAACTAGTGTCTTGTTACAGCAACAAGGCACTCTAAACCTTTTGTCTTTGAGCCCCTACACGAAGACATAAGTCTTTAGTAAAAGTACAAAGTATACTTTTCACACAGAGTTCTATTCCTACACTAGTGTAAGAAGATTTCAGTATTGCAGGAATGACCCACGTGAGAAGGAAAATCATTAGAAGGCAAGTTGTCTTAAGGGCCCACTTGTTGAAACTGCTAAGTACCTCTACTATAGATAAACATAGGTGTTCATTCAGCTGTTAAGATTGATCAAAAGCAGTGTGAATGTTCCTTTATTTAATTCTTCCACATATGCATTCTTCTAAATTCCAGCACTAAAATTGCTTTGGTGTTAATTGCCTTTGGAATTTTTATTTGATTCTGCAAGATTTTGATTAAGAAGTAGGAATATAAGATAGGAAAATTTCATACCACTTCTAGCATTGCCTATGCTTCGTCTCTAAGTTTATGAACCCCCAGGTTGACAATTAAGTGTTGAGGAGGTTTCTTAAGTGTAATTCCTGCACCCAACAAGGGTGGTTCATGAGGAATGTAGAGTGATTATATTTTTTTTAGATTCTAAGTTGCATTTAGTGTATTATTTTAATGCATGAGAAATCAGTTAACTCATTTAAGTGAGTTAAAGTCAGTCTAACTAGTTGTAACTGATTGTTGTACTAGTGAGAGGTCAAGTGAATTAAATTAGATTTAATTCACAAAGAGTGACCTATCCAGTGGCTGATGATTTACTATTAATAGTTGTGTTCATTTCAGTTCTGATGAAGACCCAGTTGAGACATAGGTTAAAGGGAATTTATCTATAATTTTTATTTACAGAAAATTTCCCAGACGCAATTATATACACCATAGGATTCCCATGATGTATTGCGTAGTCAAGGAAGGCTAATTATCCTATTTAATAGGGATTAATTTCCTAGGGACTGCGTAAGCAAGGCAGGCTGAGAAGAGGCTGAGAATTGGCTAAGTACTAGCCCAATTTTGTCCAGATCAGTGTGAGACAGTTAGTAGAGTGCAACGGACTCTTGTGAGAAGAGTGCATTGTATTGTTTCATGATTCCTTGGTTAATTATACAATAGAGATAGAGGGGTTTTGAGAAGCAAGATTTCCCCAGGAAAAATATTTGTGTTGTGCTATTGATTTGATTCTTTCTCTTACTTCGTGTGATTGAGAGATTGTGTTTATTTTCAACAAATATTAGAAGGATTCAGTATCTTGTTTTACTATATTATGTGATCGGATTGAATCCATTTGGTATACATGTTGTTTGTATAATTTCTACATGGTTTCAGAGCAGGAAATTTTTGGGCGTGTGAGTTTGAAGAGAATATTTGAAACATTTGGTGCAATTTTTCAAAAAAAAAGTATATTTGGATTCCTTGTGAAAAAATACCCAAATTGAAAATAAAAAAATCGGCCGAATCAGATCTCGGATGAGGGATATATCATCGATTTAAAATCAGCTCTTTTTTTAGAAAATTTTGTGACGGCGGGACAATTACAATGTGCGTGAGTAAGAAAAGGAAAGAAAACTAAGGGAAAGAAGTCCCAAGGAAAAGAGGGAAAGAGAGAATTGTCCAAATTCAGATGTTTTCATTGTCACAAGCATAGGCACTATGCTACAAATTTTCCACAGAAGAAGGAAAGCAAGAAGGAGAATGCAGTTGCAGCGGGTGAAGCATTGGCTTCACAGTTCGAGCTTGATTTTACTCTCATTTCATGCATGGCCAACAATGTAATGGGATGTGTGTGGTATTTAGATAGTGGTGTCTTGTTCCATATGATGGGGGTTAGAGATCTCTTCAGTGACTTGGAGGAGAAGGACCTCCAGCAGAGCATAGATTTTGGAGATGACGAGACGTATGGCGCTACCAACATAGGTACAATTACCTTTCGTTCATATGCAATGAATATAATTAGAATTTTAATGAACTTAGTATATCAGTTTATTTTAAAATATTCTAACATGTTCCCAATTTATTCTCTTATAATCCCATTTCTAGCAGCCTTGTCAATTCCTGTCAATACATATCTAGATCCTCTACCAAATTTTGAAGTGCCACTGAAATATCCTCAACATAAGTCAATGATGAAATCATAGGGTTGTTGAGAAAAATATCCACCCATTATCTCAATAAATTCAATACAATCATATTAGATCATTCTCACTAACAAGATATTTAGTGTCTTGGGAGCCAAATTTTCCCATCGTGCTCTATGGAGGTTATATTCAAATATTTCAACATAACCCTCAATACTTTCAACTTCATTCAGTGTCATTTTAAAGATGCACTCCCTCCTCTATTTGTATTTTTAGTAATATTATTATTTCTTCAGGAGTAAATATTTCATCTAACTTCAAGTGAGTATGTTTCCCTTTCCACAAATCATCAATCGACATAGTGCAACATTATTGAGTGTGACAAGAAAAAGTTTCAACTTATGAACATTTATCACAAAACCATAACTCTACATACTACATTGAATTGAAAAAGGATTTTTTTGGGGTATTACCTGGATAGTCCATGAAAATTTGACAGATTTGAGTGGGGTATATTCTTCATTTCGGTTTCCTCATATGATTCTTGAATAGTGAATCCGAAGGTGGTTGTCTCTTCCTTAACTTCATGTGCCATATCCTCTTCACGCTTGTTCTCTTCTTCTAAAGGTGCTACTATTTATCTCCTTAAATTGGTGTCCTTCTCTCTAAGTGTAGTCCAAAAAGGAACTATGAAATATGGTATCCCTTTCTAGGGTGAGCCTCTGTGTTATCATAAAGTGCATCCATACTTATCCAAAGAACATTTTTTCTACTTATATTCAGTATTAATCCTTGATCTTTGGTGGTTGCATAATTTTATTTTCATTAATTCCATGTAGTGTTGAAATGACATCTCCAATTTGTAGTAGTTATTTGTATTTGATAATATCCCACATAATAATGATTTTATGATGCCTTATTCCATGACTATTGATTAGTATTCAAACATATTTTCCGATAATGTTGATGTTGAACTTCTTGTCTTCCATGAAATACTTCTTGTTAATGAGGATGTTGATATGGTTTCACATTAGATTGCTTTCCTTTACTCTACATACCCATTTCATCTATCTTCTCTTCAATGACGATGACCTTCTCTATCCTCTTTGAATAGTATTTGATTATTCTAGCCTTGGAGATAATACTATCATATTTAGCATGCACATCCTCTAGATGGAGCTCAAATTATTTAAGTATCTTAGGATGACCTTCTTGAACCTTGTCTTCTTTCTCCTCTTGTTATAACACCATTTATCACCAGCATATACTTGATGACTTATACATTGGCCATGGGCAACCCTTCCCTTCAGACTTGGACATATTTCTCAAAAAATAGTATCCTAAAACCCATATGCGACTCTGTCCATACTTTTCCATGTATATACGCGAGTCCATACATAGAGAATCATGTATGCCATTTTAAACATTAAAAATATATATATATATTCCCTATTTTATAGGCGGGGTTTACGGTTGTTATAGTAACTTAACCACCCCAGCCCATGGCCTAACTATTCCCAACTGCAAAAACTAATTTGAGGAAGTATAAAATCCCCTCAAGGGAATGGCCTAAGGGAGGAAGAGAGAGAGAAATATAGATATTATACACTGTTAGAGCCCTATCCAAGTCTGATATATTCTCGTGCCTCCTGCACTTCCCAGATATTTTCAGGAAACCCTTGTTTCCTTGAGATGCTCACCACCCTATGTGACATCCATTGTGCACTATTCTTGGAAGAAATATTGAGAGGCTAGGGATGGACGAATCCAGAGGACGGTATGCTCGAAGGTTGTGGCAGATTTAAGGTGATCTCTCCATGTTTGTTTACTGTACATGTCATTAATAACAGAAGTACCATATTGTTCCTGATGTTTACATGTCAATAATAATTTATACATGTGTAATTATCATGAATTGTTCATTTAATATTGTTTTGATGAGATTATGCATGCTTTTCACTAACATCTAGAACATATATAAGCTGTACAACTAGGATTTTGTGTTCGTTCTTTACTGATTTACAGATTACGGAGCACAAGGTGTTGCAGGGGGTTTGCACCCCATGGGATCTACTTCAACTGAGGGATATCTGAGTAAGGTCTGCAACCTATAGATTCTAGTTGTTAGCATAAAAGTTGGTTAAGTGAGTCCTTCTTGTAATGACATGCCCCTGATCTATGAAGGTTCATCAACCCAAGACCTTTAGGCTAATATTTCCCGAAACAAAAATGGCGACTCCACTGGGGAAAAAATTCTTGTCATTTCCCATTTGGGTTTTTTTATCTGTCTTGTAGGTTCCTAACAGGTTTCATCACTTTTTACAGTCTAGTAAGTCCTTTTTCAGTCAGACAGAAGACCTGGTCCCTTGATCAGGCTTGACTTTTTTATTTTTTCCTCATCTTTATTTCCGTACGCAACTTATTCTCTGCACAGTACTGTATACCTCCTGTATTTTCCAAAGGGACCCACGTATACGCGACTTTCATTGGTTATAGTTGCATATACACGTTACTTTCACACTATAAAATTGTGTATGGCTAGAAAATTTTGAAAATTTGAGTTTCCAGTCTTTGTAGTCTTTTATGTCTTAGTTGAACCATTCTTGTGGTGTCTTTAAGGTCTTTTGACTGTGTTTATGGTGATTTCATATCCATTTCTCTCTTATTTTTGTGAAAACCTAGCCAACTGGTGAATTTCCTGTTTTGTGTGATTTCAATTGCAGCTAAAGCACCAAGATATTTTCCTGAAGTTCTTGGATGTTATGACCATTCAAAACAGTGAACCTCTACTTGTTTACTCTTCTTGGCCCTATGCATTGCTTCACTTGTGGTTTTTGCCTCCTTGGTCTATTTTGGTTTTCTTGATTTCTTGGACTTGTCTTGTTGCGAATCTTGAAGAATCTCTTTTGGTTTTTTGAGTTGTTGTTTGTTGCAAGATTGTGATACTATGTTGAATCAATTGATTGAGTTTCATGATTCTTTTTTCTCATTTAAGTCCTGCTACAAAAGTAGCACAATTGGCTTGAGCACTTTGAAGCCTTTGTTGAGAATCATTTTTCTTGATTCGAATTCTTGGGTAGTTTTTGCTTGTCTTCTTGAAATCTCTTTTCTTCAATTATAAGTTAAAAACCCAAAAACATTTTGTGTTTTCCATAGCTTTTTCTTTGAGTTTTTTTTTACTATTTCATTATATCTTTTAAAGCTTTTTGGTTGGTTTCTAGTCTTTGGTTCGTGGATTTATTTTGAAGGAAGACTCTTCTTGATTTCTCTCTTTGGTATCAAGTGCATTTTGGCATTCTTATGCATAGGAGTTCTATTTGGAACGAGCCTTTGTTTTTCTGTCAAAAAGTGATTGAACCATTGTCTTTCTAGAAACTCTTTTTCGCTTCTTTAGAGTTAGCATCTTAGGATTTGCATATCATTGGTAGTTTGCATTAAGTGCATTTTAGAATTTTAGTCTTTTTCGTAACTTTCTGGATCATGTGAAGTGTGAGTGTTTGAAAAGAAAAAACAAAGTTTTTTCTTATTAGTTTCATAGAACCCATGTAGAGATCACTTTTCATCGAAAGGAAATTGTTGCATTTTCATGTAACTAGGTTTTCATTGATTTCTTTTTCATCATAAAACACCATCAGTTTCACCTCCCTGTACCCTTGACTTAAGTAACAACCAATTTAAAACAACCGATATAATTAAAAGCAACTAGAAGTTTTTGTATCATTGTCATTAATCATACACCAACTAGTTAGGTTGTAAGGCCTTAGATTAGGTGAGTGGAGAGTTAACTCTCTATGGCCGCTCAAATTGTTAAACATAGAAAGTTTATTAATGATTGAAATCCAACATCATTAAGTGGATCGGGAAATCTCTCCTCCAAAGAGTCAAGCACGAGGGATAGTGTGGGCAGAGAAGAGAGATACCTCCTCTCCTCTTTTCTGAATCTTGACCTAAGACTGTTATGCCCGGCTGTTGATACGGATTGGTGCCCTTAGTTGCCTATCCTAGGGACCACACAGGTGACTGCGGGGGGGAATACCCTTGGTACCTGAGACAGACATTGCATCACTTCCATCAGTACTTCTGGAAGGTGCCCTTGCGAAGCTTGGGGACTTGCACCAGAAAAGGCTGCCATTAGGAGGTTAGTGTAATTTTTTATGTTACCTTTGCTAGTAGGCCTGGGGCGTAATTACCCTAGACTATTTTCGGAAGGTCCTATTATTTTGTTTTCCTATATTTTGGTGTCTAATCCTCATCACCCGGAGTGGAAATACCTAAGAGATGCTTGTATGGATGTAGCTTATGAAATTTTTAGAGTGTGCTCTTTGCTCCTAGATTGCTTAGCTTCACATATTTTTTGAGTCTAAAATTAATCTCTTAAAGTGGCTGACTGATCACCTCGTCGATCGAGGAGGCTTCGTGGGTTATCTCCTGTGAGTGCCGAGCCTTCTTCAAGAAGGCGTATGAGTAATTTGGTGGGTGATTTTCACCCAGTGTTTTTGAATGCAGTGGAGAGAGATCCTCCGTCGGGGCTTGTTGTTTTTGTGGGTGATTCTGGTGTCGGTGTTAGTATAGAGAGGAGTGCTCCACTCATCTCTAGAGTTTTATTTCCAACAGAAGAAGTAGAAATAGAGGAATTCCCTTAACCTGCTAAGTCTCTTCCATATCCTCCTCCTACTAGTTATCCTCACATTATTCAATACATTAGGTCTGAGTCTCAGAGACCGGCTAATTCCTTTCCATCATTTCCCTTTCTTTTGATGACCATGACTGGGAACACAGTTTCGGCTGTGAACACTGCAAGTGTTCAGACTCCTCTTTCAGTTGAAGGAGGGGGCACTATTTCTATATCAAAAATCACTTCTAGTGCTGCTATGTTTGGCTCTGGAAACACCCAAGCACATGCTTCCCAATCTGGTCCCTTTTCTTATGGAATGCCCACTAGTGGAATTCCTTCTTTCTCCTTTTCTAGTTGCTTCAACTGTCTCCGCACCCATTCCTTATATGGCTAGTGGATCAACTTAGTTTTAAGGGTTCCCCTTTGGAAGTGGGCACATCCCTCATTGAACCCCTTCCTTAGGATCTTTACCTTTTACCTCTCAGACTCAAGGATTCAATCCTTTTTCGGGAGGTCAAATTTCTAATGTCTTTTCGAGATGGAACCCTGTTTTACAACGTTAGGAGCGGGGAGTCAGTTTCTCATTGGTTAGAAAAGGAATGTTCCTTTCCCTTCATCAAGTAATTTCAGGATTTTTCTCCATTTGCAAATGCTTGGAACCCTTACCAAGGGGTTTCCTCTTCATTCAATACCTCAGTTGGAGGGAATCGTCCTATGTATAGTAACTCTAGGTTGGGGGAGGTCCTTCTACGAATGTTGGGTCGCAAGGATTTTCTTATGGCCCAGCATTCTCTACAAACAACATCTGGAAACTTGGTGCCTCAACAAATCCAGGTTATTCTTTACAGAATGTGGGGAATCCTTCCTATGGGGGATGGAATTCCCAGGTCCTCCTCGCTTACCATTTCTGGCAACGTTAATATTTCTAGATATATTGAAATTGAATAACAATCCTATTCGGTATAGTCTGGGTTGGCCTCCCATTCCCACCAAGCTCCCTTCAGAAATTCCAAAGTTATAAGGGAAAACTAGTGAGGATCCGATAGATCATATCACCACTTTCCATTTATGGTGTTCCTCGAACTCCCTAATCGATGATTCAATTAGGTTGAGATTATTTCAAATAACCTTAATTGGAAATGTGGCCAAATGGTACACTAAGTTAACTGGGGGTAGTTTTACTACTTTTGAAGAGTTGGCTACCATGTTCTTAAATCATTTTCAGTTGCCTATCTGTTATGACGTTAGGATTGACCTCCTCGCCAATTTTCAGCAGGATAAGGCAACTCACATTTCTGATCATATTCAGGAATGGCAAAGAAGGACGAGGCTCATTAAGGCCTAAATCCTGAATTAATTCCTTCTTTAATGTTTTTTGAAATCTTTACAGCCAGAAATTTCTAAGGATATATCCCTTTTAGGGGTATTTTCTGAAGAGCAGGCTATTTTTCGGGCTCATCAGTTAGAAATTATTTATTCTCAGTCTGGAGTCCTTAATAAAATTTTGCTGGATGATCCTCGCTCCAAATTAGACTTAGTCAAAGCTAAACATGGTCCTCATGGTGATGGGCTTATCGATTCAATTGATAGCGGTACGGCTAACTTGTTAAGTTAATTGCAATAGTTGTCTATACAATCTTCTTCTTCTGGTTAGGTTGTGCCTTAAGTGTCAACTCCTTCCGAGTCCTTGGCAATTAATGTTGTCGAAACTTCCAACCCCAAATGAAATAAACAATTCGATGGGAGGAAGAAGGGACATAATAACATGAAAAATGACAAGGATGGGAATGAGAATGCAAACAAATCCAAGATCATGTTGGAGAGGGTAAAAAGGATAATAAAAAGAAAGTGAAATTTCCATGCAAATTGTGCACTGGAGATCATCTTACGCACCTTTCCACTAAAATTAAATATGTGCAGTGCTTGTTAGCTCAACAGGGTTCTTCTAGTTCCCAGGTTGTGCTGACAAACCATTTTCCCCAAGGGAAAAGATTAGTTATTGGCTCGAATATAAATACTGGGGCTCCCTCTGGGAGTAGCTAGGAAGGGGAAAATACATAAAACATATACATGATGAGTGCTCACACAGATATTTCTATGAGATCTTGTGACTATGGTGAAGCTGAGTCTTCGAAAGCCAAGGGTGTTCCTGATAGTACTGAGCCACTTCATATTACAAGACCTATTGTTGAGCCTATACCTCAGATGTCGAAAACATCCTAAAAACATTTGGCGATCAATCCTAATGCCAAGGCTACCCAGAACTACTCGATTGTAGAATATCTAGCTCAAATTCCTTGTGCCATGTCTGCGTTAGAGGTGCTCTAGTCTTGTCTGGCTCAACGGAGTGCTTTGCTCACTGCTATTGGGGTTGTTGATCCAAATAATTCTCTTATGATCACATTTGATATGTCAAATTTTAAAAAGAGACTTCCTCATCATATGGCCTTCCATATCAGATCGACTTATTGGAAATTAAATATCTTTCGAACAATCGTAGATTAGGGCGCTTCCATGTGTGTAATGTCTCTTACATGCTCGAAGGGTATTGGATCTCACACATTTGTTCCTTCAGCCACTCTTCTTACTGTGTTTTATGGTCATTCTCACAGGCCGCATGGTATTGTTCCAGATTTCCCCATCTGTGTTGGGGGCAAGACTGTTAATATTGAAGTTGAGATAGTCGATGTAAGCTTAGACTATAACCTTTTTTTGGGGCGAAATTGGATCTATGAGATGGATGCCATAGCATCCTAATTATTTCGTATAGTTTGTTTCCCTCACGAAGGGAGAATTTTCATAGTTGACCAATTGGATTGTTCTCCTGTAGATTTGAATGCATCTTCTGACTCAACCATTCCTTTGGTGAAGGATACCAAGCCACCTGTTGAGAATCTGGGGGTTGGAATGTACACTTCCTTGATGGGTATTTTTGATCTTCTACCTCCTTCAGTTCATATCAATGTTATTTCATCCTCTAGGGTTCCTATTCGAAGAGATTTCTTCAGAACTAATTATTTTTCAGACCCCTGGACCTTTCCTTCTCCTACCTCCACATTAGAAGAAGGTCAAGTGGGTGGAATGGCTTTTCCTATGTCTGCAGCTAAGATTTCTTTTAGCTCTATTGTTGACTCTGCAGATTCGATTCCATTTTCTCTTTCACCAGAGGAATTGGATGGAGATGTGGCTCTGGCTTGGACTCTCAGTTCATCTTCGGCTTAGGATTGCCTTGATACCACTCTTCCATCTGAAGAGGCCATCCTTGAAGCAATGACTGGTGTAGAGAGACCGTGGGATTATTTGCATCATTGGTCTTACTTTCTCCCAGACTTGCGCAAAGTTGAATCAAGTTTCCCTGGCCCTCAGTGTTCTGGTCCTGTTCACCCAGTCTTGAACCCTTTAGCACTAGCATAAGTTTTTGCTGAATGGAACATGGTTGTGATTTCTCCTACTATCCCAGTGAACAACTCCAGATATCCCAACATCATAGAGAATTTCTTCATTGGAGCCGAGTGTTCCCCTAAAGAGATTCACACTTACCGATCTCTTTCGAGAGTTTCATGATGTGTTTTCCTGGTCTTATGAGGAAATTCTTGGTATAGATCCATCTATTGTCTAGCATGAGATCAAGGTATACGAAAATTCTAAGCCTATAAAAAAAAGCTTCGTCTAGTCAACCCTAGGAAGGCCACAACTATCAAAGTTGAGGTGGAGAAGCTGCTAAAGGCAGGGTTCATTTACCCAATTCCTTTGACTGAGTGGGTTTCAAATCCAGTTCTTGTGGACAAGAAGCAAGGAAAAATTCGAGTTTGCATCAATTTCAAGGACCTAAATAAATCATGTCCTAAAGATAACCACCCCACACCATTTATAGCTCAAATTATTGATGAGTGTGTGGGGAATGAGATTTTCTCCTTCATGGATGGTTTTTCAGGATATAATCAAATTACTATTTGTCCTGAAGATCAGCATAAGACTGCATTTTTTTGTCCCTAAGGTACCTTTTCTTACAAAAAAATGCCTTTTGGCCTCAAAAATGTTGTAGCTACTTTTTAGTGGGCCATGTCTTACGCCTTCCATGACATCAAACAATTTATCGAGGCATATTTGGATGATTTAGCTACTTGTTCTCGCAAGCGAATTGATCAATGATCATCCTTCTCACCTTCGTCAAGTTTTTGAACAATGTCGGCATTATAAAATCCGGTTGAACCCAAACAAGTGTGTTTTTGCTATCAAATTCAGTCGATTGTTGGGATTCATCATGTCTACAGAAGGGATGTGGGTAGATCCCTTCATGGTTGAGGCAATGCTTCAATTTCCTCCCCCATCTTCAATTCGTCAACTTCAAATTCTGCAAGGAAAAGCTAATTTTGTATGGAGATTTATCGTAAATTATGTCGAGATTATGAAAGGATTTATGAGATTATTAAAGAAAGGAGTTTCATTTTTATGGGATGAATTTTCTCAATGCTCATTCGATGTTTTCAAAAAAACATTGACCTCTGCTCCTTTACTAAGTCCACCCAATTATAGCAGAGATTTCCCCTTGTATCTCATGGCAGCAGAATCTACCATTGGTATGGTTCTAGCTCAGGAAGATGATGCTCCTTCCCAGCATGTTATATACTACCTTAGTCAAGGCTTGGTAGGACCTGAACTCTGGTATTCTTCGATAGAGAATTTTTCTTGAGCAGCTATTCATGTTGTTCAACGGCTCAGACATTACATTCTTCTTCGCAAAACTTATGTTTTGGCAACAGTCAATCCATTTCAGTTTGTTCTCGGTAGGAAAGTGATTGGGGGAAAATACAATTGATGGATTGTGATTTTGCAGGAATTTATATTGATTTTATGTCTGCCAAGTCCAAGAAATCATTATTTTTTGCAGAATTGATTTCTGAGTTTCCATGTGGAGAAGAGATTGCTTATGACGAATCATTTCCTGAGGAACATGTTTTTCTCATTTATTCATAGGATCCTTGGTATGGGGATCTTATAGTTTATCTCCAGACTACGAAGTTTCCCTCGACTTTTTCAAAAGATGAGCATCAAAAGCTATGTCACTTAACCAAAATTTATTTGATTATTGGTGACACTTTATATCGTCAGGGGGTTGATTGCCACAGTGGAGCTTGTGGTGTTCATTTATCTGGGCTTGCTACATCCCAAAAAATCTTGTGTGCAGGATACTTTTGGCCTTCGATTTTCAAAGATTGTATGGAATCGGTCAAAAGGTGTCATCCGTGTCAAGTTTACACTTGAAAGATGCGCGCTCATCCAGCTCCACTCTTTCCTGTAATTACTGTCAAACCCTTTACAAAGTGGGGTATTGATTTTATTACTTGTAATCCGCCTTCGGCTAAAGGTCCAAGTACATTATAGTAGCCATAGACTACTTCACAAAGTGGGTTGAGGCTATGCCTACTTTTGGGAATGACAGTGAGACATGAGCTCTTTTCCTCTTCAATCAAGTCATTTTTCATTTTGGTATTCCCAAAGAGATTGTCACTGATTGTGGCAGTCACTTTCAAAACAACATGATAGCTAAATTGGCTCTGAAATTAGGTTTCTAATAGGAGCATTCGTCTTCTTATTATCCTCAGGCCAATGGGAAAGTTGAAGCCGTGAACAAATCCTTGAAGAAAATTCTTCAACGGATGATTGATAAATCCATATCCAATTGGCATATTATGTTGTACCTTGCACTTTAGGCATACCGGATGTCAGTCAAAACTGCAACTGGTTTTACTCCGTTTCAACTGGCTTATGGGTTGGAATCTATATTTCCTATTAAGTGCGAAGTTTCCTCTCCTAAGTTAGTTTTTGAGCTTCTTCCTGAAACTTCTAGTCTCGAAGAATGCCTCCTTCATCTAGAACATCTCGATGAGAAGTGTCGAGATGCAGCTACGATGAATGAGGCACATAAGAAACAGGGAAAGGTTCCGTATGATAAGGTGGTCAAACCTAGGGTTTTCTTTGAAGGTGACCTTGTCTTGGTTTATGCCCAAGATAAGGATTGGGGGCAGGTAAGTTTAAATCTATGTGATATGGCCCCTTCTTTGTTAAAAAGGTCCTGGAGAAAGGATCTTATGCCTTAATTGATTTTGATGGAAATGAGCTAGCGGAGCCCAGAAATGGGCTCTAATTGAAAAAGTATTATGCCTAGACTTTGGCCTGTCATCTTTCTTTGTTGTATATATTTTGTTTTTACATATCTGGGTTTTCAATTTTTGGTGTGATTTTGATGAATTTGATCTGTTTTTGCAGGTAATATTGGATGACATGATTCACTTTGGTTTCGTCGATGGTGCTAGTAGACATACCCGAAACTTGCCTTCTGCGGCTTGGGTACTCCATTATCCATCCGGTCAGTTGTTAGTTTCAAGAGGTGTCTGCATTGGTCCTGCTTCGAACAAAGTAGCAGAATACACTGTAGTGATTAATCTACTCTCACAGGAAATATCCTTGGGTGTTGATTCGTTAGTAGTTTTCTTGGATTCGCAGCTGGTGGTTTCGCAGTTGAACAACACATATCAGGTCCGAGACCCATTTTTGCATCGGTTTCTTTTTAGGGTACATTTGTTACAAATATCATTTCAATTTATAACATTCATTCATATTCCTCGAGCTGACAATTGGATGGTAGACTTATTGGCTAATCAAGCAATTGATTGGCATATTAATCATTCAATACTTTAAACAATATATCAAATACATCATTCATTATCATACATTTGAGTCATCACATCATATAAATCATTGTATAGATATATATATATATAGTCAGAGTGTTCAAAAATGTACAAAATTTGGACCATCATGTCCTACAAAATTAGGGCTTATGCCTGATCATGTCTATCATAAAAAAATATTACAGTCATCCGATCATATCTATAAATCTACTCCTGAGGTCCCTGCCCAACATTTGTGTTCCTATAGAACACAATGGCAGTCGCTATACGACGAAATAACCACACCTAATCTCATGGTACTCCTACCACCCATCTTTAGATAGCCTCTGGTAGGTCCTCTATAGCAGCCATAGGCACCTGGTGAGTCAAGCTCTCCAACTTCCTCTATACTGCATGGAGTGTCCTGCCAGGGTCTTTAGCATCCGCCTCACCTCTGTTGTGCTTGTGCCTTGGGTACCCCTCAGGCCTGACTGGTCCCATGTCTGCATCATGATCGTCATAATTTTGTAAGTCATTTAGTCCAATTAAAAACATTTTTTCATTTTCATACTTTGAAAAAATCAAAAGAATTACATCATCAAAAAATCAAAAAATGCAATCTCACCGATTGCGCCCCATGCTGCACCAGGTGGCAGGACTAGATCTGGATCTTCATGAAAGTCCATCCCAGCATAGGGATAATCTTCCACTACGATGACTTTCTCTTCCCACCATTGGAAGAACTCATCATCACAAGTGGTCTAGGGAACTTCACTTCCCCCTAATATCTTCATGAGATCTTCCCATCGGGCTATTCTTGGATCTCTCAGATTGTTGATAGTTGAGATGACCTTGGGTCGAAACCCTGGGACCCTCTCGAAGAAGAATGTCAGCAATATTGTACCATACCCAAAATGTTTAGTCTTTACTTTCTAGATTGAAGTCAACTATTTTTTCATATTTCTTAGTAAGGTTGTGCACCAATCAAAGAGATGAATCAGCCATTCTACTGCTATGTTGATTTGTGTCCGTGAAGCCTGATGTAGAGAGGCAGATCCTGCTACTCTTCCAATGGTAAAGAGAAGGATCTTCATGTATAAATCCTTCATATCTCTGATAGGAATCTTAGTTCCTACCTTTTGTGCATCCTCTACGCAGTAGACTTGGATATAATCCTCTATGGTAAGCCCTCCAACGTGATTTCCGTGTAAGTCTACTGGGTCTCCTCTCCGAGAGATTCCAGTGATGAAGTATATATCTTCCACTTCTATGCATAGTGGCATCTGATCAATTATGAAACAATCTTATTCCGGCTCCCAATGATCAATCAACATTTGAAGCAAACTTACATTGCTTTTCATATTGGGAATTTTGAAAAATTTGAGCAATCCACAATTTCAAAGAATATCTAGTGAAGTTTGATCTTCCATCACCTCATTGTCAATTGCATCATGCTCACGCTCTCTCTAGCTAATGGACATCCTGATCAAAATCATTAAATGGTTGATTAGATTCAATTTTTAAATTTTCACTCTGCGCATACACGACCTCGCTTGTACACAGTCGCGTATGATATGCAGGTCCGTCCACACAAACCCATGTATGCACAAATGGTTTCATCAAAAAATATATTTTCTACAGTCAAATCTCCAAAATTTTGCCTTAAACAGGAACAAATTGATGAAAAGATTGAGTTTAGACCTTACTTGACTGATTTGGCGTGATTTGATGGCTGATTACTCTATATTTGAGAAGAGGATTTTTTTCCCAAAAGCTCCTCCACTTCTGTAATGTGAAAATGATCCAAATGTGAGTCAAATGGTGTATTTATGCCCAAAATTTGAAATCTTTTTGCAAATTTTCATTATGCTTATTTTTCGAATTTGACTAAGGCTATATAATCATTTGGCTTGTAAGTGTTGGGCAAGGTATTTTTTCAGGTACATGTTGCTGAATTTGATATTTTCCTAGTTTTTCCTTCAGATCCATGACCGCTGACTTGTCATGGAAGGTATCTGATTTTGAACTAGCATATAGGTTAGGGAATTCACTTTCCATTTCTTTTTTCATACTAGCCTCCATTCTGATCACTTGCCCTAGGGTCGATTCCATTATGTCATGAGTACTTAACCCATTTCACTCGCCGATTTTTTAATCATGACTTGGTGGTAGAGCCTTCATTTACATGGGCTTCCTAGTTAGTTCCTCGCTAGCATTTTCCACCATGGTGCAATTCATGTAGGCTCAGGAGTCCTCTTTAGTCCCGCCATGCCTTATGCGTTGAAGCTTCATTCTTCTTCTTCTTCGCTATCATTTTTTTGGCCATTACCTTAGGGGCTCCCTTATGTTGTCGAGTTGTATTACTGTTGTTATCACAAAATTGCACCTGATAGGCTTCTAATCAGACAATATCATGTAAATATTTCAAACTAATCTTGTGAATGAATCTTAGCCTCTTCAGTCTGATAGGGCTCTCTCAAAGGGTTAATGATACTGAATAAAGATGTATTCAAATGGCTAACTCTGTTTGGGAAACAACTTTCTTATGATCAGTGTACGTTGAAAATAGTATCAGTATGAAAACATTGGGCTTATCGAGTCAACACTTTTAGTGATTTAGTAATGAGTTCACTTGACATGGAGGCTGAGGCATGTAAGAGTTTTTAGTAGTAGTACACACACACACACACATGAAATAGGAAAATACACAGTCAATTCATCTATAAAGGAATTCAGAGCATTACATGAATGAATTATGAGTATTATAAATGAAAACCACTAAAAATGGGACACATAAAAGATATATATAAGGTATATATGCACTAAAAACTTAATCATAATCTCAGGTTGGTCAAGAAACAAATCTTTGTATTGCTGAAACAGTGAAATTACATAAAGTTGTATTTTTGCCAAAAAATCTCCAACCCCTGAAAAATTTGACTCTATGGCCTTTAATAGACTTGTTACATCATGAGATGATCTGCCTCATGGCTAGATTCATCAAATTTTTGCCTAATGACACCTTGCATAACCATAAAACATCTACTTAATGACAAAATGACAACTATCCTACTTGACAGTCCTTATCCTATTAGGACTAAAACTGCTCATTATTACATTTAATAGCCTTATCCTCTAAAAAAATTACATATTTTACAAGTATGCTTTCACATGCTAGAATTGGGATGATGGGATTCATCACTACATGACCACTTAACTGACCTCCTCTAAAAATAGAAGAAAAGCCCTGTTTTTTAGGCAAATGGTCTTCTTCTTCCATGAATGCTTTGGCTGCTAATTTATCTTCATTTCGTGGTCTTTAATTGTTGAATAACTGCTTGTCATGGTTCTTTAACTCTAGGTAGTATCCAGTTGTATAAAAATGCTTTAAAACCTGCTAAATGAGCTCCAACAAAAATGCCATTTATCCTCATTATTTTTTATTACTTCCTTTGGCATGGTCTTCATCATCCTTAGACACATATCCCACACAAATTTCACCTTATGAAATATCTCAAAACTGGTTCAAAAGGTAAAAAGACCAACTACAGTATTTTTGTAGCGTTTTGTTGTCCTTCAAGCCCAGGCACACTACGAAACTGTTGAAAAGTGCTGAAAATCCATATTTTTGTGTAATTTGAAAAATGAACACTATAAGTGCCAAAACCTTATCCCTAAGATTTTATTAGCCTTAAAAACCATAAACCAGCTCATCTTATGATCCTTGAGGAATTTCTTCCTCATTTATGATTGGTTGAGCTATTGGTTCTTCAAGCATTGTCATTTTAAGGCCTTTTTTCTCTAACTCTTCATGAATTATTTCAAACTGCTCCTGGAGGTTCTTAACCTGATCTTTCAACCTTCTTTTGGTGGCTTTCAAATGTGTGTTCATCCTCCTGACATGTTTGGCCTCATTCCTTGCTGGAATGGTCCATTTGATAATCTGTTGTGTGTTATCCAAAGTCTTGGAACTAGTGTCAACCTGTTCTTCCCAAATTGCCTTCATCTTTTCAAATTGAATCTTCTCTACACTATGTTTCCTTGCTTCTCTTTTCATAACAGAAATTTCATGATTGGGAAATTTCAATTGTTCTTCAAGGAGCTGTAACTCTGTTTTTTCCATCACCTTCTCTTTTCCTTTCTTTGTTTTGCTAATTGTGTCTTTCTCTGCAGGTGATGAAAGGTCAATGATCTCCTGTGGTGGCTGAACTGTATTAGTAGGTGGTGGAACCTCTTTACTACTCTCTAATAGTTTCCTATCATGCCTTGTCATAGGCTTTCTTGCTTGGAACATGAAACCTGCATCTTCTCCCTCAAATTCTAATTTCTTTGCAGATTTAGCCTTTTTTAACTTCTGTCCACATTCCTCAATGTCCTCAGCGTGGACTATAGGAGTTTCTTCTATGTCAATGGCATGTAAAATATCTTCAATATTTCCTTTAGCTACTGCTCTGTCTTCTATAGCCATTGTTTTCTCTTCTAGGGCGATTGTTTAGCTCCTTTTCCTCCTTTTTGTTTCTTGTTTACCCACATCTTGTTTTTGTTTTGCAGGTTTGACCACTTTTTACTTTTGTTTTGTCGGTGGAACATTTGGTGTGTCAAAACTATGCAATTTCTCTGGCTCCATCATAATTGGCTCACTTGGTTCTACTCTTGCAGGTTCACTTGGTTCTGCTATCAATGGTTCACTCTACTATGTTGCTAATGGTGATGGAATTTTCCTAGGTTTAGGAGTTCTTGATGGAGTAAGAGCATCCAACTCAAAACCACTAACAAAAAAAAAATGATGACCAATCTCTGCCTAACCTTTGGAGTTCATCTAAAACCAAAAGCTTCATTAAACCATGATGAAACAAAGAAGTCTCACTCCCTTCAGACTTTGCTTGGACCTTATCTACCATTTTTGACAAACTTATATGTAAATAAAAAGGTAGATCAAGGGAAATCTTACTAGTAAAGTGAAAAAGTAATTTGAAATGATATGAGTAGAATTTGTGGTATCTCCCTTCACAAGTAAAGTAATTTTGGATGATGAGCAGCAATTTTGAGTAATTGTCCTCTATGCAGCTCCTTGGAACAATATTGGTGAGATCCATTTCACTCTTTTTAGGCTTCATGAATTCTTTGCATTGCTTCATGTTAAACTTGAAACCTTTGAACCACTTCTCCTATCCTCTTAGGATCCCTGTAGTATTTTCAATAACCTCTAGTGTGATGGACAGATTGAGAATTCCTACTTTGGTGGTTGTTCCACTAAATTCAAAGAAAAATATTTGGAAACCTATGTATGACAGCCTTGTAATTTCTCACAAAACTGTAGGCAACCTATCCTTCTGAAAAATTCCACTGTTGTTAGGTCTTCATTGATCAAATTCATGTCTGTGGTTCATATCTCAAGTATTGGCCACCCTTTTTTGTTCTTCTTTTTTCTACCATGGTTTCTTTAAGGTCTTCACAACCTCACTTGATAATTTTCAGCCTCGCTTGATGATTTGCAGCCTCACTTGATAATGGTCAATGTAAACCTTTGAAAACACCAGCCAAAGCTTTGGCTTAATGCAATAGCTCTCCAGAGCTCAATATCACGCAAGAAGGAATGTGAAATGAGAAATTACTGAATTAGGAAAGAATTTAAAGTTTTGATGTCTTCTCATGACCTTATGATGACTCATACATACCTAAACTGATCATGATGACTTCAGACCTAACCATGTACCTTGGTTTTATCCCCCCATGACTCGAATGGCATCTAACCTACTGATTCCCAATTATTTTCTAACACCTAATAGCTATCTTGACAAGATAGACAAGAAACCGCACTTTCGTAGCGTATCGAATGTAAATTTAGTTGTTTTTGCTACAAAACTACCAGCAGCTTTGTAGCAAAAAGTGACTTTTCACAGTGTATTTCGCTATGAAACTGTGGTTTCTTGTATAAAATGGCATTTTCGGTACAAAAACCTTGGAAATTGAAATCATTCAGAAAATAATGAGTGATGTGACATGAGGGGGTTTGAAAATGAGTGGGTTTAGACCTTAGGGTAAACTTAAACAAGAAAAAATTAATATTTTCCTTGACCAAGCATATAAAAAATGAATCCTACAACCCAATTTTTTTTACACATAAACCTATTTAACCTTGTCAAATGATGCTTCATTTTTTGGGTGATAACAAATGCATTTCATATTGACTACTTGTTTATCTCGGCCTTTGGCCGGCTTCATATGGACTCATGTTTAAGCCATCTTTTGACCATGTATTTTTGTACAAGTTAACCATGCAATCACTTAGCTTCTGCAACTTGACACCTTTACCCATGGATGGAACATTCCTCTGAGTGTAACTTACTAGTTTTCGCCACCTTGCATTGAGCATATGATTGTTCCTATCCAAGGAACTAGAGAATCTGTGTCACGAAACTCGTCCTATCCATTGTAGCATAGCATTATTTTATTCTTTTTCAAGCTTTTAATATGAAAAAGACAAAAAAATTAAATATTTTTAAAAAGAGAGGGAATGAGATATTTCTTCCATATTTGATGGCAGCTACAGTGTTAGTTATGTCGCCCTTGAACAAAGCACAAAAAAAACTAAGTCTTTTCTCCATTTGAGATGGTTTTAGTTTTTGACTTAGGAGAAGCCATAACCTTTTTTTATGAGTCAGTACTTCCCCAGTTGGTTATCTCTTCCAATCATATGGCGGGTTTGTTTATGCGTCCTGCATGACAAAATTATACAAAGTTATCATTTGCTGCCATAGTCAAACATGAGTCGTGCTTTTGTTCAAGGGAAGTTAACCTGAGTCGACCTTTTTGTGGTGTCTCTTGACTCATTTTTTAGTTGGCCTTATCGGTCTTGTTAGCATCTTGTTCTATCACATTAGATATTTGGTCCTTTGCTCGTGCTGGTTTGAGAAGGTCTCCATTGACTTCTTACCGACGAGTTTGTCTCTTATCGACTACAACATATTTCTCTGAGAGTAAACCTAGAGCTGCACCCTGGCCCTATTTACATCATTGATAGGTGACCTTGTACTCAGCATTTGATCATCATCATGGGTCTTTCACTGAGTGGTTTCCCTTGTGTTCGACATCAGCTTACATTATCACACCTGGGATTCATGTAGTACCTTGATTTCCATTTGACCCTATCGGTGGATATCTCACCTCTTTGTCAGCTTTCATTATTGGTTGGTTCAAAGGGTTTCTGTCGTGCGCTAGCTTCATCTTGTGCATGTTGGAAATGTACCTCGGGTTGGTTACTTCACTCTACTTCATCCAATTCCTTCCAAATCTTGGCCTGCGGGTTACACTCGTGCTGGACTGATGTGGGATGCCTTAATTCCTTCCTTCCAGTAGATCTTTTCCCATCGAATCTAACTCATTGCTCTGGGAATAAGGTCTAGAGTCCTTTTGTTAGTACCTTAGGGTTTGCAGTCATCAGTGGCAGACTCTTCGCTATCAACTGTGAGGATACATCATTGCCTCCTGATTGATAGATTCTTTCAAGTGTTTTAATTCAACTCATTCATTCGCACTTTCTAGATTGTACTGGGGCACCTTGATACTCATTATCATTATTGGCAGGTTGTCTCGCATTTGTTAATGGTAGACATCAATGACCGGTAATCAAAAGATTTCTCACATGGTCGACTTCAGCTCATTTATTCCCATTGTGTAGAATTGTGCCATGGTGATCAGTGAAGACCTTGGGTTTGCATCAACATGCTTTGGTTCACTTTGATAGTTCCTTTAGTTTTCTGCAAGTGACACCATCCACCCTTATATGTTACAGTTTCATCACAGCAACATCGTATATGTTGGCTCCCGAGTTGCGTGTTGTACCATTTTTTCCACCACTTATGATTTGATACTTGGATATTCAGTTGTGACTTTTGTGATTAGATAACTGTTTCAGCAGCATTGATCAGTCTTCTATTTTTGATACTTGGACTTGATTTTGACTTGTACTTCCGGCAGTGATCAGATGATTCACTATGTACTTTACATTTTCGATATACTTGTATACATATTGGATCCGCTCTATACCTCATATGCACACATGCTTTTCTTTCATTGAGCATGGGTATTCCCGCCTCAGACATGAGCTATTTTTCTGATCTCTCTCACTGGTTTTTTGGCAGGCTGAAATCTGGTGAAGTCCTCTCTAGTCTTCACAAGATTATTTCTATGCACATAATATGTTTCGGCCATCATGTACCCCTTCTGACCTCATATATTAGGGGGACTTTGTTATAGCATCATTTATCACCAACATATACTTGATGATTTATGCATTGGCCTTGGGAAACCCTTCCTTTCAGACTTGGACATATTTCTCAAAAAATAATATCTTAAAACCCATACATGACTCTGCCCATACTTTTCCGCGTATATAAGTGAGTCCATACATAGAGAATCATGTATGCCATTTTAAACATTAAAAAATATATATTTTCCCTATTTTAGAGGTGGGTTTTATGCTTGTTCCAGTAACTTAACCACCCCAGTTCGTGGCCTAACTGTTCCCAACTACAAAAACTAATTTGAGGGAGTATAAAAGCCCCTCAAGGGAATGGCCTAAGGGAGGAAGAGAGCGAGAAATATAGATATTATATGCTGTTGGAGCCCTATCCAAGTCTGATATATTCCCGTGCCTCCTGCACTTCCCAGATATTGTAGGAAACCCTTGTTTCCTTGAGATGCTCACCACCCTATGTGACATCCATTGTGCACTATTCTTGGAAGAAATCTTGAGAGGCTAGGGTTGGACAGATCTAGAGGAAGGTATGCTCGAAGTCCATGGTAGATTTAAGGTGATCTCTCCATGTTTTTTTATTGTACATGTCATTAATAACAAAAGTACCATCTTGTTCATGATGTTTACGTGTAAATAATCTTTTATACATGTGTAATGATCACAAATTTTTCATTTAATACTGTTTTTATGAGATTATGCATGCATTTCACTAACATCTAGAACATATATATGTTGTACAAATATGATTTTGTGTTCGTTCTTTATTGATTTACAGATTATGGAGCACAAATTGTTGCAAGGGGTTTGCACCCCACGCGATCTACTTCAACTGAGGGATATCTGGGTAAGGTTTTCAACCTATAGATTCTAGTTATTATCATAAAAGTTGGTTAAGTGAGTCCTTCTTGTAATGACATGCCCCTAATCTATGAAGGTTCATCAACCCAAGACCTTTAGGGTAACATTTCCCAAAACACCTCTTTAATCGAAAATGTGATCCCATCACTCAAATTTCAACATTCTTCTTGAATTATATAATGAATTTGTGATTTTACCTCATGATTACAACTTCTTAAATGTTCTTTTAATTTCCCTCAAATAGTGTGGTGGTCTCTTCATAAGATCCATGCTTATTTTTTACTTTGATAATGGTTCTTTTCTTCTTTCAGTCTATTGACGTCATCCAATATTTTTTTGTTATGTTTTTTTTATCTACATATTTATTCATCTTTTTTTTTCAATCCATCCTCTGAATCATTATTTTCCGAACTCCCCTTATTACGCCTCCCCTATTTTAATTGTTCAATCTCCTTAACAATATATTCATTAATTTTTTGTGTCTTAAATCTAGCTCATCGCCTTATTATTGATTTCTTTTTTATCTTGTTTTAATTAATCTTGAATTTGATACAATGTATCTATTTCATTATCCTTAATCCATTTATTTGAGGAGAGTTCTTAAAATAATTCGCATGTGATGTTCCATTGAATATCAAGATGAATGTTCATCCACTGCTTCTAAGTTTCACCATTAAAATAATGAAGTTTTGTAAAAGGATTCTTATCATATTCATTTACAATCCTCAACAATTTTACACGATTGATTGCATCTTTATCCTTATTTGCATTAAATTAAGGTTTATCCATTAATTTTTAAGTGATATCTAGCCAAGTCCATGAAACTAACTTCGCTATAATGATAGCAATGATATAAAATATTTATTATTGTTTCATCAATTAATGTTCTAATATTCTATCTTTCCAATGGATTTTGAATCACCCCTATGTAACATCCCAATGAATTTTTTTAATAATTTAAATTTAATATACCTCTTAAAACCCTATTTTTGACTCTATCCTCTAAATGACCTTCGTTCTAGTGCATCTCTACACTTTAGGCATAGCCACCTTAATTGCCTTGTTGGTTTAGCCATTTCATGCTTGATCAATATGGAGAGGCTTCGAAGGGAAATATGCATAGTTTGTGTAACATCAAGAAGGTGAGCATTTTGGGAACATAAAAAGCACTATTGTATGTGTTTTTACCCCTTTTTTTATAGTGGTTGTGTGATATTCACCTTTCATCAAATTATCTATGAGATACTTTTAATTTATGGCATCCTAAAATTAATTTAATTTTTCATCACCACAAATTAACTATAGTATCCAATATCTAGAAATAAGAAAAAATTGTGATTTTTTAAATCTAAAGAGGATAGAATTGTGATTTTTTTGGGGGTGGGAGACTGTTTTTTTCGCATAAAAAAATAATAATTCAGGATAAGGCACCAACGTGATTTTCACATCATAAAGATTTGGAGGAAATATATTTATTATTTATAATAATGAACATGATTAGTGAAAAAATGTCTAAATATCACTTATGAACATAATTAGTGAAAAAATCATCTCAATTTATAAATATTTTGAATCAGAGATATTATGCAAGTTATCGTACTATGACATGACACCCATAACTATTATCTTATACCCATTTTGAAAATCATATTGTTACCATACTTATTTTCATCGTATACTTAGTTTCATTGTATAAAATAAGTATGGTGAGTAGAAAGCCTTCCAAGGTTCATGTAAACATCCTCCGCTTTATTGTAATATTTCTATATTTCCTGGGAACGCACCACCTGGTACTTAATTTATAACAAAACATTGATCTACACCTTAAATACACAACTAGGTTCTTAATATAGATTCAAGGGAAAAGTATATTGATATCAATCGCAAGGACACAACATATTTCTTCCCAATCATGGTTCTTCATTAAAATAACCTCATAACTTACTTGGGCTCCCATCCTAAGAAAATGGCCCAACTAGGAAAACTAAAAAATACAAATTCCTTGGACCTAATCCAACAAATATGTCCAAGGTTGATGCTCGATATCCTTGGAATATTTGGATCTCTAGGCTCCTTCCTATACTTCACAAGCCAAACACTCTAGAGTATCACACTCCTCTTGATCCTGAACCTAGTGTTTTGTATGGTGTGTCTTTCGCATCTCCCCAACCTTTCTTTTATAACTTTACATTGATCTAAACTTCCTAACCTCAACCCTAGTCTCAAAGTGGCTAAGCATCGATATTAGATGTCTCCTCACTTTAGATCAATGGCTAATATTGAAAAATAATCACTAAAGTAAATTACATTATTTTTCCGAAGTTTCTATTAGCTCAATTAGCCAACATACTAATATGTGTTTTTTCATAAGTTAGACTTAGGTTAAGTTATATTAGCAACTTTCTTACACTTGAGAAGGTGTTCTAAGGAGAATGTGGATGACTTATACATGCCTAAACACAAGGATTGTTTAGAAGTATCTACCCAAGATACAATTTTCAACACCCCCTATTAGTGAGAGAGGTTCTTCTTCCCCTTGGAACTATCTTTGATCCAGGACCTATATCCACTCCTCTTGGAGCTTCTTCCTTTGAATTAGAACCTTCTCTAACACTTGGTCTAAAAGGATCCTTGAAGTAAAAATCCCCTTGACATTGTTCCTAGCATCCTCTGTATCTTAAAAATCCTATAAGGTCATCTTATACCAATATACCCTCTTGATAGGCTTGGAGGAATTCACTAGCTACTCCTCCCTACCTTAACTTGAAGGCTAAATTGCTATGAGCTACTCAACCTTCAAAACCTCCTACTTATTTTTCTCTGTCACTATAATTCTTCTTTCCACTGATCACATGTTAAGTCCTTCTAGAAATAATGTGGGTCTATCTCAACCCTTTGATTCACCGACAAAAAATGATTCCAATCCCATGACTTGCATATTCTACTTCTCTCCCTATGGCGGTTGACCTGTGCCATTCCTACTAACAAGCTCTACTGGTATTATTCTTCATACCATGATTTTCCATCTGAACCCTAATGAAAATTCCACTCACAACCTACCATGGTAGATCCCCTTCCCATTTACTCCTTGTTGGCTACTGGATTCGTAAATACCTAATCATTCCTAGCATGGCACACTACCCATGGAATGATCCTATGTAACCATCTTGGAAACTATATCAAGCCCCTACATATTATAGTTCCTTATGCCTCTACAACCTACATGTTACGCTCAAACCCACAGGCTTCTCCAAGCTATCGATTGGCAGATTATTTCTAATAATTTAACCTCTACTTCCTTTCATTCAATCCTCATGCCACCATTGTAATCCTAAAATCATGATGGCTAGACCCATTTTTATTATTATTTGTGTGAAACACAATGCTTTCTCTTACTTTGGTCATCCTCTACCTACTATGAGATTTGCGTCTCCATTCTACCACATTCCTATCACACTCTTATACATGTAACTATAGTTCAATTTTTACCAACCACACCTCTGTCTTCTCAATTGGTCAACACTGTTACAATGGCTAAGCATGTAAACACACTGACTTTTCACCCTATGGGAATATCTCACTAATTTTTACTTTTCTCATGTTATTTTGGTGGTGGTTTTGGTTCAATCTATGGCATTTATGGTGGCTTAAATCACTTTGCATTGGATGTTGCAATCAATTCATTGATCCATAGAGATATTGTCCCACATCTAACTCCATGATATATGTGCTCAGCCCATTTGTTCCCTCTCAGTTGTGTTATCCACTGCCACCATGTTATTTTCTCCTGAACTACTACTCCCAGTTTTTTTTTTGGATGACTAAATTTTCTCCGGTGAATACACACTTGTAATTGTTTTTTCCTCAATTTTATTCTACTTCTTTTACTCCTGGTATAACTAGCTAGACTTGTGTGAATAATCAAAGGCTCAATATTTTAGCTCAAAAATGAAAGTGCTCAGAATTGAATGAAACTAGAATGACAACGTTTGACCTATCTCTAGGAATCCAACGCAGCTCGTTTCATTGAAATATGAGTTTGGATGAAGGAGTTATGGCTAATCGTTGTTCAGAACAGGCAAATTTTTATTAAAAAAATTGCAGAACAGGTATAGGTTGATGACATGGAAACTCAGTCAGCATTTAGGGAATCTTCTTATATTTTTTTCCAATGGGACTCTGACAAGTGTCACTGCTGGATTCAGCAGTTTTGTTTGTGAAGGTAAAAATTTTCCAATGACCTCCTAAGGTTGAATTTGGGTTTATGATATTATGTGCTGGAAATTTATATATTTTTTAATTAATTAAGGTTAGATTAATATATATGTATATTAATTCATTTTAATTAAATATTAATTAATTTTAAATAAAATTTCAAATTCCACATATTATATATATATACAAACCCAAATAAAATCAACGTTATATTCAAAACGCAATGTATTAATATGGTTCGAAGGTTTTATAACAAGGTTGGAGGTGTATTTAATACACGACATATCATAAACCATAATCCAAAGTTCTGTTGGCATTCACATTAACCTTATGCGTTAGCACCTATACTAAAGTTCGAACATGGTGGTTATATTATAGTGAATATGGTTAATGGTGGATATACTAAAGTTTGTTGTCATATGTATTAAGTTGGAAGCGCCATTTCAAAGGTTTTGTATCCATTGCAAAAAACATTAGGGGGGTCGAGATCGGGTTTGAACTCGTGACATCACCCCCAACACACTGCGTGCTTATCGTTAGGCCATGGGCCTTAGTCCTTATAATATATTGCTCCGAACCAGAATTTGAATGTGTATTACTCCGATGGCGGAAGGAGGGGGCCAACCCTCCTCCACAAGACCAAGCGCGTGACCAATGCAAAGGGCTCTGAATCTAAGATCACACTTAGCGCTAAGATCGTATTAATTACACCTAATATGAAGCTTATCTATAGTTAATGATGATATTAATATGGAAACAGAGTTAACGGAGTCCGCCAAATGCGGTGGAGCGCCAGATTTAGTGGAATTATATGGAAATTTTCCAGATTTAGTGGAGAAATTTTAGGAAAAAATTGTTTTCCCATAACTTAGACAATTCTCGACCAATTTTGGCTTAGGAAGAGTCATTATTGGTATATTTTGATTTTTTTGAGCCATTGGAACATATTTCAGAGGCAGAAGAGGTGACCTACATATGTTTTTGTTGCCTTGAAGAAATTTGAAGCCAAGGGCCACCAGTAGGGAAGGCCATGCCTAGAGTATCTGGTAACCAAATTGAGTAAATAAATAGTCATTTCTGATATATTTCAACATTTTAAACTCATTGGAACATGTTCCAAGGGCATTTGATGCATGTAAACAACGTTTTGAGAACAATTTAACTAATATAGAGGCCCAAGCTATGGA
The DNA here is from genome assembly GCA_034641835.2 of Pinus albicaulis. NCBI lineage: Eukaryota > Viridiplantae > Streptophyta > Pinopsida > Pinales > Pinaceae > Pinus > Pinus albicaulis. Next base: position 977,490,666 of record CM076572.1, read on the forward strand.
GCTAGACCAAGGAGATGTAGCCCAAGAGGGGTGAACTCCTTCATCAAAACTTTGTTTTAATGGATCAGTTGTCATGGTTTTTTTTTATTTATGTTGCTTCTGTTAAGCCATTTAAATTCATGATTTATGCTTTCAAATACACTCATAAAATTCATTTTTAATTACCTCTTTGACACACATAAGCAACAAGGGAACCTACACATCAAGCATAAGTTTAGTAAATAAGTTTTATATTTGAAAATGAAATTAGCACAACAAAACTAACATTCAAATTCAGATCAGGTTGGTATCAGAGCACAAGGTTGCTAAGGTTGTTTTCTTGATAGTTTCTTGACATTTTCTTGAAGATTGTGCAAGTTTAATGGTTGCAAATTTTTGATGATGAGAAAGTTAAAGTTGCAGAAAGGTGAAGGTAAATTGTTGGTTGCAATTTTCGAGATTAGGACAAGAAGAAGGACAGTTGAAAAAGCATCATCCTTACCCAAAATTCCACTCATAGCTGCACTTGAAAAATCTCAAATTTTGTCTCAAGAAGCTGAGATTGAAGAGGTGCAGTTTGTACAAGAAGCTGAGTTAATTGAAGATGTACAAGCATCAGAAGTTGAGCTTGAATCCATAGCCATCATGTCAGGTGTTGGAGAGACTCAAGGACAAGGTGTCTGAGTATCTCATACAAGTTAATTTTCATATTGTACATGAACTTCAATAATCAAGTGATTTCCAAAAAATATATGAAAGAGGAAAAGAAAAGAGAGTATAAAAAATGGAGAAAAAGAAAAGGAAATAAAACCCCAAAGAAGGAATAATATTAAAAGTGTTGCTAATCAAAATGCCACTACTCATCAGATAGGTTTGTTCTATTATACTATTATCACTCTATAATTTATAATATTGGCAAGACTAAATTATAAAGAACAACATCAAAACCACTTGAAGCCTAGGATCTAGTCCTCCTAGACTTAGAGAGGGATCTCTCTATATAAGATTTAGATTTGTTTTGAGCTTCCTGCTATTAGGTTAGTTAAAATAAATGTGAGAGTTATTTTGTTTGATTGTTCATGGTAGGATTTGAGGGATTTCATTAAACGGTTTCCATTGGGCTATGGAGTCGAAATAGGCTGGGTATATGCATTGAATTCCAAACCAAATTCAAGGCAAGATAGCTGTGAATACTAGTGTTTTATAAGTGGGTGAAATTATGAAATGAGGAAAAGTGTTTTCAGTAATGATTTAAGAGAAACTAAGAATTCATAAACCATACATCAGAAGAAAACATTGAAATTGTAAAGACAATCAAAATTAAGGTACTCTGAACAGTAAGTCTTAATCTAACTTTCCTGCTTTACAATTAGGATTTTAAATGGTGCACATGAAAACATGACAGTGGGTAAAACATTAAACATGAATAAGGAAAAACATCACCAAGATGGCACAACACATGAATATTGCAGACTGATATTTTTATTGACGCTCCACCTTTAAAAATTACAAAAGTTCCAAATCAAAGGTGCTTATAAAACCAGGGTCCAACCCCAAATACTAAATAAAATTCTATATTTAAACTATTTTGCAATTGATCTCCGTTATCAAAAGGGAAATCGGTTCATTTATTACAAAGTAACTGAAATTTGATGTGTGTGTCTCAGGCATGGATATTGTGTAACGACCATCAACAAATGTCTAAATTCATCATAAAGCCATCATTCAGTTGTAACAGATTTTTAACAGATGTCTAAAGTCATTATTCAGTGTTTCAGTGGTCTACTGTGCAAGTGAATTTGATACTGCTAAGTTGTTCTGATACATTGGATCCGTTGATGTAGATAATCGGTTGAGCTACCTATTTTGTCATCATGATGAGTTTTCATCCTCCCTAGAGTTCACATAAATTTTTTCATTCCTCTTCAGTTGAAATCTTAGCTCTATTCAACTTTCTATAGACTTCATCAGTCTCGGTTTACTTCACAAATGTTGGCCTCAACTGAAATATGTGCCTAGTTTCATGTTCTATATAGACATCATTGTTGATAACTTCATAAAATGCTTTCCCTGTCATGGTTCTCTTCATATTATTATGCTTGGATGTATCCTTTGAAATCTCTATGATATTTTTTACATGATTTGTCCTAGGCACCAGCTTATCATTGATAACAAATAAGGAAGCCAATCCCTTTTTGTTCAGTGGCTCAATCCTATTGAAAAATATACTTACTCCGATCACCAGCTGATGACATATTTCTTCTAGTTGTGTAACTAGACTCTTCTTGTTCAACACCTTTTTTACCTCTAGAATGGTGGCTGTTATTTTTTATACTTGCAGTTGCTCCAATTCATGACTACTTTTAGAATTCAAGAATCTGATGATATTGTTGGCAGTTTGGGGCTTATCCCCAAGTTCATCATTTTCCTTTTCAATGGTAACCTTCACTTATTCAATTAAATCCCTCTGTTCAAAAATTATTTGAATTGATGGCCATACATCATTAATAGATTCAATTATATCCAACCAAATAATTTGCTTAACTCTTCCTACCATGCTTCCAATGGAGGATTCCTGAAGGGACTTCTGCAAACCTTCATTTAAATTTTAACTTATCTATAAATCTGTGGCATGTGCTGAATCTTTCCTTTTAAGCTGCTCTTTTAGGTCACTGAGCTGATCTTGCAGATTTTTAATTTCTGATGTTTGTAATGACATGTTCTCCATGGATTTAATTAACTGCTCAATGCCTTCACCTGGTGTACATGTTATTGTTGTAGGTGTTGGAATCACTATAAAAGGGAATTCCTATAGTCAAATCATGGCCTTAACTACTTCTTTTGTTGCTTCCTTCACTGCATCTCTTATTGTGTTCTGCCTTTCTTTTATCATTTTCTCCATCTCACTCTCCATTTTATTAATTTGTTCTGTTTGTTCGATAATCAATTGAAACACTTATGCCTTTTGTGTTTCATTTTATTTTATCTCCTTAGCCATAGGATCTTCTATCACTGGCATCTTAAGTTGCATCCTCAAAGAAACTATGTCTTCATTCTTCTTCCTCACAAGTGTTTATGCCACTGCTATGTTTGATGAATTGTACCCGAGTTGCCTCACTAAATCCTTAGATATTTAATCCTTGAGTCTTTGGCCATGGAGAAGGTATTTTCCACCTTCAACCATGACTGTGTGTTGGATAATGTCACTTGCAGTTTTGAGAGACTCATGGTTGTACTAGTTAGTGTGGAGGATATCATTTCTCTTGTCTGCTTGTGCATCTCCATTTGGTCTATTGGTTGAATGTTCTTTAAATCAAACTCAAAGGAGGTATTAATGTAGTCTTCTGAAGTCTTGGGTTGAGGGATTTTCACTTCTAATAAGGCCATATTCATTCTCCCCTTTTCAGAGTCAAAATCCGAAAGAAGCCTGCTTTTGGAGCTGCTTGTTTGTTTCCAAAATTGATTATATTTATTGATCTTTAGAACCTCATTCCTTCTTTTGATCTCCTTGAATGTGTAATAGATATCTTCCTCCATTTTCCCTGAAGTGGATGTAGATGTTGGAGTCTAAAAATTCTTTTGTTGGAAAGCCACAGTGGCAGAGGATGTTGAGAAAATTGTTTGGCCACCTCCTAGAGATGAGCTTGGTGAATCTCTGATTCTGATAACTGTCTATTGATCTTTCTCACTACCCTGGCCAATGTCCATGTGGATTCTGGCACTCTTCATGTATTTCATTTTGAATTATTTACTGGAGGGGTCAATATCCATGTCTGTTTGATCTTCTCTGGTCCTCTTGCTTCCTGCTTCCTTTTCTGATTCCTTTCCTTTGTGATCTTGGGCTCCTACAGCTTTTATTTCTTGTGGAGTTGGTGTTTGAATTCCTGAAGTATATATGACCTGCTCTTCTACCTCCTGGAGTGTGTTAGCTGCCCATTTCTCTTTATTCATACACTACTCTATATCCAATCTGTGAGTATGAATGTAGGGTGTGGACTTATTTTCCACCCTCTTCTTAGATATCATCCCCATTGGATCATAGGACTAAGTGAATCAATGTGTGAACTTCATCTCCTTCAATTTCCTCATCCCCTGCTGCTCTACTGTTGCAAATAAATGGACTAATTAGTGATTTGATCATGAATTGTGAATTCTTCTTGGCAGAGACAAAATGCACCTCATTTGCATTTATTATTTGTTTGACATATTCAAGTGCAAATATTCTCATAGAGAGGTACTTGGGAAGTTTATAGGGGGCCAATTCACTGCCATAAATCCTTATCTCTGTGTAGTTTTGGTAGAGGTACCAATTTGTTGTTCTGATCTTCTCTGTCAACTGCATCACCTTCTTTATTTCCTCACTAATCCTCAACTCTATAGTACTGATAAGTGCAATGATTTTTGGATGAATAAACAAATCTACAAACCTCTTGTAGGAGTAATTATTTTGCTCCTTCATCAATAAAGTAGTCTAGAAAATCACTGATTGGGGTTGAGAATCATCATTCAGCTTCATCATCTCAAACTGAAACTTGCTAGATTGGAAATAAACAAACATGTACACTAACATAGAGGTGTATTTGAAAACCTATTCTCTCTAAAACTTTATGAAATATTCATGAATTGCATCTACAAGAAATTGCGCATAGTTGAACATGATTTTGGTCTGAAAATCCAAGGAAATGATGGACAAGAAACCAATCATGGCTTCATCTACCCACTGATAATTATGATAACCCAATAAGTAGGATAAAATAGAGATAATTTGTTTGGTCCTATCAGTAAATATGGATGAAGGGTATGGGGTATTTGTGGTAATTATTGCAGCATTTGTGGCCAAGAATAATTCTAAGGTTTTGGCCTTGCTAGCAAAGTCAAGTTTCTGGTATAATTCTCTCAGGGCTTCATATGGAAAGGGAATGGTATTCTCAACAATGGGGGCCTGAATCATTTCTTGAATGGATTGAGCATTGATGGAAAATAATATTTCTCATGCAGGGTTCACTATGGCTCTTTGGTTTATGTCATAACATGATTGACATTTTTTGATCAGTTCAGGGTAGTCATCAATTCTGGGAAAAAATAAATAAGGTAATTTGGTCTCCCAAAGGCCTATATCATCTACTTCTTGAAGAAATTTATCCTTGAGCCAATAGTAGACATCAAACAAGTCAAAATCTGACTATATCTCGTGGATTTTATAGTTTCTATCAGCCAAGTGTGTGTGATCTAAGTCTACTTGAGGGTAGACCATGGGATTGAAAGGTTGTTGATCTGCCTTTGGAGGCATCTTATGTCTTCTGTAAATCAGTCTTGGATCTACAATGAAGAATGGGATGTAAGAAAAAGGGAGCATAGAAGGGAATATGATATAGATCAACACTGGGGAAAGGGGATAATAGAAAGGGAAGTGTGTTTCACTCTGCAGAGCACTGTGAATTCTTCTACAGATCAATTGGAGGCTTTCTGCGCTGGTGCTCACTGTAAACTCTCTACAAATCTCTGTAAATCCCTGAAAATCCAATACCTATAATTTTAAAACACTATAAGCAAGGTAAACTCTATTTTTGTCATGAATTCATGTTTTAAAGGATGATATGTCAACTGTTGATGGCAGTGCGGGTCCGTTGGATAACAACCTTTCCATTTATGGTGCAACCGGCTCATTGGAAGGAACATATATGATAGGGTGGAGTGGATAGGTAGTTGAGGACATGGGGCAATGACATTTGCAATGGTCCTTTTGATCGGTTAAATAGAGGCAGTTTTGTTAAATAGTGAAACCTTTTTCGGAGGGGGGAGATGGCATTGAGTGGTAATGGAGCGGGGGGTTGTGAAGTACTATGGGCATGCCACGTAGCAGAGTGGGTGGTAATGGCACGCTGCGCTGATCGCCCCCCCCCCCCCCCTCCCCCACCCCCCTTATTGTTAAACTTCAGAGGTGAGGGAAGTTTAGCGCGTGATGTGATGTATGAAGCGGCGGTGGGGTAGGGGAATAAATGAGTGTCAGGGGGTAGTTAGGACTTAGGATAAATGAAAATATGTGGGTTTGGGGGTTTTTTAGGAATAAAGAGAATTGATAGCTTTGGTACTTAGGATAACAATTTTACATGAGATGCGCCCAAGTGACTTTGAAGTCCAAACTATTAAAACATAACCCCTTTTACATCTTTTCAGTATAAACAATCTTTGTCTTGGTTTTCTTCTTACATCAAGGAAACAATGAAACTGGGATGTTGTACCTTGTGGAATAGATTGCGTATTTTCCTTTCATTCTTTCTCCTCAGCACATATACCTACCCAAACTAATCCTCTAAGATTTTTTTCTTCTTTTTTTAGGGTGCATTTGGACTAGCAAACCCTTAAATCATTTTCCTTTTGAATTTCTAACCGAACACCTATCCTTATTTCAGCCTTTGGCTCATTTGAAATTGTTGATCCAATTTCGTTTTCTACCTATCTACTAATAAGGCAAGATTAAACGTTTTGGCATATCTTTATTTTCTAACCAAGGAAACTTTTAAGGATGGAAAATTATTTTGAAGTTTAAAAAATTGGCGAATCTCACTAGTCCCAAATATGAAAATATAAAATGTTTATTGATGTATTTGTAAAATTATTCAAATTTATAATGATATTATATATATATTTTTATATAATGTTGGTGATTTTTAAGGTAAAATAATTTTATATTGTAAAATTTGGGCGAATCACTTTTATAAAAAAATGGAAATTGGCGAATCTTTTTTTTGGAAAAACCATGGAAAATTAGCCCACCCGCGAATCTTAGCCCCTAAAATTTTCCATGTTTCTAACCTATCAAAAAAAATTGAAAATTGTCCAATCATGATTTAGCTGTATGACTGGACAAATCTATCTAATGAGTAGTGGAATTTTAACTTGTATCACTTTCAGTTTGATTTCTTTTTGGGGGTTTTCTTTCTTTTTTATACCCTCTTTTCTTTTTTCTTTTTCTCATTTTCTGTTTTTTATTTGAAATCATTTTAATTTTGAAAAGCCTTTCAATAATGAAAACTTGCAAGAAATGTGAAGTATCCAATCACCTTGATATCCTATAATTTATAGGGTACTAACAGTGGCTCAAGTTGGGGATGGCGCTTCTTGAAAAGAAGTGTCAATAACTTGAGACCAGTAGCCTTGGATGCTCCTTTTTCTGCAACAACTTCAACTGATTTCTTTTCTGTTTTTATATTTTCACATCAAACTAGGCTTAGGGCCTTCACTTTGGGCTTCAACCTTGTCCAATGAATTATTGAAAATTGTAAGACTGTGGTATTTACAATGATGAAATTCCGACATGAATTTCGAAAAAATATGTTTCATCATCCTGCCATTGACAGGACCTCCATGTACTTCTGTACCATCCAACTCTTTGAGAAAATAATATTTACTTCCCCTGAAGGCATCAATGATGTATGGCCCTTTCCAAAGGTTATCAAACTTTCCATGCTTGCCTTTATCCTTTCTTGATTCCCATTTCAGAACTTTATCTCCCAAGTTGAAATCATGGGCATTGGTTCTTTTGTCAAAGATATTTTTGATGTTCTCTTGAATTACTTGTGTGCTGTTGTAAACCTCCTCTCTGGACTGTTGCAATTGCATGGTGTCATTTATCCTCCTTTGAATGTCATTTTTTTCAGCTTCAATCTCTTGGATTATCTTCATTACTGGAACTCCCAAGGAAGAAGGAAACACTACATCCATTCCATAAACCAATTGGTATGGACATATGCCAATTAATTTATTGGTGGTGAGCCTATCAACCCAAAGAGCATTGATCAACTTATTGTGCCATTATTTCTTATTCTCCTCTAGAAGCTTTTTAATGATGTTAACCAGAATTTTATTTGAAGATTCAGCCAGTCCATTACCTTGAGTGTAATAGGCCATTGAATGCCCCAACGTTATATGATACCTGTGACAGAAATCAATCATCGTTTTGGACTTGAAGGCTGCAGCATTATCTATAATTATTTTCATAGGACAACCAAATCTAGAAAGGATGTTGGTTTCTAGGAATTTTATTATGACAAAGTTAGTGGAATTTCTAGAAGGGGTGGCCTCTATCCATTTGGTGAAATAATCTATAGCAATGAGGATCTATTTATGTTGAGCAAAAGATGGAGGGTGAATTTCTCCAATGAAGTCTAGACCGCATTGCTCGAAAGGGCTTTCTACGGAAATAGGTTTCATGGGTAAGGGTAATAGCTTTCTCTTCCCTTCAAAGATTTGACATTTATGACAAGAAGTAACCATCTTATGGACATCAGGAAAAAGGGAGGGCCAATAAAAACTAACTCACACGATCCTGTTAGTAGTGGATTTCCAATAGAGATGGCCACCACAGTCACCTCCATGGAAATCCTTCATTACTCTATCTGCATCATCCTTCAATAAATATTTAAGAAAAATACCTACAATGTCTTTCCAATACAAAACATTATCCAAAATGTAGAATTTAACAGCTTTAAGTTTTAGAAATCTAGCCTTTGTTTTAGAAAAACTAGGAGGAGCATTAAGATTTGAAAGTACATGAAAAATATCAACATACCATGGATAATTCAGGAAAGCTTCATCAATCGATGGAGTTGCTAGTTCCTCTTGATCATCTAATGAGTGTACCATATTGATGTCTAATGTGTGAAATTTAGATTCTTCCAAAAATTTAGATAGTCCCTGGCTGTAATCAACTTGGTAGGCTTGATTTCCAAATCATATTCTAAGATCACTGCAATCCATTTTCCTCTTTTTCCCTCAAGACTGTTTTGTGCTAAGATATCTTTGACAACTGAATTTGGAACATAAGCAATGATATGTAAATGTATAATGTAGACTCTAAAATATTTCAATGCTTTAACCAAAGAAAAATCTTGCTTTTCCATGATATTATATTTCAATGATGCATCTCTCAATGTTTTGATGAAAAAAGCTATTGGTTGCTCATGTCCTTCACTATTTTTCTGTAATAAAATAACAGCAATATTATGTTCAGAAGAAAAATAAAAAATGATGAAATCTTTAGTAAAATATGGAATGATTAGTACCAGGGCTTTTGTAAATTCTAGCTTGACTAAATCAAAAGATTGTTTTGCTTCTATGGTCCATTTTATTTCTGATTCTTTCTTGAGCATATTGGTAATGTTCCTTAAAATTTCTGCTAAGTTTGGTATAAATATTCTTAGGAAGTTGATTTTACCAATGAATGATTGGAGTTCTTTAAGATTTTTGGGATGGATGATTTTTAATATTCCTTCAATTTGCTTGGGTCTATTCTGATTCCATCCTGAGAGACAATATGACCTAACAGCTTTCCTTATTCTAATCCAAATAATGTTTTCTTAGGATTTGGGGAAATTCCAAATTTTCTGCATTTTTCAAAAACTCTTCTAAAGTGTGCTAAATATTCTTCATTAGTTTTAGAAAACACAGTGATGTCATCCAAATAAATCACAATAAAGTGGAAAATGTCATCAACAAATGCAATGTCCATGGCCCTTTGAAAGGTAGCTCCAACATTCATTAATCCAAAGGGAATTTTCACATACACGAAAGTGCCCCAAGGAGTTGTGAAAGTTGTCTTATCTTGGTCATCAGGGTGTACTAACACTTGATTGTAACCAGAAAAACCATCTAACAAATATATCCTACTGGAACCCACTACCCTTGGCAGTATGTGATCCATTTTTGGTAAAGGGTAATTATCCTTAAGAGATACTTTATTAAGATTTCTAAAGTCAATACGAGTCTAATTTTGCCTGTTTTCTTTCTAGTTGCGACAATATTGGAAACCCATTTGGAGTATCTGAGTGGTACTATGATTTTTTATTCATACATATTTTTAATTTCTTTCTCAACTAAAGGCATCAAAACATGATTTATTCTTCACAATTTCTGTTTGAATGGTTTTTGATATCCTTTAATTGGAATTTTATGTTGAATTATGCTTGTGTCATAAGACTTCAGATCCTCATAGCTCCATGCAAACACATCAATGAATTATTTGAACAGGTATATATATTTTCTCTTTGTAATAATAGGCAAAGATTTAGACACTTTGATGATTTTGGGGTTCTGTTCAGTGGCTATATTACATTCCTCAATATTTGTTCCAGTTGGTTCCACTTTGGGTTTCTTTGCCACATCATTAAAGTCAAATAATTCCTCTAAAGGGACCATCCCTCTAGGCATATTATTGTCTTTGAGTTGGAGTATTTCGAATTCTTCTTTTTCTAGGTCTTTTTGATTTTATGTATTATGTATAGTTTTGTTAGCTAGAATACTTACATCGGTATTTACATCTAGAACAATGGTTTCTAGAAAAACAGTTTGTTTTTCCTCAGTACTTTGTTCATTAGTAAGATTGTCTTCCTCACAATCCATGTCTATATTATTGTCTTCAAATTCATCTTTAAGTTGTATGAAGCTTTCGATTTGTTTGTCATTGCCAAAAAATTGCCAGTACCTCATGTTATCTAGCACAGAAGGATGATGTTTGACCTCAATTGTGTGTTGTTTGTTTGGGTGAGGTAGTTTACAGGTACTTGTTGAAAAAGCTAGGCCATTTGCTAGGACATTCTGATTTATGGGAATTACTACTAAATCATATTCATCAAAGGTTCTCAAGAAATCAAGTACAACATTTCTATAATATCTTAATATAGGATGTTTTTCTGCATAGATCCATGTACAGAGATCCTTTTTGTTCCTAATTTTTTCAACATTTGTAATCCCAAAAGCAAAGCTTCATATTCTACAATGTTGTTTGTGCAATGAAAGTTTAATTTGTATGAATGACCCTGTGCACTATTATTTCCCGCATTATACACCCAAATGCCTTCCCCTGAGCCATATTTGCCACATGAGCCATTAAAAATCATATTCCAATGAGCTTCATTTGCTAGATCTGATTGTTCTGTTTGTACTTGACTATCATTATTTTCTGTAGAATCATTTTCTATATGGGAAACTTGTGAATCAATGGTCCCATAATTATACAAAATGAAAGAATCAAGGTCAATGTGAACAAAGTACAGAGGGTAATTGTCAGGTTTCTCTTGGCTACTTACCATGTACTTCATTAATGTTTCCCTATATAGTCTTCTTGATTTTTGTATTATTCCAAAATCTGCACATAAGCAAATTGGAATATTAGATTTTGCTACTTTCACCTAGGAGAGGAATAAATGGATAAGGAGGCCCATGAATAATAAAATATGAATAATTTCCACCTTAATAAGGAAGGGGATCACTTTAGGAGCTGAATTTTACACTTACAATTGTGTGAACAGGGGAAAAATAGATGAGGACATAGTCAAGTTTGACTAAGTCAACATGCATTCTTAAGGAGGAAGAAATCACCTAAGAAAACTGGTTCAATGTGAACAAGGATCAGCCTAAGACACATATGTAAACTAGATTGAAGATCCATAGTGTGAAAAGAGGCATTGGAGGTGGATTAGTTGAACAAGTCAACAACACAACCACAAAAGGAGAGAAGCAAGCTAGGGCAACGCAGTTTTGAAAGAGGAAGCTTCATGAAGAAGTCACCTCAACATTGTGTGGGGTCTAGGGTGGGGAGGCTCACCAAAGATAAAAGGAATGCATAGCATCAAATGGATATCATTCATGTATTCAGATTTCGTGGTCTAGATACCAATTTCATACTTCATTTTTTTAGCCGGAGTTGCTACACTGCTTAGTGCAAAGAATTCCCGTGCAGGAATTCCATCCTCTCTTTGGATCAGCTTGATTACGGGATCAAGAGAGAAGGATTTGAGCTTCATATCAGTACTTGGCTTTGGGCCACTCTTCCATATTCAGCCAAAATTTAGTCTCCTTCAGAAAACTGTGTCCTTTATGCAACAGCAGCAACAACAAAGTTGCACCCTTTGATTTAATGCAAATCCTTGAGGAGGAGGTGTTCATTTCCCTCCGAGAGTTCTAATAAGAGGCCTAGGGAAATTTATTTGTATTATTCTGATATTCCATGTCATGTACAGCCAGGTTTAATACAGAGATGCAGTAACTGCATTATTTTCTGCAGTACTGTTTGTTATTCATGTATTTTGCCGGAAACCTTTGCCGAGTGTCTTTCTCCTTGTGTATAAGTGCTTAAATCTCCATTTATTTTCTGTATGACTCATGTAAAATCTATTTCAGACTTCTCTCAACATTTATTTCAGAAACCCTTCAGAAAATACGCTCCCTATACTTCAGTAACTTTCTGCATACTCCAAGTCATGGGAAATCAGCAATTTTAAGCCTAGTCAGGAATGGAGGATCTGTTTAACATAGAAAAACGCACTTTTTTTTGTTGAAATTAAGCATGTGAATCCTTCTTGACATAATATAACATATCTCAGAGCCATGACCCTTTTTTTATGAATATTTCTAAATACAGTCATTTTAGGGCATGAAAAGCTACTTTTCCTCACCTTTTTTAGAACAAAAGCTGAGTAAAGGTTTCTGCAGTACTTGGAATTTGTTTATGAGAGTTTTTAAACACGTTTTATGATAGCTAAAGCACACATTCCTGAAAAATTCATTTTTCAGGCATATCTTGCTGAGCAATCCCTTTTGGGGATATTACAATTTTCCAAACACTGGAATTGTAGCATATGTCATGTCCAATTGCAGGGTCCCTTGTAGTTTTTCTCCCCATGAGCAAGATAAAAGCATCCCATATTTAGGGGTAATGTCAGCTACAACAATATACATCACTAAACTCTTTGCAGGTATCTGAGCCAGAGTGACACAAAGATATTTGATAAGACCTAGACACATAACTTTACTAGAGTCAAAAGAGTACAAATATGTATAAGTTCTAGTGATTTCAAAGAAAATTTTCTCCATGATAGCGTTTGGCATAAGGTTGTGTGAAGCACCCGAATCCAAAATGGCGTTGTGAAGAATCTTGTCATGAATGTTTAAACTAACATAAAAGGAGGGATGCCTCCTTCCTAGGTTTTGTCATCCACTTCAAGCCCAAACAGGAGTTTAGGCTGATCATCATTTAAATTGACAGTATCTGTATCCTCCCCTATATTTACAGCCTTCGGGACCTGAGATCTGTAGACATTTTTGTTGATTAATTCAGTGAGAGGGATATATATCTTCACTTTTGCAAGTTCACTCTGAATGCTGAATGGGGTTTGAGTTTTCAGTGGGTTTGACAAATCAATTTTTTCAGCCACTATCATTTGGGTAACTTTAGTCTATTTTCTTGTACTAGGAATGTTTTTCTAAGCATCTCTGGCAGGAGTATCTATTGTTTTCTTGGTACTATTTTCTATTTTTTTCTTTTTTGAGCTATTTACATTTTTCCTTGTGTTTTCTATTGTTTTCTTGGCTTCAGATTTAGATACTTTCTTGTCAGAACTTTCTCAATCCTTATTATTAGAATTATCTAAAATTTTCTTGTTTATCAAATTGTATTATCTGTGGACCTCCATAATGGAATTCTCAAAACCCAGTTTGTAATCATCAGATTCTTTGGATTCGAGTTCTATTTGGGTTATTGAAAACAAGCCTTGTTCTTTTTCTGTGAGAAACATAGAATCAACTTCATTAATCCCCATCAAATTAATCTGATTTTCTTCAACCTCCTCCACTATTCCTTCATCTTCATCAGCACATTTTTCTAGAAAAGGAGGCCTAATCTGTTGATCAGGACCTCTTTACTCTCTCTTCCTAACTTGTGGAGGGTTCCTTCTTGGGTTTTGATTTTTGTTTTGGGGTGCTGGTTGATTTTCTCTGGGTATTGCTCTTTCATCAAACTAATTCTCTCCATCATCCTTTCCATAGTCCTTACCAAATTGTCAATTTTGGCATCGAATGTAAAGGCTACAGATTCTTCTCTTATTGTGACTCTCCTCTCAGTCCTCATCCTAGCCCTTTTTGCTAATAAATTAGCTTCTACACTCACATAATATTTTTGCATTTCCTCTAAAGTTGATGAGTCTCTTTCCATAAGCTGATAGGCCATGTCTGGGTCAAATCCATCTGGGAATTGAAGCAGAACTATCCCTTGGGTTGGTTTCATATTAGCAAGGAGTGAGTTGTATATGTTTATAAATCTGGTAAAGTAGTCTTGCACACTCTCTCCTAGAGATCTCTTAATAGTTTCATATTCTGAAAAAATATGCAGTGGATTTTTCTTGACTTCCCATCTGTTTATAAATGTTTAGTGAAAAGTAGGAAGATAATGAATACTATTAGCAGCTAAACCTTTAAAACATTTTCTGACTTCACCTCCTAAAGTCTGGCCAAACATTCTCAATTTGAAACTGTCCTCATCAATTTCTTGCAGGTCAAAACAATCATTCATTTTATCTATGTGTTGTTGGGTTGTCACAAGACCAATGCTATAAAATAGTGGAATATTAGATTGGTAATCCTAGGGCATAGGAGGTAAAGGTGCTTCCAGCACCAATGGGCCATATCTAGCTGCCATGATTGATGGAGGTGGTGGAGGGAGATAAACGGTGGATGGAGTTGGGTGGGTAGAGGTATGAAATATGGATGGATCTAAGACTGTAAGGTCAATCCAATTCTAAGATTCTGTTCTGAATAGATCTTGTTCAAAATGAAAATCAAATTGAATGTCTTGTAAAGTGACAAAGTTATCAGGTAAGGAGCTAGATCTGTAAAGAACTCTGCTACTGGTTTGACTTTCTGCTATAGGATTTTTCCTCAAGATATTCTCAGGATTGTCTACAATAGGATGGGGATTTGGATCTGGATGGGATCTGGTGGATATTATTTTGGGAGCTAGAGTTTAGTTCAAAATCACAAACAAACTGAATATCGAAAACTAAAATAAACCAATCTTTAAAAGAAATTTGTATCATACAGTGATTATAACTGGGGTTTTCTGAATTCAGATGAAAATTGAAATTTTTCTGCCAGTTCCCCAGTATGGTCACCACTATGTTATCACTCTATATTTTATAATATTGGCAACACTAAATTATAAAGAACAACATCAAAACCACTTGAATCCTAGGATCTAGCCCTCCTAGACTCAGAGAGGGATCTCTCTATATAAGATTTAGATTTTTTTTGAGCTTCCTACTATTAGGCTAGCTAAACTAAATGTGAGAGTTTTTTTATTTAATTGTTAGTGGTTGCACTACAAGGAAAATACCCTCTAGTGGATGTTTTTGAGGAACCCCTTATAAAGATACCCCAGACATCCATTTCTAGTGGAGGTTAGCAGGCAAAGGTTTTTGCAGATGTTTTTCTTCCGGTGCGCTTATCATCGTAAACTACACCAGTGCATTCAATAAGAGAAACCACCAGTGTGCATAAAACATTGCCATACTGGACACTGTGCGCTCCATACACACCCGCCCGGCACGTCGTATTATTGTAGTGTATCATTGCTTTACAACTCTTCCGCACTGGTGCATCATAAAAAAGAACGCCAAAACAAAACCGCCTGGTGCGGTATTAAGCAACTTCACCAGTGCGCCAATAAAAACCCCGCGCACTGGAACAGGGTTAAATAAAAAAAATTACGGCAAAAAAACTGCATTTTTCACTTTTCTCAGTGCTCCAGAGCTGTCAAGCACCGATGCAATTTATCCTAGTCTGAGCCACCCTGACATCAGTGCTCCCATTGCACCCATTGCACGCACTGCTGCTATGCATTGCCCACCAATCTTCAGCTTAAATTTTGCAAAACGGTGGGAAAATTTTCTTTTGCAAATTCTACAGCCAATATGCCTCCTCGACGGTCAAATGTACAGGTATTTTTATTTTTTTTCCATAATTACGCCTTTAGTGGATTAAAATTTCAAATAACCTTAAAATTAACCATTTAAAAGAAAAAAAATTGTCGTGCGGTGCGCTTGAGCCGTTCAACTCACACCGATTCGTGGTGTTGCCTGTAAATTTACAGGCTGCACCGCAACTGGTGCTAACGGTATCCAGACCGATTATGGGGTGGTACTAATAGGTGCACTATGTTAATTTAAAATTTTTAAAAAAGTGCAGTGTGGCCGTTTACCCAGCCGCACCATTGACAATGTGGAATTGCGGCAACATGATGCGTTCACTGAAATATATGCCCCGGGGTAGGTAATGTTGTTAGCGCACCGCATTCTACATTTCTACAAGGTCAATAGTGTGGCCTGGTAAACCAGTGCTAATAGTATACGCACTGGTTCTAGGGCAGTACCGAAGGCACACCGTGTTATTTTAATTTTTTTTTAAAAGTGCAATGTGGTCGGTTACTCGGCTGCACTGTTGACCTAAATATCTACCCCGAGACGGGTATTTTTGTCAGTGCACTGCTTTCCATATTTCGACAAGGTCAACGGTGCGGCCTGGTAAAAGACCACACCGTTGACTATGTAATGATGGAAGGAGGTTGGTTCGCTGACTTAACTATATGCCCCGGGGTAGAGATTTTAGTCAACACACCGCACTCCTGACATCGTACATAGTCAATGGTGCGCTACAAATTTTCTAGAGCACCACCACCAGTGCGTTGCATATTATCTGGTGCATCGTCATCGGTGCACTCCATAAAAGGATGCACCGAGACTGGTGCATGACTATTTTTTTTGGCACACAGACTATTTTTTTTTTTTTTCCAAATAAACTATATATGTATATTTCTAAATACATGTCTCATTTAATAAAAAAATTGTATTTAATATGTCAATCATTTAGAGACGTGAAAGGAGAGAAGAGGGGGAACAACAACAACAACAGGTGTAACAGTATAACATGGTTTTCTTGTGGGAGGCACGAGAGAGGGAGAGAGAAGCGTACCCTCACGCTATTACAACAGCTACCTAGGGGCTCCTAAGGCAGGTAGGCCTGCTCAAGTTCTATGAGGAGGCTACTGCCCTAAAGGGCCATGGTTTGTTTTTGAGACATCTTATCCGAAGGTGGAATTCCCACCAACAGGCTTTTTGAGTTGGTCGTAACTAGTGGTACATGCCCATTGAGGAGGATATATATTTCATTACAGGGCTATTGAGGAGAGGGGAGGATTTTCCCTCGTTCCCAGAAGTTCCAGTTGGCTATGTAGCAGGGAGTCAGTTAGTGTACTCCCAGAGATATATTGGAGCATCAGTACTATCTCCTTCAGATTTATAGGTCGCTAGAGGCCTGTTATGTATTGATGCATTTGGTAGTGAGGAGGTGTAGTGCCTCTCACTTCTCATTTCGATCATTTCACACAACACCAGTGACTGGAAATGCATTAGTTGCTATAATATTCCCAATTAGCCCAAGCTAATGGGAATATTCATTTTTGTTTCATTTTTCTGTTTTATGAATAAATGTGTAAAGGAGGAAAATAAAAACTCCTACAACAACAAATAAATCAATTCCACATGTGAACAAAGCTAAATTTGGGCTATTTACATAAACACCCTTATGTGTGAAAGGGGACTGAATCTTTTGACTGGGTCAACCATTACCAAATCAACAGCGCTGTCTAGGAGTGATATTCACTGAAGCACAACACAGTTTTAGTTGGAGGTGGCACATGTGAAAGAAGCTAGTTCATTGAGATGGTTTAGGGTTTGCAAACTCTCAATATTATAAAAGGAAGAGAAGGGAAGCATGAGAAGGTTGTTGATGATAATCAGATTTCTAAAGAATTTGTTTGTTTATACATTTCTTATTCTCTTGGCTGTTTAGCAGAGAATAGTGTTGTTTAGCACTGGGTGTTCCTGATCGGGAATCCAACCTCTTTCCTTGAGTAGCTCTTGGAGGAGTTTTGCATTTCTTGTCCACTATCAGGCATTTTTCCAAGCTCTTCTTCCAACTACAATGTAGATCCTGTTGAGGGTTTGGTTGTCTTTGTAAGCTGCAATAAGTGGAGGCTAGATCTACTCAGATCTAGGCCATTCTAGAGCCTCTTTTCAGTGGGAAAGTATTTCATCCCATTGGCAAGAGAGTATTGGATGATTGGAGCACTGATTTCAGATCTTGGATTGAGGAAAAACTTGTTCTAGAGCCTAGAGCACAGTTTCCATTCTAGTACTACGTTATTTGCAAGTATACAGTTGCAGGGTATTTTGGTACACTTTTGGAGGAGAGATTTCTTGTGTTGGGGATCTACCTTTCACTATAGAGATCCATGGATTTTAGATCTATTCCATGTCATATTCAGACCTGATCTAAATATTGTTGCATTTGCTTTAGAATTTCTGAATCATTCTGTAGATTTGCTACATAAGATCTCAGATCTACTCCATGTACTTCACTTTTTGATGAAAACCCCAAGGGGAATTTGAAGAGGATCCTATCTAGTGTACAGATCTGATATAGATCTAACTTTTTGTACACAAATCTGCTCTAGATTTGAAGTGTAATCTACTGCTATTTCAGCCAATAAAAATAAAAATTTCAAGCTTGTTTAGTCATAATATATGGTTGCAACACCTCATTTTGGAGGATTTATTCATGTAAAAGTCTTCTATTTATGTTTTACATCTCATGGGCCACAATATAAATCTGATTTGTTGATGTAAATGTCATTTTTGAGCCTCCATATTGGCCTCCTACTCTTACTTTTCTGAACTGTGTTATTTCTCTGCAGTATTGCTTAATATTGATGCATGTTTCCCTTTTAGGATATTATAGTGGTATCGGAGCCGAGGTCTCGAGGTCAAGACCCATGGAGCATGGTAGGTTGTAATATCCCTATTTAGGGCAGCCCTGTTCAGGGTGGGCCCTACCACGTGTTCGGAGTCTGCGTAATGAGGGGTTGTTTAGCTGTCGCCCTCAGATGCTCCAGTGGGCTGTTTAGCTCACCCTTAACGCGTTGGGATGCCACCCTCACTAACAGTCCGGGATTTTGGTGTAGTGGTTGGCCTTAGGAGTATCAGAGCTCCCATTCTACCTAGATCTGACTTTCTATATTTTAGGCAATTGCAATCCCTACAGTTGCAGTAGGGACAACACAGTTTACCTTCTAGCAGAGCAGCAATTACGCAGTCCCTCTTGGGATATCATTGCAGGGTCATTCTAGGCTACTCTTATGGCTTGTGTGTCTCACATTTTGAGCACTATTGTACTTTCTTTTTTCACCTCCAATATAATAAAATGGCTCAACTATTTCTATGCATTCTGATGTGTATATATATTTATTGTTTACCTTGCTGTAGTTCTTATATTGTGTTTTAGTATTACGGCATTCTACCTTTTGTGATACTACAGTGGTATCGGATAATTCATTTCTTGATCTGTTTAGATCTAGATGTGTCTTAGGACATTTCTATGTAGAATTGGGCTGTTTAGCAGAGTTTGCAGTGTTGTTTAGCATAGGGTGTCCCCGAGCGGGAATCCCACCTCTTTCTTTTAGTAGCTCTAGAAAGAGGATTGTTCTTCATTCCTTATCAGGAATTAGTTCCATATTTAGGAGGTTGTTTCTAGCATTCAACTAAGAAACTAGTGGAGGATTTAGCCTACCACTTTTTTCTTTAGATCCAGCCTTTCAGGAGCAACAGATCTACATCTAGCATTCAGGCCATTGGGTTTTACCTCCATGAAAAAACAGTCCCTTCAAGGATTGCGTAGTTCAGTCCTGTAGATCTATTGGAGGAAGGAAGTTTCCAATATTTCAGCTGGAAATCTTGTGAAGGATCACCTCCTCACATTGGATCTAGTTTTTCCATCATTTAGGAGCTGATTTGACATATATAGCAATAGGCTATTGAGCCTCCCTCTTTGATAGTGCATTTTTCTGAAGCTATTGTTCCTACAAAAACTATTTTCAGTGGAGGAGATTGGAGGAGCTAGATCTTGAGCTTTTAGCCCAAGGATCTAGAAAAGGGATCAGCTCTTCTTGCATAGATCTAATTGTACATCATTGCAACCATATTATTATCAGATCTAGCTTCAGATCTGCATTCCCAGCAGCATATATGTGAAGCCCTTAGAGGAAGGTTGTCTCAGACTTACAGATCTGAGAAACCCCTCCTGGGTTATCTTGGGAATCCATCATTGAGCCCAGATCTACAATTTCAACATCATCAGAGCTCCCATTCTACCTAGATATAAATTTCTATATTTCAGGCAGTTTCATTCCCTACAGTTGCAGCAGGGACAACACAGTTTACCTTCCAGCACAGCAGCAGTTACGCAATCCCTCTTGGGATATCATTGCAGGGTCATTCTAGGCTACTCTTGTGGCTTCTTTGTCTGACATTTTGAGAGCTGTTGTACTTTATTTTTTCACCTCCAATATAATAAAATGGCTTAGCTATTTCTGTGCATTATGATGTGTATATAAAAGACCAAAAAGATAAAACAATGTAAAATTTGGTTCCTTGAACCACCATGCATCAGAAGACTAGAAAACAAAACAGGACAACAAAACCTTCTCCAAGAAGGTACATAATTTGATCCGAGGAATTTACAAAAGGAGGAAGAAGTGGGAAATTGGCTTTATGCACTTGGGATGGACTTAAAGAATGGAAGATCAGAAAATGACTTTCCCATGTTAAAGAAACTGGAATCCTACCTTTCAAAGGTAAAGAAATCTGATTGGAGTTTAAATTGGGCTTTGGAGCCATCTATGCTTGCATTGGTACAAGCTAGATTCTTGGAACATCCAAGTGAGAGATTCAAGCTTATAGCTGCCTCTTTTTTCAATGATATTTTGAGGATAACAACACCCTTCCCTCCCTACAATAATGATATTATGAAAAGAATTTTCAAACTAATAGTAGGAACCTTTCGGGATTCATACAACTGTGTAGGTTCTACATTTGGGAGAAAGCTTAAGGTCTTAGAATCCATGGCCATGACCCGGACTTATGAGGTCATGATTGATCTTGAGTGTGATGGCTTGATTCTGCAGATGTTCCAATGCTTCTTTAGCATTAGGAGACATCATTTTGACATAGCAATAGCTCACATGTTGTCTATCCTGTCATCATGTATGGGAGACCATGATGTCATTTTCGGGGAGCTGTAGACTAGGTTGTTGAGCATTTGGAGGAGAGAGAAGTTGGTCTCACTCGCTAATTATGAGATAGCCCAAGGGCTAGTTGAGCAAAACATTGAGCTTTTCAAGATACAGTTGAACATGGAGGAGCTGCTCCAGTTTGGTGGATCAGGCAGTAGAAATGAGCTAAGGAGGAAAGGACTTTGCTTCATTTGCAAGGAACCTTGGGGGTCTAATCACTCATGTTCGAGAGATGCAGATGAGGTGACAAAGGGAGAACAAAAGGGAATTCCTTCTGTATGGCAAGATGAGGACTCTTCTTCAGGTGAGTCCATGGGATCAGATGTGGATGCTTCTAGGGAGCAAGAGCAGTCATGCAGAGATGATGACATTAGATAGGATCTGTATCCCAGTGTGCGAGGTGAGTAGTCAGGGGACTCTATGGGAGATACTCTGGGTGATGAGTCACTTGTGATGATTCAGCTAGAGCAGCATATGACAGGGCCTGATTCAGCAGAGGAGGATACTATGCACATCATGCATGATATTCCTTTGAAGGAGAGCCATATGGAGGCTCACATTGAGTCTATGATGCGTATGCAGCTAACATTAGGGTTAGCCATTGAGGAGGAGCAGTCAGATGCATTGACATCGAGTACGGTGACAACAATTGCAAATCCATATCCTCTGGAGATGGTGGAGGTTGATGGGATAGTTCTGTAGGGGGCTAGTGGACAGCTGGAGCATTACATTCCCGATCAGGAGAGGGAGGAGTTGTTGGAGATGGTGGAGCATCCATCTTTGGGCTGACACATTGATGAGGTGTAGATAGATGTATATGTGGTCGGTAGAGCTGCTGCAGTACTTTCAGTGAGTAGCACTCTCCAGGAGTACATCGATGGGGCTTGCATCATATCTTGCCCACCTTGGCCCATTATAGAGAGAGGGGCTTTCTTCTACAGGAAACTTTCATTGGCAGACAGGGCAGAGCAGTGTGAGTTGATTACGGGCTGGCGATAACACTCCAGGCGTGTTATGTATGCAATTGTTGCTACATTGGATTCTTCTTCCAGGATGGATTTGCGGGAGATCATGAGTTGGTACCCTCTTGATGGTATGATATTCTTCATAGGGAGCATAGTGGATCAGTGGCCCTTAGACATGACAAATGATATAGATTCCAGTTGGCAGTGGGGCACAAATCGACATTTATTCAACATCCCATCCCAGTTTCAGGAGAGTAGGATTAGCATTGGATTTAGTCAGGGGTTGGATTGGAGAGAGGTGATGAGTTGGTACACATTTGGTGGGGAAGCTTACACCATCATAGATACAGCGTAGCAGGAGACGTGGTCTTCACCTCTTACAGCATTAGTTATAGCCAGAGGCAGTGCGTAGTCCGAGCCGTGGGACTTGGGCGATGATTGGCCATCATGGCGTGGGGATCCGGGAGGATTATTTGATGACAAGTATAGTGAGAGATCAGTTTGGGATCCCAGCATTGAGGGGTCTATTCCGAGTGGCTTGACACAGGCACCTAGTAGCACTAGGAGGTTTGTATGGGATCTGGGCATTGGGTCTCAGTTGCATAGGGGCAACTGAGTGGCCCACATATTTGGATTGCTTGAGGGCAAGCAATCTTGGGGCGTAAGGTCTGTAATATTCCTTTTTTTTGTCACCTATGACAGGGTTAGGTTGGACTTCCAGAGTTAGGAGCAGACAAGTCACAGGTAAATATTGGTGCTATTAGTGGGCTCAGGGGCTTTTTGGAGGAGTTTTGAGGAGTTTCCAAGGTTTCAGGTCGCATTTGCTTGATATATTCCATCATCCGAGCAATTTGGCTTTCGTTCCGGTGCATTCCAATAACTTTCAGAAATTTGAGTTATTTGTGGGCTTAACTCAGCTCATTATGCTCAAGGTGGCATTTTAGGAGGAATACATGATGGAACACCTTAGTGTAATAGCTCATTGGAACCGGGACGAGGATACCTACATGATGGGATGGTTGGGCATGAGTTTCAATGACCATAGGAGGCATGGTAGCCGATTTACTCTTTTCTGCATTAAAAAGGAATATTTTAATAAGAGGGAAAAGTGCACCATGAATAAAATAATAATAAAATAATGCTCTAGAAGGCTCCAAGCGATCTATAAAAGAAAGAGAGGAGGCCATTGAGGGATATCTTTGGATCATATCATTTTATTGTATGAGAGGTGTGAGACGTGGTTCTCTACTTCAGCCGTAGCCCCAGGACGGAAACCGTCGGGTGATACTTGAGTGTTGGACAAAAACCCAACTCTCTTGAGGAGACTTCACTCAGAAGTTTCGCAGAGCTTCAGGGATTGGTGTGAGGATCATTCAGATCTTCAACTTGTGCTTCATCATCTTCAGTGGGTTCAGTGATAGTGTGTTGCCGGAGGGAGAATGCAGCAATTTAGTTTTGAGGCCAGCGTAGTGCAGCAGCTCATCTTGGTGGCCAATTCTTTGTCTGAGCTCTTTCTTTGGGTCAGATGTATTCGTAACCCCAGTTATTATCTATAATAAAATTATGAGATTCTTCCTATTTGATGTGTTGATAGATTACAGTGCTTATGTGTTTATTTTACATGGCAATCTTCTGTTGAGTAAATAGTGATTTTATGGCATATTGTAGAGTTTAGTTATTTTTCTGCATTTTTTAGATTTGTAGCAAGAGTGGGGAATTCCCGCATGAGAAAACCCTTGCACTAAACAGTGCAGAAAACTTAGCTAAATAGACAAAGGATGCAGAAAGTCTAAACAGACCACATACAAAATATAATTTTCAATCATGCCCCATATGGTTGCTTTGATACCACTGTAATATCCCAAAATGGGAAAACTCAACAATACTTGCCAAAATAACGCATTTTTCAGAAATGTATCCAATGAAAGTTAAATGCATCTCATGGATCTCTTAGATCTGATATTATAGTAATTATATCTGAAAGGAAATCAGAAACAAATCACTGTTGCATAGTTAAACATGCCTCCCATGCCATAAATAGCTCAAAATCATGCAAAAATAGGGACTGCAACCATGTGTGAAAGTTGGAATACCATGAAAACATTATTTTATTACCTCTGCAACATAAGTAGCTTTTACAAAAAATCTACAGCAGATATGTGTATGAAAAATCATATCTATAACACATCCATACACTAGAAAGGCTCCTTTTTCAATCCCCTTGGGGTTTTGAGCATTACACCAAGTATAAGTAGTAGATCTGAGATCTAAGAATGCAGTTCTGAGGAAATATTCAAAAATATGTAGATCAGATCTGAAATATACAATGTACAGATCTCCTCCAATGGATCTCAAAGGGAAGGGTAGAACCCCAACGCTCAGAAACCAACTCTCCAAATGGTGCACCCAAACTCCCTGCAACAACACCTACAGGAGTAACGCAGATCTGGAAGAGAAACTACACTATAGGGTATAGATAATAGTTGGCCACATGCCAAGATCATAAATTGATGCCCAAGAACTCCAATACACTTCTCCGAATAGAGAAGAAGACTCCTCCATTGAAAAGGGGCGCTGAAATGTCCTAGATCTGAATAGATCTAGCCTCCACTTACTACAGCTTGCAAAGACAACCAAACCCTCAACAAGATCTGAGTTGTAGTTGAAAGAAGAAGCTTGAGCTTAAGCCAGATAGTGGACAATGTAGTACAAACTCTCCCAAGAGGCCTCTCAAGGGAAGAGAATGGAATTCCTAAACATGAATACCATGTGCTAAACAACAATATTCTAAGCTAAACAACCAGAGAATGATATATGTCTAAACAGAAAATATATTCAGAAAAATGATAATCATCAACAACAACCTCTCCATGCTGCCATCCTCTTCCTTTTATAATTTGAGAGCTTCAAACCCTAAACCACCTTCATTGAAATGGCTCCTTTCACATGAACCACCTCCCTCTAAAACCGTGTTGTGCATCATTGATGGTTACTCCTCCAAGACAACGTTGTTGATTTGGTCATGGTTGACCCAGTCAAAAGTTTCAGCCCCTTTCACACCTAAGGGTGCTCATTTACATAGCCCAGATTTAGCTTTGTTCACATGTGGCATTGATTTATTTACTGTTTTCAGGATTTTCATGATCCTCCTTTACAATTTATTCATGAAACAGATAAGAAAAACAAAATTGAATATTCCCATTAGCTTAGGACTAATTGGGAATATTATATTCCTCCCCTCCAAAATGTGGCTTGTCCTCAAGCGAATGATAAGGTGAGTGCTGCAACTCATCTCCTACTCCTTTGGTGACACAAACATGAGTTGAGCTTCCTCCATAAGCCAAATGTTCACCAAACCATTCCTCCATGACTTTCTCCTCCAAAATTCTCATGAGATGTAAATAGTCCATCCCATAAGGAGACAATAGATCACAAGAAACAAACATGATTTGCCCAATTTTCTCCCTGCAATATGTATCATAAGGTACATGGATAATATCCATCCCATAGGGCACATTCATACCTCCCCTCCTTCCTCAATACATCCCCATAAAAAGTACAAGTACATCATCAATGTAGGGGATCAAAACAATGTACATAGAAACGAAAATTTGTGCATATGGAGGTGGGTCATAGTCCCACATGTGGAACCAATGCAATGCATCTCCTACCTGCATCAGATCTAGATGTGGTAAGTGGTTTTCCCGCCACTTACTTGCTTCCCATACCATCTCACTCTTCACCAACCATCCTCTTCATATCAATGGAGTTGTGAAAGGATATATCCCCTTCCTCAAGCAGAGAAAAAGAGGGTTGATTTAACTCTCCCATAGAATTATGTTGCTGCTCCATCTCCACAAGGTACATGCATCTTTGATAATGCTGATATAGTTATTTCTCAAAGCCCTCCCAATAGTAGCTCCTCAAGATGATGTCGTTGAGCTTCATAGAGTATGTGTGGCTGAAATAGAACTCTTCATAAGTCCTTTGTAGTAACTTCGCCTTGAGCTTGGAGGCTCTAGACAAGAAGATCCTTCCATGATTATAGATGACTCCATCTAGGATTGAATAGCTCCCATCATGTAGAAAGTCATCAAGAATCATGCTTGTGTGAATATCCTTGGAATATTCCACCTGCAATTGGGATTTCCAATATGGATCTAAACTCTTCAACAGTGACAGCACTGATAATGTGTCAACTGAATTGTCTGCCATTTTTCTTCTCTCATCCTTGAAATTTCCCATTTCAAAGGTGTATGTTGGAAGACCATGCCTCCCATTTTTTTCCTCCTTTACATCTCCCATGCCAAAGGTATAAGGTGGAAGGTTGCTATCCCTCCCTTGCTACCCTTCTTGCATATGCACATGCTCAAAAGAAAATGGAAGTTCTTGGAAGTTAACCTCCCATGGAAGGCTGGCATCTATCCAAAACCTCCTTGGTTTTACCAAAGTATGCATGTGTGACCACCATATCCTATCATGTATCGAAGATTGTTCTCCCAATGAGTTTGTCTCCTAATTCTTCATAATCAAAGATTGCCTTCCTTGCTCCATGATGGTGTTATTATCCATCCTTGCAGCATCTTTTCTCAGCACAGTATGAGATGAGAGAATGGATAATGGTGATAAGGGAAAAATTCTTTCCCTCCTCTTAAGCTTTCCCCATACTCTCAGTGTTGTAGTATGGTCTTCTAGTGCTCCCTTCCTACATGAAATATCTTTCACCAAATCTAAATCAGGTGGTCTCCTAGGTGGTTTACCACAAGATAATGATGTTTCATGGCTCATTCCCATGTGTAAAATAGATGGGAACATCTTATGACTGCTTCCACTGCGCAAATCCCTCTCTGATTTCTATGTGGAAGTATCATGATAATGGGTATCACTCTTATGGATGCAAGATTGCATCTGAGTGGAGAAATTTCCCCATATTTTCTTCCATGTAATAGTGGATCACCTCTTATCATGACAAAATTGTGATCCTTCCTCTGTTCTTCTTCTCCTACCTTCTGCAAGTTCTCATAGTCTAAGGTGTTTCCTTTAGATGTAGTTAACTCATGAACACCCAACATCTCCTTGGTGTCAAGAGCCTTCATTCCAAAGGACTGATTTGTCATATTTTGTGTTCCCAAAACTATATGCAATGTTGGAACACATTCCTTCCATTGCTTTGTCTCTTTGTCTATCATCATAGACACATGCTTCTCATTATCTCCATGTGTAGGATCCTTGGGGGCTTCTTGTAAAGATACAAGAGTCCTCCTAGTGGAAGAAATTGCTTCACCTCCCTCTCCCCATAAAAATAGATCTCCTCCTACTGTCACAGCGCTGGAGGATCTTTCCAACTCTTCTTCTTTCTTCTCCTCATCAATGGAGTATGCCTCATCAATAAGATATCCTTTCTCTTGATCTCTTTGAAAAAGGAACACTCATGTCTTTCCCTTGAGAAGAATGTTCTTGTCGAAGTGGGGCCTTTACCCTTGGCAAATCATATAACAAATCTTTAACCCCTTCAACAACGTTCTGGAATCGAGTTATCTTCATGGATCCTTCCATCTCATACAAATGTTCTAAATTCTTGGGCTTAGTTTGGTCACCCAAAGGAATTTCAGATGGCTTAGAATTAAATCCTTTCACTAACATCCTAGTGAACTTTGCATAAGTAGAGATGTTTTCATTTTTTAATGAAGAAGATTCAAATAACCACCAGGCATAAGCCTTACCTTGGACGTGCAGCGCTTCTACTCTTATGGCTTCTTCTTTTGAAACTTGATGCAACTGGAAATATGTGTCTAGCTTCTTTACCCAAGACTTGGCTGAGCTCTCAGGTGATCCATCAAATGTAGGTAGAAAGGTTCTACCCAAAGTGTGTTGCATGCACCCTCTCCTTTTCTTGTATATGCTGGATCTTCTTTCTTCTATAAGTTAACAAAAATATGGGAAGCTTAGATGCTCTTTGAATCTTTTAGACTGAGATTTATATTCTTGGAGGTAGTCACCAAGAGTCTCCTCTTTTGGTGTCTCCCCTTCTGCTTCTCCTCTTGCTAGGAATGTAGGCATGCTAAAAATTTGTACATCTGGTTGTGTGGATGAATGATCACACACATAATATGAAGAACTGGGGCTTTCTTCATGTGAAAATATCTGCAAAGGATATGCAAGTATTTCATTCCTCATTCCCCTGATTTCACTTTTCAGCTCATGCATAGTTTGGAACAGAGTTTTTGAGAACTCTTTCCCTTTCATTCTTCTAGATAAAGGGGTTTTATTCTTGTCTTCTTTGTAATCAAAATTATTTTGTCTTTCCCTTTCCTGAAACGACATATTGGCTCCTTAGAAATCAAATCACAGGCTATGCCAAGATGATTGCTCTGATACCACTGTAATATCCCAAATTGGAAACATGCAACAATATTAAACAATACTGCAGAAAATAACGCAGTTCATCTAAAGCAAAGCAGGAGGCCAATACAAGGTTGTTCAAAAGTATTTACAACAAAAATGTATATTTATAATGAGGCCCATAAGATGCATAGCTGGAAATACAAGACAAAAATAGAAGAAATTCCCTCAAAAGAGGTGTTGCAACCATGTGTATGAACAGAAACTACCTTCACAGTGTTATTTTATTGGGCTAAAAACTGCTTTTGATTACATGTCAGATCTAGAGCAGATCTGTTTATGAAAAGTCAGATATATAACAGATCCATACACTAGAAAGGCTCCTTTTTTTAGATCCACTTGGGGTTTTGAGCATTACACCAAGTATAAGCAGTAGATCTTAGATCTAAGAATGTAGATTTGCAGAAATATTCAGAACTTTTGAAGCATTCAGAAATATGAAAATTAGATCTGAAATATACAATGTATAGATCTCCTCCAATGGATCTCAAAGTAAAGGGGAGAACCCCAACACTCAGAAACCAACTCTCCAAATGGTGCACCCAAACTCCTTGCAACAACACCTACAGGAGTAACGCAGATCTGGAAGAGAAACTACATTGTAGGGTATAGATAATATTTGGCCACATGCCAAGATCAGAAATTGATGTCCAAGCACTCCAATACACTCCTCCCAATAGAGCAAAAGGCTTCTCCATTGAAAAGGGGCATTGAAATGTCCTAGATATGAATAGATCTAGCCTCCACTTGCTGCAGCTTGCAAAGACAACCAAACCCTTGACAGGATCTAAGTTGTAGTTGAAAGAAGAAGCTTGGCCTTCAGCCAGATAGTGGATAATGTAGTACAAACTCTCCCACGAGGCCTCTCAAGGAAAGATAATGGAATTCCTAAACAATAATACCATGTGCTAAACAGCACTATTCTCAGCTAAACAACCAAAGAATGATATATGTCTAAACAAACAATATATTCAGAAATATGATAATCATCAACAACAACCTCTCCATGCTGCCATCCTCTTACTTTTTTAATTTGAGAGCTTGCAAACCCTAAACCACCTTCATTGAAATGGCTCCTTTCACATGAACCACCTCCCTCTAAAACTGCACTGTGCATCATTGATGGTTGCTCCTCTAAGATAACATTGTTGATTTGGTCATGATTGACCTAGTCAAAATTTTCTACCCCTTTCACACCTAAGGGTACTCATTTACATAGCCTAGATTTAGATTTGTTCACATGTGCCATTGATTAAACAAGATTAAAGAATTCCTGCACAGATTAAATTTGTACTGCGCAAGGGTCCCCACCCTCAGATTCTCCGGTGGGCATTAAGACCCCACCCTTAACACCCTGGGATGACGCCCTCACTTGTAATATCCCTGTTTAGGGCAGCGTTGTTCAGGGTGGGCCCTGCCACGTGTCTGAGGTCTGCGTAATGAGGGATTGTTTAGCTTCCGCCCTCAAATGCTCCAGTGGGCTATTTATCTTACCCTTAATGCGTTGGGATGCCACCCTCACAAATTCACCATCAACCAGCAAGGAACCCAGCTCCCGAAATTGGGTGAAATTGTGGCCTCGTTAATTTTCCTGGTGACCCTTATTTTCGTTAAGTTGAAAAATCACCATTATTGGCTAAAATATAAATATAAATATATATATATATATATATATATATATATATATATGGGGTGGCGGGCCATGACCCCCGTCGGACCCATGTCACCACAAAATCTTTAAAAAAAGGGCATTGTGGGTTGGAGGTCCATGACCCACGCCGAACTCCGTGGGAACCCACCATAACCAAACTCATATTTAAACAAATGGTTGGGGACAGGTGGTCAACCCTGACACTCGAACCACCTTCCAGCTTAAGTTATAACATTCTAGCAGAGCACGGTAAGTTCAGGCCACGTGGAGCGGACCTGCCCACTAGCCAATAATTTTCTTTTTTAAATAATAATAATGAAAATGCGGAGGGGCGATATTTGACCCCTCGACCCCTCCTCCTCCAGTTTTGGATCTTAGCCAATCTGCCCAAACCACTAATGTGGTAAACTACACCCGAGGTTTGATATAAGACCTTCATTTTACCAATGCGCCCAGACAGAGTAGGAGGAGCAGAAGCGGAACCATGAGCAGGCCAGAGGGGCAGAACCATGCCTAGGAATATTGATGGGCATCAAAAATATTCCCTAGGGTGTAGAACTTGTCGGTGTCCATTTGACACAAATTTAATTTCAATTCTACACCTCTTAGCGACATGAACTCAACAACAACATCCATTTCTGCATTAGAGCTCTCCATTTTTTGGGCATCTTATATATTGGAGTTATAAGGGTAATTTATGTAATTTTCTTGTACTTATTCTTCTTCTCACCACTTAATGAATGAAGGCATCCCCACTATTGAGAGGGCCTGGAGACGTAGTCCGAATTGGATGAACTTCGTAATTAATTTTTGGTGTCTTAGTATCATGTGTGTCATGGTCTCTTTGTTATTCGTTTTATGTGTTTATGTTTCATGGTTTTAAATGCTCTGTTATATGTAATTATTTAATGCATATATAATCAAAATATCTTGGATCAAGTGGTATCAGAGTAGGCATTTTTCGATGCGAATTGCATGAGTATATGCTAACCAGAAACAAGTTGCAAATAGGTGAGGGAAAGCTTAAGTATTTTGATCAGGAGTTCATAATTTTTTCTCAAAATTAAAAGTTAAAGGATTGGGTTGAAACCAAGATGGTTGCATAGATCTCGTCTTCCTGATTCTGGCACTATGAACATTTTGAAAAAATGATGTCGTATGAGGGAGATATCGTGTTCTGATCGAATTCCCAAACAGCTAAATTTTTCGACAGGGTTGACTGGGATGCCCAGTCAGCATGGAGGGTGCACAGTCAGAAAAAGAAATATTTTGAGGAATATTCATTTCCTCAAAACCAATCCTAGGCTGACAAGTGGTGCATTGTGATTTTTTGGTAGGTTGTACATTATGGTTTGAGAGCCAATCAGAGGGTCACACGTGGCTAGCCCTGAGGTCGCCACTTGTCCCCCGAATGGTGTATTAAAATTTTATGGAGGTCTGCAAGGCTTGACCCTACGATCTCCTGTAGAGCAACCACCCGCTACATCACCTATGCTGCACATTGAGACTTAACCTATATGGTGCACCAGATATATTTGAAGTTTAATAAGAATTGGTTTGGGGGTTGGGACCGCCGACGGTCACAACCCGCTAGCGATCCATAATATATGGTCACACGACAATGTTAAACGCAACCAAAAAATAGTTAAACCGAAGGTTAAAACTCCTACAGTATTCGCAACATTTAAAACACTCCGAAACCTTGACACATTGCCACGGTTAGTTTCATAAATGCAACATTAAACTCTGGTTTAAAAAACTTCTACCACGGTTCAAGCCGTGATTTCCGCTCTGCCATTAACTATCACCACATGGTTTGGGTTGGCATGTGACAACCCAGCCATAACATTAAATACTACAGTTAATACTGGGTGAATGAAGAGTCAATATAGACTAATTGGAGCATTCTAGAGCCATTGGTGCAGAGAAAACAACCATTAGAGGCCTGTAACTACATGTATTTGCAAAATTTTGAGCATAATGGAAGATTTACATGCCATTGGGAGCTAGACCAGCAGATGCATCCTAAGAGGGGTGAATTGCTTCATCATGCCTACTGTGTAAATGTTATGTGGTGACTTATTTCTCTGTTTTTCACTGTTGTTCAGTGTATTTTGTGCTAATTTTCATGCTTCTAATTCACTAAAATCATTTACAATTCATGGTTGAAATCCTAAATCCTTAAGAAAACTAATGAAACAAGTATGCACATGTTTATAAAATGAAAATACACTTAGCACAGCAAAAATAATACAGTCCTTTTAGATCAGATTGGTATTAGAGCTCGAGTTTATTCTCTGGTGTTGTTTTGTGCAAAGATTTTTTTAATTGTTTGCAATTTTTTAGATTCTTACTAGGCTTAAGCTCAAAATAGGAGAAGGAAAATTGGTGGGAACAGAAGGGACTCAAGAAGAACCAGAGCAAAGGAGAGCAAGATTGCCACAATCTCTACCACATAGTTCACCTCCTAAGGAAGCAAAAGTGCCATTAAGCATTTCTCACGAGGAAGGAGAAATATATGAAGGCATGGATCCCAAAGAGGAAGAAAGGGTGTTCAGGAAAGCATTCCTTGACATGACTGAGATGGTGAGAATCCTTTATCAAGAAAGGAATGAGAGACTAGAAGGATAAGGATCCAAACTTCATAAGGAAGGACATGGATCTTCAGGAGGTCACAAGGATGAAGATAAGTCAAAGAAGGGAAATGGAGGAAATTGAAGCAATGGAGGGCCATCATCCTCACCCTCATTATCATCATCCTCTACTTCATCTTTAGTACATCAGCCACACAAGTCAAATAACAATAGTAAAAGTCCTTTTTTAAAACTTGATGTTATGTTTGAATTTCCAATGCTTAATGGTGAAGTCAATGCAGAAAAGCTTGATAATTGGATTAGGAAATTGGAGGTCTATTTGAGAATCCAGAACCTTCAAGATGATGATACCAAAATCCAATTAGCTTCATTGAGAATGGAAGGTGCAACACTTGTTTTCTGGGAAGCCAAGACAAAGGAGGAGATCAAGAAGTGTGGTAAGATTATTCTATCATGGACTGATTTCATTACTACAATAAAACAACAATTTTATCCATTAGCTCATATACAGAAAGCCATAATGAACTGGAAAAACTTTAGGCAATTGAAGGGACAGAATGTGCAAGAATACACCCAAGAATTTAGGAGAAGAGCTCTCTTATTAAGGGTAGATTTGCAAAGCCAAGATACTTTTCTCAAGTACATAGGAGGATTACATAGCTACCTAAAACATACTATTCTCATGTTTAGCCCCACAAGTCTAGATGAATTATGTGTTCAGGCCATACATCTAGAAGCTAGAGGGAAAAAAATTTCTAAAGAGGGTAGAAAGAAACCTTTTAAGGGGAAAAACAAAGAGAAGACCTCAAAAAGTAAAAGCAAAAATAACGCATTTGTTAAGAAAGAGGGAGAAAAACCAGTTTGCAAAATTTTTTCAAAATAAGGCCATGATGAAAATCATTGTTGGAAGTTACATCCTGAAATGAGGCCCAAGAAATACAACAACAAAGGGAAACAAAAACTGTAGCTACAACTCAACATGATTTAGGAGAGGATTTAGGTGATGAATCTAAGATTATAGCCATGGGATTGAAGAACATGAAGGGGAAAATAATTGAAACTATACCCAGTACTAGTACATCAAACTGTCACATACAGGCTCCAAATGAAGAAGAAAGAAATGAATTGTTTCATGTTGGGGTCATATCCAAACATAATAAGATTGACACATTGTTTGACAGTGGGTCACAAGAAAACTTAATCTCTAAAGACTTGGTCAAGAAACTTAGCCTTGAGACCATAATACATCCAAAACCATATCCACTTGGTTGGATTTGTAAGGATGCAAATTTACTGGTTTCAAAGAAGTGTATATTGTGGTTTGCAATCACTACACATTTTGTTGACACAATTGAATTAGATGTGGTTCCACTTGACATAACAGGTATTGTGTTGGGGATTCCTTACTTGTATGACAGGAAAGCGATCTTCCATCACCATGAGAACAAATACCATTTATTCAAAGATGGCAAGGAGTACATTGTTAGAGCACATCACAAGAAGACAAGAAATTCTATGGTAAATGTTGGACACGTAAGGAGGTTGGTGAATTCAAGTAAGAATTTTTTTCTTCTAATGATTAAGCCTAAAGCTGATGTTAATCATGAACCATTTGACAGGTGTGATCCTAAGTTGAAATAAGATTTATATGATGTAGTTGATGCACATCATGAGATGTTTTAGGAGCCAACAGGATTGCCTTCAAAAAGGGAGATTCAACCTGAGATTCAGTTGCAGCAAGATTGTCCTCTTCCAAACATTGGCATGTATCACATGTCGATAATGGAGAATGCTGAAATAAAGAGGAAAATCAAGGAGATGTTGGACAAAGGAATCATAAGGCCAAGCACCTCAGGATGTGGTTCACCCATAGTCTTGATTCCAAAGAAATATGGGACTTGGCACATGTGTGTAGACTTCAAAGCTTTGAACAACATAACAATAAAGAATCAATACCCACTCTTGATCAAGAGTTCATGAATTTTTCTCAAAATTCAAACTGATTGAAACTATACCAAACCT
Organism: Pinus albicaulis; assembly: GCA_034641835.2. NCBI lineage: Eukaryota > Viridiplantae > Streptophyta > Pinopsida > Pinales > Pinaceae > Pinus > Pinus albicaulis. The sequence continues at coordinate 977,525,235 of CM076572.1, forward strand.
GAGCGGCTGGGTAGATCTCATCGTTCTGATTTCGGTACCACAAATGGTTCGAAAAATAGATGTCGTATGAGGGAGATATCGCGTTCTGATTGATTTCCCAAATAGCTAAAATTGTGACAGGGTTGACTGGGATGCCCAGTCAGCATGCAGGTGTACATTTAGTAAAAAGGGGAATATTCTGGGAATATTTTGTTTTCTAAACCAATGATATTTTTCCACGTGGCGCATTCTGGATCGTTGGATGTGTTGTACGTATGTGTGATGAGCCAATGGTTGGTTGACACGTGGCCAAACCTGATGCTGCCACATGTCCCCTGTATGGTGGTCTAAAATTTTGGTACAGTTTTAGGGGGTTCGACCTTTTGACCTCTGGTGCGCCCGTAAAGTTCTCCACCGACTCCACTACGCTATGGATATTACCGTATTAGCGCTCCACATCATTTTATGTTGTATTGAAATGTCAAATGGGGGGGGGGGAGATTGTCGGCTCTCCCAACCCGTCGCTGACCCCATTTATATTGTTCACATGACATACATTTACCGCCACATATAATGTTACATCCAATGGTTAATCACCGTAACACTCGACAGAATTCAAACCTGTCACATTTACATACCACTAAATTCGCTGACGGTTGGGCTTGATTGTTGCCCTAACCGCGAGTTTTAGGGGGGTCGGCATGTGGCCACCCCCACCCTTAACCATTACATTTAATGTTCTAGCTAATATTTCAATGAGATAGTTTAGTGCCCTCCAGATTCAACGCTTTTTTCTAATTTTAACTACAGTTAATTGCAGTCCTCCAAATTTAGTGGAGGTTTTGTAGGGGACATTGGGAAAAAAACCTAGCCAGGTCAATTTTCGACCAATTTGGGTGAACAAGAGTATCCCTAGACTAATTTGAGCCTCCTGGAGCCATTGGTGTAGAGAAAACAAGCATCGGAGGCTTGTAAAAACATGTATTTGCAAAATTTTGAGCATAATGAAAGATGGACATGCCATTGGGAGTTGGACCAGCAGATGTAGCCCAGGAGGGGTGAACTGCTTCATCATGCCTACTGTGTAAATATTATGTGTGTTTTTATTTCTTTGTTATACATTGTTGTTCAGTGTTATTTAGGCTTATTTACATGCTTAATATTCACAATTTCATCTATGTTTCATGGTTAAATTCCTCATTCCTTAAGAAAAAAAATGGAAACAAATATGTACATATTTTGTAACTGAAAAGACACTTAGCACAGAAAAATAATACACTCCTTTCAGATCAGGTTGGTATCAGAGCTAGATTTTATTCTCTGCTGTTGTTGTGTGCAAATATTTGTTTAATTTTTTGCAAGTTTTCACATGCTTACTAGGCTCAAGCTTAAGAGAGGAGAAGACAAATTGGTGGAAGCAAGAGTGTCTCAAAGTGAGCCACAAAAAAGGAGGGAAATATTGCCACATTCTCCACCACCTAGTTCACCTCCTAAAGAAGCAGAAGCAACATTAAGCATGACACAAGAGGAAGAAGAAATACATAAAGAAGTGTATCCCAAAGAAGAAGAAAGAGTGTTCAGGAAAGCATTCCTTGACATGACTCAGATGGTGAGAATACTTTATCAAGAAAGGAATGAGAGACTAGAAGGAGAAGGATCCAAAAATCACAAGGAAGGACAGGGATCATCAAGTGTTCAAAATGATGAAGATAAATAAAAGAAGGGAAATGGAGGAAATGGAGGCAGTGGGAAGTCACCATCCTCACCCTCATCATCATCATCATCATCTACCTCATCTTCAGTACATCAACCACACAAGTCAAAGAACACTGGTAAAATTCCTTTTCTAAAACTTGATGTTAAGTTTGAATTGCCAATGTTTAATGGTGAAGTCAATGCAAAAAAGCTTGATAATTGGATTAACCAATTGGAGGTCTATTTGAGAATTCAGAACCTCCATGATGATGATACCAAAATCCAATTAGCTTTATTGAGAATGGAAGGTGCAACACTTGTTTGGTGGGAAGCCAAGACAAAGGAGGAGATCAAGAATCATGGTAAGATTATCCTATCACAGAATGATTTGATTACTGCAATAGAACAACAGTTTTATCCATTAGCTCATATGCAGAAATCTATAAAGAACTGGAAAAATTTTAGACAATTGAAAGGACAGAATGTGCAAGAATACACCCAAGAATTTAGGAGAAGAGCTCTCTTATTAGGGGCAGATTTTCAGAGCCAAGATACTTTGCTCAAGTACATAGGAGGCTTACATAGCTACCTAAAACATACTATCCTCATTTTTAACCCTACAAGTCTAGATGAAGTTTGTGTTCAGGCCACACATCTAGAAGCTAGAGGGAAAAACATTACTAATGAGGGTAGGAAGAAACCTTTTAAGGGGAAAAACAAAGAGAAGACCTCAAAAGGTAAAGGAAAAAAGAATTCATTTTTCAAGAAAGAAGGAGAAAAAGTGGTTTGTAAACGTTTTTCAAGAGAAGGCCGTGCTAAAAATCATTGTTGGAAATTACATCCTCAAAAGAGGCCCAAACATCAGAACAACAAACGGAAACAAAAAAACTGTAGCTACAACTCAACATGATTTAGGAGAGGATTCTAGTGATGAAGCTAAAATTACAGCCATGGGATTAAAGAACATGAAGGGGAAAGAAATTGAAACTAAACCCAGTACTATTACATCAAACTGTCACATACAAGCTCCAAATGAAGAAGAGAGAATTGAACTGTTTCATGTGAGGGTCATATCCAAACATACCAAGATTGACACATTGTTTGACAGTGGGTCACAAGCAAACTTAATCTCTGAAGACTTGGTCAAAAAACTTAATCTTGAGACCATTCCACATCCAAAACCATATCCACTTGGTTGGATTTGTAAGGACGCAAATTTACAAGTTTCAACGAAGTGCATATTGCAGTTTGCAATAACTGCACATTTTGTTGACACGGTTGAATTAGATGTGGTTCCGCTTGATATTACAGGTATTGTGTTGGGCAGACCTTACTTGTATGAAAGGAAAGCGATCTTCCATTTCCATGAGAACAAATACCATTTATTAAAAGATGTCAAGGAGTAAATTGTTAGAGCACATCGCAAGAAGACAAATATTGCTATGGCAAATGCTCGATAGGTAAAAAGGCTGGTGAATTCAAGTAAGAATTTTGTTCTTCTAATGATTAAGCCTAAAGTTGATGTTAATCATGAATCATTTGAGGATTGTGATCCTAAGTTGAAATCAAATTTATATGATGTATTTGATGCACATCATGAGATGTTTGAGGAGCCCACAAGATTGCCTCTAAAAAGGGAGATTCAACATGAGATTCAGTTGCAGCAAGATTTCCTCTTCCAAACATCGGCATGTATCGCATGTCGATAATGGAGAATGTTTAAACAAAGAGGCAAATCGAGGACATGTTGGACAAGGGACTTATAATGCCAAGCACTTCGCCATGCGGTTCACCTATAGTCTTGATTCCAAAGAAAGATGGGACTTGGCGCATGTGTGTAGACTTCAGAGCTTTGAACAAGATAACGGTAAATAATCGATACCCACTCCCCAGGATAGATGATTTTCTTGATCAGCTGAAAGAAGCAAAGTTTTTCACTAAGTTAGATTTACGAAGTGGATATCATCAAGTAAGAATTGCAGAAAGTGTTATATGGAATAGTACATTCAAAACCAAACAATGACTCTTTGAGTGGTTCGTTATGCCATTTGGTTTGTGTAATGCACTGGAAAATTTTATGCGTGTTATGGATAATGTTTTGTGTCCATTTATTGATGACTTTGTGATTGTGTATTTATATGATATACTAATTTTCAGCAAAACAAGAGAAGAACATGTCTTGCATGTAAATAGGATGCTTGATGTTTTGAAGAAAGAGAAATTATTTCTTAAGATGTCAAAGTGTGAGCTTGGAAAGACTTCTTTGGTTTATTTGGGACACATTGTAGGAGGAGGCGAGTTGAGAATTGACCCTTATAAAGTGGAAGCCATTGTGAATTGGCCCACTCCCAAAACTGCAACCGGGGTAAGAAGTTTCTTAGGCGTAGCTCAGTATTGGAGAAAATTTATTGCTAACTTTTTTGCTATAGCAGCTCCTATGGATGCAGTGACAAGTGTGAAGAAATGCTTCCGATTTGGAGGCAAAAAACAGCAAGCTTTTGAAACTTTAAAAGACAAGATGAGTTCAGCTCTAGTCCTTGCATTACCGAATTTGAGACAGCCATTCAAGATACAAACTGATGCTAGTAATTATTCCATGGGCGCAGTTCTTTTGCAGCATGGTAAGCCTATCGCTTTTCATTCTGAAACATTCAATGGTGCTGTAGATAATTATCCTACATATGACAAAGAGTTTTATGAGTTGGTACAAAGCGTCAAGAATTGGAAACACTACTTGATGGGTAAAGAGACAATTATACATATTGATCACCAACCATTATAGTACTTGCAATCGCAAACAAAATTTCAGCAACACAACATTTCAGGTGGATGGGTTTCCTTCAACAATTTCACTTGGTTATAAGGTACAAGAAAGGTATTTTCATAAATTTTCTGATATGATTTCAAGGCCAATTATAAGTGCTTCTACTTTACTTAAAAATTATTCTATTTTACAGGAGAGTTACATAGAACAATATGCACATGATGTTGATTTTCAAGATGTGTATGCAAGTTTGAGTGAAGGAAATCAAGTTGAGGAAAATGATTATCACATGCATAAAAAAAATTTGTTTCATTTGGGAAACCTATGTATACCAGAAGGAGAGAGGCTAAGTGTCAGGAGAGAGGCTCATTCGTCTCTTATTGCTGGACACTTTGGGGTAAGAAAAACAATGGTGCATCTATAGAGGTATTTTATTGGCCTCACATGATAGATAGTGTGTCACGTTTTAGAAGAGGTTGTTCTCTGTGTGCAAAAAGAAAGCCTAGAAATAGGAAGCTTGGGTTGTACACACCACTACCAGTACAATCAAGGCCATGGGAGAGTGTCTTTATGGACTTTGTTGGAGGTCTACCTATGTCAAGAAAACATCATGATTATCTTTATGTAGTTGTGGATAGATTTAGTAAAATGTGTATACTTATGCCATGTAAGAAAACCATAAGTGTTGAACTTTATTTTCAGCATGTATGGGTTCATTATGGATTTCCAACTTCTATTTTTATTGATAGGGATTCCAAGTTCATTGGGAATTTTTGGTCCAATCTTTGGAAGATGATGGACACAAAGTTGAAAAAGAGTACTACTTTTCATCCGCAAACTAATGGTCAAACCAAGGTGGTGAACAAAACCGTTGTGCATCTATTTAGAGGATATTGCAGCAAACATCCCAAGTTGTGAAATGAACAATTGCATTACATTCAGCACGCTTACAATTGGGAAAAGCACTCTTCTACAAATACATCACCTTTTGAAGCATGCTTTGGGCATTTGTCGAAATCGCCATTAGAATTCATATTTGAGAAGGATGTTGCAAATGATGGCATAGTAATATTGACAAGGCTCAAAATTTCACTAAGAAAATTTATATTATTCATCAACAAGTTCAAAAATAGCTTGAGAAGAGTCAAAGAAAATACAAGGAGCGGCATGAAAAACATAGAGTTGATCACAAGTTTCAAGAAGGATATGAGGTATGGTTGCACATAATCAAAGAAAGGATGCAAGGAGAAGGTAAAAAGCTCAAGCCCATTCACTATGGTCCATTCAAGATCATAAATCAAGTTGGTAGTAATGCATTTCAACTTGACTTGCCTTCATATATGAAAATGTATTCAGTTGTTAATGTTGAAAACTTACGTTTGTATGAGCCACCTTTGATCGATGATCAAGGAAGTGATGTTCAACTACCTTCTATTGAAGATTTCTCGCCAGAATTTCTAGATGAGCTCAAAGAGGATACCATTCTTGATAGGAGGACAAGAGCATCTAGGAGGGGAAGTGTTGACTGCCTTCAATTTGGGCTCAAAGGCAGTAAGCCAAGCAAGGCAAAGTGTATGGAAGTTGGAAAGGTAAGGGAGTTGTACCCTCATCTACTAAACAAGTAATCAAATTATTTTGGGGTCCAAAAGCTTCCGAATGGGGTGGTGTGATCAAGAGTTCATGATTTTTTCTCAAAATTGAAAGTGTTTGAAATTGTACCAAACTTGAGTGACCGGGTAGATCTTGTCATTTTGATTCCGACGCAGCGAACGGTTCGAAAATCAATGTCATATGAGGGAGATATCGCGTTCTTATCGATTTCCCAAACATCTAAAATTGTGATAAGGTTGACTGGGATGCCCAGTTAGCATGCAGGTGTATAGTCAACAAAAAGGGGAATATTATAAAAATGTTCCATTTTCTAAACCAATGATATTTTTCCATGTGGCGCATTCTGAACTATTGGATGTGTTGTACGTATGTGTGATGAGACAATGGTAGGGTGACATGTGGCCAACCTTGAGGCTGCCATGTGTCCCCTGTATGGTGGTCTAAAATTTTGGTATAGGTCCGGGGGGTTCGACCCCATGACCTCTGGTGCGCCCACAAGGTTTTCCACCAACTCCACTATGTTATGGCTTTTCCTTAGTTATAAGAGAATGAGAGAATACAAAGACAAAAAAATGATATGATGATATAGGAGAAAGCGGAGAATGTAAAATCCGATTGTATCATGTATTATGTTGTGTATCTTTCATTTATGTATCCTTTGATAATGAACAGAACATAGTTCTAAAAGACAGACTTGTATTGTAATGATTTCGATGATTAATAGATAGTTGCGTTGCTATTCATTCAATTTTTCTGGAGTAACTAAGCAGTGTTCGCTGGCGGCTAAGGGCCCGATCTCTGGTGAATTTCACTGCTATTCTTTGTGCTATACCTTTCCATTTACTGCAAGTATATTATGCTTTTTTGCTTTACAGTGAATTGCTTTTGATGGTATTAGATTTCTCTATTTGTTCCTCTGCGTGCGTATTTCCAATTTATCAGTTGTTTGTTAGCAGAATTGGTTCTGATTACTCAAAGCATAAACTGTTATTTCCATTACTTTCCTTGTGTTCGATAGTTTAGATCCAGTTGAAAGAGCTCATTTAGTATTTCAATGCTCTCTGTTGATTGAATTATTTGAAATAAAGAATGAATCACAGTTTTGGATTATAGTGCATAGATGAATTACTTTCTTTAAAGCTTCATATTTATGATTGCATATGTATTCAATGATTGGCTTTAGCATTACTCCTTTTATGAATAAGCTTGCACATACTTTTTACACACTTGCAATAAAAAGACTTACCCTAGTTGATAATTAATGTGAGGCAATTAGGAGTTTTTAAAGACACCTTTTAGCACCCAACATTTTGGCATCGTTGCGGGGGAGTGTGTTGCTACTCTGAGTAATGTCTGATTGATGTTTTTTCTGCTAAGGGAGAACTAGGTGTTAAAAATGGAAGGTAAGAACCTGCGTAAAGAATGAGTAAAATGCTCGCTCATCCGCCCGCTTTCTAGCAGAATTGCGTGAGAATTTAAAGTAGGGATGAATGTTTGTCTTACTGTATGAATGACTAAGAGGGAAAGACCTGAAAAATACAAAATTCCTCCTTCTAAACCTGAAAAACCTAAGGGACCGGTGACCCTTAGACGATCAACTTTTATCGACGAAATCTTAAGAAAAGCTGAGTCTCAGTCATCTGTAGGACCCCGAATTGTTGTTGCCAGACGTCCTATTGACTCCCTTCTAGCTGCAGGACCACCATCTGTAGCTAACGCTGAGATTCACAGTAAGACTGAAGGAATTGAACAGAGTTTTCAAGATACTGAGAATTCACAAACTCGCCCTTCACAAGAAGGAAACTCTTGTAACCTCCGTGAAGGAGAAGGAGAAACAGGCAGTTTTGAAATTAAATTATCAGAACCTAGATCTCCTAAATTAGTGACTGAACAGAAGACACCTAGTATCCCAAATCAAGGTAGTGATGTTAGAACTATTCCAGCCTCTTATAGACATCCTAGGAATAACTTTCCAGCTCCGGAGATCCCTGAAGAATACTGGCATATTTTTGACCAAATGGATCATAACCAACAACCTCAAACTTCTACATTACAATACCCTATTGTTGACACAACTGTCAATGCCCCCATGAAGGTTATCCCATTACAGAATATTCCTAACTTTCATGGGCTAACATCAGAAGATCTCGATGCATTCCTTTCTGAGTTTGATGTTTTATGTAGGGGTTACGATTACACAACCGACCCCCAGAAGCTGAAGCTATTTCCCTCTTCTTTGAAGGGAGTAGCTCCACATTGGTTCATGGGACTCGGTGGAGGAACCATCAATGATTGGGACCAAATGAAAACATCTTTCCTTAAAAAATATCAAGATTATTGTCGAACTAGAGAGTTAAAAGATGAAATTTTTCAAATGGTAGCCAAGCTTAGCGAAACTCTGGAAGAATATGTAGAATGTTTCCAATATAATCTACAAAGGTCTCCTTATACAAATATACCTGATAATTTTTTAAAAACCACGCTAATTAGAGGTATGAAAGACCAATGGGTAGAGACATTAAACATAATGGGTAAAGGTGACATTTATCAAGAAAGCTATAACAATATTATAGATTTTTGCATTAAGTGTTCTAGGGGTAGCACAAGGCTGAAACCAGTCGGACGTCATGCAAGCTCTAGAGACAACAAAGCCTCAGGTGGAAGCATTACACGAAGCGAAATCGACAACCTGCTGGAAGATTTCAAGACTGATATCTTGGGGACCATGGCAACACAATTAGATACCATGCAAGCTAAGAAAAATTAGGCTATAGCAGAACAAAATTTGGCTATTTTATACCCTCGTTGCAGAAAGAAGCATAGTCATAAAAAATGCCCCCTAGATACGATACGAACATGTGCTATATGCACTAAAGAGCATGCCACAGAAAGCTTCCCATCACTCCCAGGATTGAAATCAGTTTTCAAGGAAGCAGAAGAAGAAATGGAACCAGTATATCTGTTGAACCAACATTGCCAATGGAAATCACGTCAGACAGGTATGCCTACCTATCCATCTTCATTCCTTCCTTCCTCGAAATATAATTCTCAGCAATATTCAGGGGTAGCATGGCAAAATCAGCCACCTTTTTTGTCACCTCAAACATTTTTTATGCCACCATGGCCCAATCAGTCAAATCCAAATAATAATTGGCCAAATTTCCCTTATCCACCACTATTTTGTCAAAACAACCCTTATCCCTCCCAATGGTCCCCTTCCACCTCACAAAATTAGAACTGGAAATCAAATTGGAAAAGATCTACAAACCGGTCTATGGGGACAATTCCTCTATCTCAACCAACTTTACCAGCACCTTACACGTTGCAGTAGAATCCTCAATCTAATATACGACCGCAACTTTCAGCTCAACCTAACCCAAATAAAAATAACAGACCAGTCCAGTCAATACAAATCATTAAGGGTCTGGACCCTGAAGATTAGTTGAAAGAATGTAACGAGCTTAAGTTGAGATCTGGACGTATAATCACTCTAGATAAAGAAAATTATTTGCAACCGGAAGAACTGCACAAAAATAAGCCTATGATTGTAGATGATCAAGAAATAAAACAAGGGTAAGATAAAATCAGACAAAAAAATCCTGAACAAATCGTAACCACTTCCCCCCCATTCCCAGAAATATTGTTGATACCACGCCCGATTGAACCACTTGACTTTGATCTTATGGGTGAACTTAAGAATATTTGTATAAAAATCCCTCTCCTCCAGGCTATCCAAGACATTCCAATATATGCCAAAACTATCAAAGAGTTGTGTATAAATAAGTCTGTGAGGAAAACAAAAACAACCCCTACTGTCCATGTTGTCAGGACTTTGTCTGATTTATTACTAGGCAAAGAGACTCCTGTAAAGTATGAAGATCTCGGAAACCCCATTGTCACAGTCCATATAAATGGCCATTCTTTTCCCAATGCTTTAATCGACTTAGAGGAAACCATTAATATTCTCACAACTACAACTTGTGACATTCTTGGTATCATAGCCTTGGAGCCAACAACTACTTTACTGGAACTAGCTGACTGCTCAGTCATTAGACCAAAAGGAACATTACAGGATGTGATGGTCTTTATTGAAACTTGGGAATACCCAATGGATTTCTTGATTATTAATCCTAGGAACTAGCTAGATGGACATCCCTTAATATTAGGAAGGCCTTGGCTAGCGACTGTTGATGCTTATATCAGCTACCAGATAGGAAATATGACTATAACTAGGGGGAATGATGTGAAAAATTTAGCTTTATACCCCCCATGCTCAGCCAAGCTTGACTATCAAAAAACCAGGAAGCAACCTGCAACATACTTAACATAAAATATTCAATCACCATTGACTATGGTAGATGCCCTTGAATTTAAAAACCAAACTAAAGACGATGTCATTAATACTTTTATCAATCATCCTACCACAGTATTAAGTTCGAAATGTCACATGATTAAAGCAGTCCTTGACAACGAAATTGAACAATATCCCCTGAGAGATATCCATGATCAAAAAATACCAAAAACCACTGTTTATAGTAGCAAACCTATCAAAATTGAGCCATGGAAGATCCTGAACATTAACAGTAATCTAAGTAATGACCAGCAACAGAAACTTATTCAAGTCCTTAGGAAAAATAAAGGGGATTTTGCTTGGGATTACTCAAATATGAAAGGGATTGACCCTCAGCTATGCATGCATCATATCTACACTGAAAATGATGCAAAAACCATTTGACAACCTCAACGTAGATTAAATCCTCACCTAAAAGATATTATTAAAGGAGAGCTTCAAAAACTGCTAGACGTGAATTTTATCTATACTATATCTAACAGTAAATGGGTTTCTCCATTAGTTGTGGTTCCCAAAATGAATGGTAAATGGCGAATATGCGTTGACTATAGAGAAATCAACAAGGCAACGCAAAAAGACCACTTTCCCCTTCCATTTATTAATCAGGTCCTAGATACACTGGCAGGGAAGAAATTTTTCTCTTCCTTGGATGGCTTTAGTGGCTATAACCAAATTCAAATTGCCCCTGAAGACCAGGATAAGACTACCTTTACCTATCCATGGCTAACATTCGCCTATAGGGTATTACCTTTTGGGTTGTGTAACGCACCTGCCACATTCCAAAGGGCCATACTCAGTATTTTTGCAGACTTGATAAATGAAGGATTGGAAGTGTACATGGATGATTTCACACCTTATGGAGATGACTTTGAGCATGCATTACAGACATTGGAAAAATTTCTTGAACGATGTATTGCTACCAGCCTATGTTTAAGTCACAAAAAGTGCCATATGATGATGACAAAAGGCCTGATCTTGGGTCATTACATTTCAGCAGCTGGAATTCAGGTAGATCCAGAAAAAATACAGGTAATTCTCTTACTAGCTACTCCCTGCACTCAAATAGAGGTACGTGTTTTTCTAGGATTTACTAGATATTATCGTAGATTTATCAAGAATTTTTCACAGATTGCTGCACCATTATATGCCTTAATAGGAAATAGTGATTTCATATGGACTGACAAATGCGATACTGCCTTTACAGATTTAAAATAGCTAGTATCAACAGCACCAGTATTACAAGGTCTAAACTGGGATATACCATTCCATATTTCATCAAATGCATCAGACACAGCCATTGGAGCAGTTCTTGGCCAAGAAGAAGACAAGAAACCCTATGCTATATATTACATTAGCAAAAACTTAACTCCTACTGAATTGAATTACACAGTAACAGAGAAGGAGTTTTTAGCTGTTATTTATGCTATTAACAAATTCAGATACTATATAATTGGATACCCTGTAATTCTGTATACGGATCACTCTGCTATTAAATACTTAGCTAATAAACCCATTACAAATGGAAGATGAGTGACACGTTGGTTGCTACTTTTGCAGGAATTTGATGTAACTATAAGGGATCGACCATGGAAGGAAAACCTTGTGGCGGATTTCCTCTCCTGAGTGCTAAGAATGGATGACCCAGTATCAGTAGAGGATCAGTTTCCGAATGAACACCTATTTTTTGTAACCGTGAAAACACCATGGTACGCAGATGTGGTGAATTATTTAGCAGTGGGAAAACTACCTAAACATCTGACACCCAGAGAAAGGAAATTAATAGTACAGCGCAACACTCGGTTCTCCTGGATTGGAGGATACCTTTTTCACACAGGGGCTAATATGCACATCTGCGAGTGTATCAGGGAAGATGAAATTTATGATATCTTAAAATCCTGCCACAATGGACCTTGTGGTGGACATTTTGCAGACCGCAGAACTGGACACAAAATTTTACAAATGGGCTACTACTGGCCCACGATTTTTAAAGATGCTAAGAAATTTGTCTAGGCCTGTGACAGTTGTCAAAGGATGGGTCACCTTGGCCAATCTGATGAGATTCCCCTGCATCCACAGCTGGTCATAGAACCTTTTGAGCATTGGGAATTAGATTTTTTTGGGCCAATCAACCCATCATCCAACCAAAAATCATATATATTGGTTGCAACAGAATAAGTAACTAAGTGGGTGGAAGCGGTAGCATTACCTAAAGCCACATAAGAAACCGTGATAAAATTTCTTTTTGAAATTTTTGTATGATATGGGTTACCCAGAGAAGTAATCACTGATGGAGGGCTGTATTTCGTAGGCCACAATATTGCTGCTACACTGAAAAATCATCATGTTATTTACAGAATTACCTCTCCATATCACCCGCAAGAAAATGGGTAGGTAAAAAGCACCAACAAAGTAATTGAAGTTATTCTAACAAAGACATTCTCATCGCACTGATGAGATTGGGCTACTCGATTTCCAGAAGCCTTGTGGGCATATCGCACAACTTGGAGGAATACTAGTGGATACTCCCCATATCAACTGGTATTTGGTAAGGAACCTATTTTTCCCATAGATTTTGAGATACAAACACTAAGGACAGCCCAGGAAGTGGGACTGGATTTAACTGAAGCCCAAATTAATAGATTGCAACAAATAAATGAATTAGATGAAATCCGGCTTTCGTCTTTGCAACATATTGCATTCATTCAACAAAAAAGAGCCAAATGGCACGATTCTCTGATCAAGAAAAAGATATTTCATGAGGGCGACTGGGCACTTCTCTACAATTCCAGGTTTCAAGAATTTCCTGGCAAACTGTAGACTAGGTGGTTAGGTCCTTATGAAATAAAGGAAGTACATGACAATGGCACTCTTACGTTAACCACCATTGATGGGCCTGATTGTTCCTTTAAAGAAAATGGGCATCGGGTGCACCTCTACCAAAGACCGCTTACAAGAGAATCTTTTTGTCAACATATACACAAAGAATCCACCATGTAAGTTTTAGCTGCAAAAGATAATCCTTCCACAGCTTCATATTTTTAGAAATTCATTTTTTCTTCTTTTGTAAATAGGGTTGCCAATTTAATTTGTTTTTTTTCCTGTTTTGTTGTTCCCTCTTCAAAACAACACTTTTTCATTTTTTTGTTCTCTCTTCGGAACAACACTTTTTGATTTTGTTGTTCCCTCTTCGGAACAACAATTTTTGATCCTGTTGTTCCCTCTTTGGAACAACACTTTTTCATTTTGTTGTTCCCTCTTTGGAACAATACTTTTTTATTCTATTGTTCTCTCTTCGGAACAACACTTTTTCGTTTTGTAGTTCCCTCTTCGGAACAACACTTTTTGATTTTGTTGTTCCCTCTTTGGAACAACACTTTTTGGTTTTTCTGTTCCCTCTTCGGAACAACACTTTTTGGTTTTGTTGTTCCATCTTTGGAACAAAACTCTTTTGTTTTTTCTTGCATTTTTTGTGTGTTTTGAACAACACCCTTGTTATATGTTTGCCAAACACTTCTAATTCATTTTTTTCAACTTCATTTCTTTGATTCTTTTTATGGCCTGCAGTACAGTACCTTCATGCAGACAAAGACATATGGATTTTATTAAAGAAGGTGACTATTTTTAACATTATGATCTTTGAAAAAGACAGCTTCTTGATGATAGGCTTAAAACAATTGAAAGGGACACAATTATTTATATTTTACTTTACTATACTAACTTCTACTGTATATGATACTGATTGATCATCTTTACCATGCTGTTTCTACTTTTCCTGGTTATAATTCTCTCTGTCTACTATCAATGGGATTATGGGTATAATTTTTCTTATTATTGACATGTTTCAACTTCTTACACCATCCCTACTCTTAAGGAGTACTGAGCCTCCCTCTATTTATCATAAAAATATGTAATGACAACTAATCTATAGATAGAGGATAGGGGGTCTCATTAAGAGCCAGCCTACCATGTTCATAAGGATGTAGCAATGTGAAATTCCCACTATGGCCACCACACCAAGGTTTTGGTCCATTGGATGGCTAAAATATCCTTGGAACAGGGGGTCTCATCACGAGCCAGCCTGCTCACTTTTGCTACTTCTCAGTGACTGGTAGTGTGGTTATCTGGTTACCATGCCAACACACTGGTCTCTTCTGCAAGAATAGCAATAAAAATTTTCAATTATAAATTGAGAATCTTGGCTCACATGGGTTAAAAATCAACTCTGTTGAGGCTATGGATACCTACTGGCAACAAAAGCTCTGCTTATGGTATTGAAGTTCCATTTCCACAATCAATAACTCTTATAATACCCTCTTCCCTTTTTTTTTTCTTTTTTTCGAGAGATTATTTCTCTAAACAATTCCCTACTTTGAGCCTTTATGCATGCATTTATGTTTTTACTCAATCATATCATACACAGTCAGAATATCGTAAGTAAAGCCTTTTTTTACATATTGTTGTTCCCTTTCCTATCACTTAACTTATCATCAAATAAAACTTCTTGTCTCTTATCATTCATTATCATTATACCACATGCTTTTATTCTATCCATATTGTCCTGTCATTCATCTACGTACTCTGACCCATTTATGGTTGTACTCTTTATCCTTCCACCGAAATAACCATTTCCCGTCTAATTGGTCGAAGGCGACCTCTCCTTTCGGAGGGGGAGAGGACTTCCATTATGCGTATGCTGTCACTATTTCATTAACTAACACGATATCCCATGATTATGCGGCATGTGAAAATTTAACAACATTAGCTATACTTAGTTTTTTTCAACAAACTTGTTGTTCTATAGCTCTATGTATCGTTATGTTGTTGTGCTTTTCAATACTATTGTGTTTTTCAAATTTGTTGTTATTTTCGGCATTGTTGTGCTTTCCAGTATTACTGTGCTTTTCAGTATTTCCGTGCTTTTCAGCATTGTTGAATCTTCCCATTACATCCATCCTTTGCAAAAATAAGAAGAATTTTAACACTATGGGTGGTAAGATAGTGTGTCGTGAACCATTAGTATTAGAAGTCTCCGACAGAGTAAGAGAAATTATGATTCGAGCAGGATGGATATCCTATCTTACAAGGTTTCAGCCCTCAAATGAGGAAATCTCTATTGAGTTTCTATAGAATTTTCAAAATAGGGAATCCATGGTAAAAGGCAGAAGGATTAGAGTTACAGATGTTGTAATAGATGAGGTAACTGGGCTGCCGGCAGAAGGCACCACATGGGCACAAAAACATGTATCGATACACGACGTAGTGGAAACCTTCAAAGACGAAGGCAAACAACTAGTCAGAAAGGGCAAAGGCTTTCAACCATCTTCTCTTGCAGAACCATGGAGGGAATTAGCAAGAATCATCCAAAAATACATTACCTGTGATGGACGTCGTAATGTGGTAAGGTCGTGACAACTCAAACTCCTAGCTATTCTAAAGCAAAAACTTACTGTTAATTTTCCATCCCTTTTAAATTTTTTATTTCATAATACTACTACTACAATAAGATGGGTTGGGCATCCTGAAATGGTGGTAAGTCACCATGGACTGATTAGAATGATCATTAGTCATAGCCTAGTCCCAATATGACTTGACTTGGGAAGGTTTCATCATAGCTCTCGAAAGCATACAGAACCCTGTAATTCAATATCCCGCAATTTCAGAAGCAAGTCAGCAAAACCCTGTCTCAAAAAGAAAAAGGATTTCCCATTTAAGGGTCGAACCTCACAAACGCAGCAGGTCTTTAAGAATCGAATTAGCCTAGAGAATGTCTGTGAATCTACGGGACAAAAGCAATCAACCTACGCAGACATCCAGCCCAGTTAGGGTAGGAGATTCTGAGTCTGAACAAGAAGCATCCGGTTCAGAGGAAGAGCCAGAAGAAGAAACTGGGTCAGAACTAGAAAAAGAAGAAGAGCCCGAGGAAGAGGCTGAGCCAGAATCAAAACCTGAAGAACAATAACAAGGACAAGAACAAGATTATGAATTGGAAGTGGAAGCTAGACCAAATTTTGAGGCAAGAATAGCCGAGGTCCTAGTGAATCTTGAAGTATACATGCAACTTGGAAGACCGTTTGACCCTAGCACATGGGAAACACAAGCACCAGAGAATTCCGGGCACATAGAAACTCCTCCATCACAAGAGGTTGTAGACACAGAAATTGTACAGGAATCTGATAACCAGTCTGGTGATACAATTTTGTTAAGCCAGGAGGACCCACAGAAGTCTGTAGATATAAAAATTGGTCATGAATCTGACAATCAGTCAGTTAATACAGTTCCTTTAGAACACAGCCTTGAGGGCCAACAAGCAGCCTTAGAAACATTTGATAAACCTGTTAAGGTTACAGATGCTCCTCGAAAGGACCTTATTGGGTGACATGTCGCTTTATATGCCCCGTTATTTGTTATCCTCCTGAAGGATATCATCTTGACTATGAGTTACTAGAAGGACAAGAAGCGGCAACCTTTGCACACTTGGCATGACATCATGGTCTCAGGCCTCTTACAAATAGACCTTCTCCAGCCTACTCTCTAACTTCTTTGCATCAGAATTATTTATTTTTCATGAGGAAATGAAAAAAGGTAAGAAGGGGAGTATGTTGAGCCTTACACTAGGTATGTATTTACTCTCAAATACTGTCCTTTTTCCTCTTCTTCATCCATTTTCATGCTACAATATAATAATATCATGAATGGATTTTGATAAAAAATGAATGCAATAGTCTTGATATGGTTTAACCGTCTAAACTAATTCCCATTGATTTTATGATGAAAATAGCAGATAAAACAATAGTTGTTCCCAAAAAGGAACAACAGGATCTAATCGAGGGAAAAGAAGGTGCGGCCAAATCAGGAAACAAATTAGAGAAGAACGACCAACTGTTCGGAATAGTAATCTGTTGCGAATCCCTTAAGATCCCCTGATCTTGAGGGTTCACATTTTCCTTTTCCTTAGTTATAAAAGAATGAGAGAATACGAAGACAAAAAAGGGATATGATGATATAGGAGAAAGTGGAGAATGTAAATCTGAATGTATCATGTATTATGTTGTGTATCTTTCATTTATGTATCATTTGATAATGAACAGAACATAGTTCTGAAAGACAGACTTGTATTTTAATGATTCCGATGATTAATACATAGTTGCATTGTTGTTCATTCGATTGTTCTAGAGTAACTAAGAAATGTTTGTTGGCGGCTAAGGGCTCGATCTCTGGTGAATTTCTATGCTATTATTTGTGCTATACCTTTCCATTTACTACAAGTATATTATTCTTTTCTGCTTTACAATGAATTTCTTTTGATGGTATTATATTTCTGTATTTGTTCCTCTGTGTGCGTATTTCCAATTTATCAATTGTTTGTTAACAGAATTGGTTCTGATTACTCAAAGCATAAAATGTTATTTCCATTACTTTCCTTGCATTTGATAGTTTAGATCCAGCTGAAAGAGCTCAGTTAATATTTTAGTGCTCTCGGTTGATTGAATTATTTGAATTAAAGAATGAATCACAGTTTTGGATTATAATGCATAGATGAATTACTTTCTTTAAAGCTTCAGATTTATGATTGCATATGTATTCAACGATTGGCTTTAGCATTACTCCTTGTATGAATAAGCTTGCACATACTGTGTACACACTTGAAATAAAATGACTTACCCTGGTTGATAATTAATGTGAGGCAATTATGATTTTTTAAAGACACCTTTTAGCACCCAACAGTGGCTCAGACTGGATATAATGGGACCAATTTCCCAGATTTGGGTTTTTTTTTTATTGTTGGGGTTCTCTCAAAGGATTTGCATGAAGAATTACTAAAAACTAAAACAAATTAATTCTAACATGCAAAACTTTGAATTTAGGCCTAATTTAATCTAATTCAAGATAATACTAGTTTTATGCAATCTAAAATGATAACTATTCAATCTGTGATGATGAAGATCATTGCAGATTTAATAGTATTATTACTTTGTAAGATGATTCTCTTGAAAAAATAGTTAATCAAAATAAAATTAGAAATATATCGCATATATCTAATGATCATATACAAAACAAACCAATTTCTACCTTTATATTGTACAATAGTGCAACTGATATTTCAGATAAAAACAATAAATTTCATATATAATTCATGAAAGTTGGACTCGTCACTAATATTCAAAAAATAGAATTAGCATACATGATAATAGTACCACATGTGTACTGCTCTGTTCATATGATAAGTGATAATAGGCCATATTCAACTCTTCTATCAATAAGCCTTTCAAAGAATACAAAAGTGCATCAACATTGATCAACAAAATGATATATAACTAAAAAGGTCGTGTTCCATTAATTTATCAAGGCATTTGTTGGAAAAATACTGAGAGGGGGGGCGGGGTGAATCAGTATTTAGAGCTAACAATCAAAACTTTTCACTTTTGTTTCTCTTAAACCCATACGTTACTTTACTGAAGCCAACTTACATACAAATGTGGATATTCTTAAGAAAACTTGCTTATGTCCAAAGAACTTATTATACATTTGATTCTTTACTTAGATTATTGCATCAATCATTCATCAGATGTTTAGTAAGAAGTAAGCATGTTCAATAATCATAGAATAAACCATCATGCATAAGCAACACACATGAACACCAGTATTTAAGGTGGAAACCCAATTCGGGAGAAAACCATCGCTGCTGTCGTCTCTGTCTTCAATATTTCTTATAGAGAAAAATTCTTACAATTTTGTGTTGGCGCAGACTCATACCAACACACAGGCACCCACTTACAAAAGGCTACAACATTTTCTTGTTCTCCAGCCGCTACTAGAAGGGAGCTCCAACCCCTTGGTTTTAGCATCAGCTTCTACTGGAAGGATACTTTCATACAAAAGACTTCAACCCTCAGATCACCAAATTTCTTCAATTATTCATCATACTTCCGTCAGGTCTTCATCTTTCTTTTTTCTGATCATCGCAGAGATTCATCATTTTAGATCATATCCATAGGTGCATCATCTATGCAGATATCTCTTAAAGAGATTTATTCATATTAACCCTTCCACATGCACACATCGTACAATAATTCTCATCACCTTATATAGTTTTCACCTTTATTAAAACCATGGGTCAAATCCATTTAATTTCTAATGGTATTCCTGGACGAGGTCAAAAAGATAATCCAGCAGGGTCTCCATACTGTTCTATTGATCTTGGTAATTAAATAATTAATTTAATATTTTTGGACTTAACTTTAGGATTAAGGTTAACCCTTCGCATCACCTCTTTTCAAACAATTAATATTATGATAAAACTTTGACCCTGGGCCCATAAATATAGTTAATAGCCAATCCAATATGTGCACGGTAACCTAAGTAAACTTCGCACAAGTCCAGCGTCCGATCACCGTTAGATTAGCAAGCTTCCAGATCAACAGCGTATACGCATATCGCTCGACCTCTGATGTCGACCATTAACTTGCGATGGCCCGCTGTACTGTGGTTAGTTTCTGTGCAGCTTTATCAAACGTCCACCGTCTGATGGCTTCCTTCCAGATCAACGGTGTACAGCAATATCGCTGGGCATCCTGGGTCAAACAATAACGCGTGATGGCGCGCAGTGACAAGCGGTTTTGTGAAGTCGTACAGGGACGCGTGTCGAGCACTTTATGGAATCGCTGCCCAACCAGGAAATACCACTTATCCCTGAGAGGTGGTGCGATATGGACAATCCGCCTTCATAAATCCGTTCGCGGTTTCACTCTACACTCCAGGTTCCACATAGCTTTCACTACAAGGTTCCGCCTGTTCTATTGGAAGAGGTTCTCCTCTTCGTGCAGTCACGGTGTTTCTTCACATTATAGCCTCATTCCTCGGCATTCCTTTCATCCATATAGCTCCGCCATACATGACCCTTGTGGCTGTGTTTATGGTACTCATAGGCATTGGATACAGGAGTTAAACCCAAACTCTTACGAATGGTTCGAAAAGCCAAAGCAGGCAATTTCATGTATTCTCCACACAGAGTTAAAAAACAGATGCACAATAACACTGAGACCATTCCTCAGATGATTTGTCCAAAAGACATAAAGTCATACACGGGATTTATAAACAATTCTCCAAGGTGGCCATTATCCTCCACACAGATACTCCTATTTTTATCATTCTGCTCATATCCTTACTTATGAGAGTCGAACTTCAATTATCTTCTCTACGGCATATCCAAGCCTTATTCGTATTTAATTCGAAACATAAAATCAACTTTAAGTGACATCGATTCTTCCTTTAATTGCGGAGTTTGTCCTATTTCAGAGGTTACCATATATCTATTGAGTTTAGGCATATTCACACAATAGCCTTTCTATCCTCATTACCCTATCTCTAATTCCTCTGTTTCTTTCGTCGATTGTGATATGCAATCGCATGTATCACATCTTTGTTTCCTCTACAACTTTTCTTTTTGTCCTTTCCTAGGTACTGTTTCAGATGTTCCTTATTTTCCAATTCCCTTGCCATCAATGAAAACATTTCCAACAATCTCCCCCTTTGGCATTGATGGCAATACTCTGCCTCTGTAATACTCTTCCTCTGTTTGTCTTTTCTTTTCCTCCCCCTTGACATCAATGGAAAAGGGTTGATCAAGATCCTTCATGCTCCCCCTGATATCATGCTACATCTTCAGACATAATTTTCAATGAAATAATAGAAATGAATTATACAATCAAGATCAAGGATGAGATTAGACTACAACAAATAATTATGACCAATGCTCCCCCTTAACCTGTGCATCCGGAGATACCTAACAGCACCTCAAAACCAATTTAATCTTCGGTATTTAAGTAGATCTGATCTTTTGTATGGCAGATATTACGCCCAGCTTCTCTTTGAGATATTCAAACGCTTCCCTGGGTAGAGGTTTGGTAAATATATCAGCAACTTTTTCTTTGGAGGGCACATACTCCAACTTCACCTTTTGTTCAAGCACTTGTTCACGTAAGAAGTGATACTTGATGGGAAGGTGCTTGGTCTTGGAATGCATAACAGGATTCTTTAAGATATTGATGGCACTTGTGTTATCACACATGATGGATATAGGAGGTGAACATTTGATTTGAAATTCTTGTAAGGTTTGCATCATCCAAAGAAGTTGAGTGCAACATGATGTAGAGCCACACATTCTGCTTCTTCTGTAGATAAGGCAATAGAGCTTTTCTTCTTGCTGAACCAAGATACTAACCTGGGCCCCATGTAGAATGCACCACCACTAGTGATTTTCCGATCATCAACATTTCCTGCCCAATCTGCATCAGTGTAAGCATGAAGAGTAAGATCATCATTATTTGGATACCATAGTCCAAAGTCTTGAGTTCCTTGTAGATATTTGAATATTCTTTTGACAGCCTGAAGGTGAGACTCTTTTGGATTAGCTTGGAATCGTCCAACAATCCCAACTGCATGCATAATGTCTGGTCTAGTCCCAGTGAGATATAGTAGACTTCCTATCATAGATCTGTATTCTGTTTGATTTACTGTGGGAGAATCATCATGAGAACTGAGATTACATCCGGTTATCATTGGTGTACTTACAGGTTTGCACTCTTCCATGCCATGCTTCTTCAAAATTTGCTTAAGATATTTTGTTTGTGATAAGAATATGCCATTTGTTGCTTGTTGCACTTGCAAGCCAAGAAAGAATGTTAGTTCCCCAAGTAAAGACATTTCAAATTCTTGCTACATATCAGAAGCAAATTTCTGACTCATAGACTCTTCATTACTTCCAAAAATGATATCATCAACATATACAACCACAATCAATAGTTTATTATTTTCAGTTTTTGTGTATAGTTTGATGTCAGCAGATCCCTATGAAAATCCTTGTTGATGAAGATATTTGTCAAGACGATAATACCATGCCCTTGGAGCTTGTTTGAGACCATATAGAGCTTTTTTAAGTCTACAAACAAGATTTTCATCATTTCCCAAAATGAACCCTTCTGGTTGTTCTATATAAACTTCTTCTTCTAGATCTCCATTGAGAAAAGCAGAATTAACATCCATTTGATAAACTTTGATTTGTTGGAAGCTTGAAAAAGCAAGAAACATTCTTATGGCTTCAAGTCTAGCTACAAGAGCAAAAGTTTCTTCAAAGTCTATACCTTCTTGTTCAGCATACCCCTTGCAAACAAGTCTAGCTTTATTTCTTATAACATCCCCATTCTCATTTAACTTGTTTTTGAATATCCATTTAGTTCCAATGACATTTTTGTCATGAGATCTTGGTACTAATTCCCAAGTGTGATTCTTTTCAATTTGATCAAGCTCTTCATTCATGGCTTGAATCCAACATTCATCTTTGCTAGCTTGACTGACATTGTGAGGTTCAATAGTGGACAGAAATGCCAGATTGCTAGAAGATCCCACAAGAGTCCTTCTTGTTTGTACACATGATCCCTTTTCTCCCAAAATTTGAGATTCTGGATGATTCTTTTGAACATATCTGGATGGAGCTTTTTCAGATAAATCATCTTCAGGTTCTTCATTGGGTTCCTGCTCTGCCAATTCATGATGTGAGAAGATGTATATGTCCATACCTTCATCCATTGTTTATTTTTATTATTTTTGGAAGTGAGAACTCATCAATAACAGCATCAATACATTCAACAATCTTTCGAAGTCTTTTATTGTAATATTTATATGCCCTACTCCTAGAGGAGTAACCAAGAAATACTCCTTCATCTGCTCTGGGTTCAAACTTGCCAATTTTTTCATCATTATTCTTGATAAAGCATTTTCTTCCAAAAATTATAAAATGCTTTATAGTGGGAGGATTACAATACCAGAGTTCATATGGAGTTTTATCACTATTTACACAAACATGTGCCTTGTTAAGAATGTTTACTTCTGTATGTGCTGCTTCTCCCAAATGTATGGGTATTAGGAATCATGGATTATAACTCATGTTTTTGAGCTTATTTCTATTCTGACATTCTTCCTCCATGTATTTGTTGTGTGATGCCAGCTCTGGCTTGTCTTTTGCATGTATTCTACAAAATTAAAGAATTCTGTGGGTATGTTCTCTCCTCGGTAGATCTAAAAACAGTTTTTAGATCTAATTCATTCTTCATTCTTATAAGATAGAAATTTTACGATAACTACATGTTTGACACAATAATAATCAACACATTCTAGAGAAATCATAAATAAATAAGATATAGTATTGTTCACCACGTGGTGAATTTTTCCTCACAGGTCCACATATGTCAGTATGAATGAGTTCAAGAGTTTTAATTGATGATCCTTCCTTGGCAGTAAATTGCACTCTGGTCTGCTTACCGAATTGGCAAGATTTGCATATGATACTTTCAGGTAGAGTAATATTGGGAAGATCACGAACAGCTTTAAGTTTGCTTGATTTGTTGATTTGAGAGAAACTCAGATACCCCAACCTTCTATGCCATAGCCAATTTTCTGAATATTTACTCAAGTAACATTGTTCTTTGTAGTTCTTCAATACATACAGGTTGCTTGGAGTTATGTTTCCTTTTATAATTGTTTTACCTGTATCGAGATCACATACCACACATTCTTTTGAACTAAAGACAACTTCAGTACCTTGATCACACATTTGACTTACACTTAACAGATTATGCTTTAATCCATCTACATACATGAAATTATTAGCTTTCACCTTTTCTTTTAGAAAAGCAGACCCTTTTCCCTTAATAACAGCAGGAGTATCATTTCCAAATGTAACATTCTTCTCCTTTTCTAGAGCACTATATGCAAGAAGTTTGTTTTTGTCACCTATCATGTGTTTAGAGCATCCACTATCAATGTACCATTGATTTTATTCACCTTCTGCAAATAAAGCTATGCCACAATTTTCAACCTGTAATTCCTTCTTTTTCCATACTTTGGAGCTTGAAGGAAATTGCTCTTTTAGCTCGATTTTGCTCCTGCATTCAGATTCTTCATGGCCAAAGTTATTGCAATAAGCACATTCAACTTCATTTTGAAGAGGAGAAAATTTGTTATAGGTATTCTTCTTTGTTCCAATATCCATCCTTTTCTTTCTTGCTTCTCTTGTCATAATGGTTTTATATGCAACACATTGAACAACTTTATGACCAAAATTGTGACATGAGAAACATTGTCCATTGAAGAAAAAATTTCTGCGATCATAAAATCTTCTACTTGATTTTACCTATTGGTTGGTGTTTCTTTGAAAGGTATTCCCGTTAGTGTTCCTTGAATTGAGCTGGTCATGCTTTACCTGTGAAGATTCTTTATTCCCTTGCTGAGTGGCAGAATGTTGTATACTGGCTGTAGCTACTTTTAGATAGTTTGGTGCTGAAGCCTGAGAAGATTCTCCGATATATCCAAGACCTGTCTTTATAAGAGGAGAACATTGTACCTTGATAATCTCATCTAAGGTTTCAGATCCTTTAGCAAATCTAAGATTCAAAGTCTTCATTTTCTCAATTTCTTTTCTTAGACCTACTATTTCACATTCTAATTTCTCATTGTGTTTCTCCTTTTCTTCAAGCTGATTTTTCAGAGTTTCTATGGATATTTTACTTTCTTCTAAGCATCTTTTACTTTCTTCTAAACATATCTTGAGTTGATTGAATTCATCAAGAAAATCATTATCCTCTAAAGCATCCATAAAATTATCTTTTTCTTCTTTAGATTCTTTTTCAAATGCCATGAGAAGTTTAAGATCTTGTTCACATTCTTCCTCACTGTCAGATAACCCATCACTATCTTCATGAGTATAGTAACTTTTTCTAGTGCTAAACCAATTCTTATTTCTTCTTGCTACTGCCTTTCCCTTTCATGTGTTTCTTTGTGAGGAAACTTAGCAGCATAATGACCGACTCTTCCACAAGCAAAACATTTGAAAGGAAGCTTACCTCTAAACCGTTCTTTACCAAGTTGGAGTTTCTTTACAAAATTTACCTCCTCTTCTTCTGAGATATACCCTAATCCTTCTGTCTTTTGTACTTCTTTCCCTTTTGTAGAAGCTCTAAAGACGACTTCTTTGACTTCAGATGGTCCTCCTCTTCTCATTTCATATGCAGTTAGTATGCCATGAAGTTGCACCACAGTAAGATTTTGAAGATCCTATTTTTCTTCAAGTGCAGAAACTTTTGACTCAAATTTTGTCGTTAGTGATCGTAAAACTTTCTCAACCAAAGTAGATTTGGTTATTGTTTCTCCCAGATTTCTCATACGATTTACAATATCATCAAGACGTAGAAAGAAATTTGCAATGCTCTCCTCATTATGCATTTTTAGATTCTCATATTGAATTCTGAGAGTTTGGAGTTTAGCACTTTTTACCTTTGCATCACCTTCATAACTTAGAATTATTTTGTCCCATATGGCCTTTGCTGTATTCAGCTGCATGACTTTGACAAATTCTGATTCAGTTAGACTTCCCAATAGAGCATTGACCGCTTTTGCATTTGTTTCGTAATTCTTTCTTTCTGTTGGATCTGTTGGTACTGCGACTGGATATTGATATCCTCCTTCAACAATAGCCCATACATCTGCTCCCAAAGACTGAAGATAGGATCTCATCCTTGTTTTCCAGAAGATTAAATTGTTTTCATTGAAGAGAGGAGACGATATTTGCTAATCCATCTTGATTGTCATCTTGATTGATCTTCCTTCACAACGCTAAGCTTTTGAGAAGGACTGCTACGATACCAATTGTGGAAAAAAACTCATAGGAAAGTGATGAATCGGTATTTAAGGCTAAAAATCGAAACTTTCACTTTGTTCTCTTAAACCCGTACGTTACTTTCTTTGAAGCCAACTTACATACAAATGTGGATATTCTTAAGAAAACTTGCTTATGTCCAGAGAACTTATTATACATTTGATTCTTTACTTAGATTATTGCATCAATCATTCATCAGATGTTTAGTAAGTAGTAAGCATGTGCAGTAATCGTAGAATAAACCATCATGCATAAGAAACACACATGAACACCAGTATTTAAGGTGGAAACCCAATTCGGGAGAAAACCACCGCTGCTATCGTCTCTGTCTTCAATATTTATTATAGAGAAAACTTCTTACAATTTTATGCTGGCGCAGACTCATACCAACACGCAGGCACCCACCTGCAGAAGGCTACAACCTTTTCTCGTTCTCCAGCCGCTACTGGAAGGGAGCTCCAACCCCCTGGTTTTAGCATCAGCTTCTACTGGCAGGATACTTTCATACAGAAGACTTCAACCCTCAGATCACCAAATTTCTTCAATTCTTCATCATACTTCCGTCAGGTCTTCATTTTTCTTTTTTCCAATCAT
Organism: Pinus albicaulis; assembly: GCA_034641835.2. Taxonomy (NCBI): domain Eukaryota; kingdom Viridiplantae; phylum Streptophyta; class Pinopsida; order Pinales; family Pinaceae; genus Pinus; species Pinus albicaulis. The sequence continues at coordinate 977,551,938 of CM076572.1, forward strand.
CGCAGGGATTCATCATTTTAGATCATATCCATAGGTGCATCATCTATGCAGATATCTCTTATTGAGATTTATTCATATTAACCCTTCCACATGCACACATCGTACAATAATTCTCATCACCTTATATAGTTTTCACCTTTATTAAAACCATGGGTCAAATCCATTTAATTTCTAATGGTATTACTGGGCAAGGTCAAAAAGATAATCCAGCAGGGTCTCCATACTGTTCTATTGATCTTGGTAATTAAATAATTAATTTAATATTTTTGGACTTAACTTTAGGATTAAGGTTAACCCTTCGCATCACCGCTTTTCAAACAATTAATCTTATGATAAACCTTTGACCCTGGGCCCACAAATATAGTTAATAGCCAATCCAATATGCACACGGTACCCTAAGTAAACTTCGCGCAAGTCCAACATCCGATCACCATTAGATTAGCAAGCTTCCAGATCAATAGCGTATACGCATATCGCTCGACCTCTGATGTCGATCGTTAACGTGCGATGGCCCGCCGTACTGTGGTTATTTTCCTCGCAGCTTTATCAAATGTACATCGTCCAATGGCTTCCCTCCAGATCAATGGCGCACAGCAATATCGCTGGGCATCTTGGGTCGAGCAATAACGTGCGATGGCGCGCAGTGACAAGCGGTTTTGTGAAGTGGTACAGGGACATGTGTCGAGCACTTTATGGAATCGCTGCCCAACCAGGAAATATAGCTTATCCCTGAAAGGTAGTGCGATATGGGCAATCCGCCTTTGTAAATCCACTCGCGGTTTCGCTCTCCACTCCAGGTTCCACACAGCTTCCGCTACAAGGTTCCGCCCGTTCTATTAGAAGAGGTTATCCTCTTCGTGCAGTCATGGTGTTTCTTCACAGTACAACCTCGTTCGTCGGTGTTCCTTTCATCCATATAGCTCCGCCATACATGACCTTTGGGGCTGTGTTTATGGTAATCATAGGCATTGGATACAGGAGTTAAACCCAAACTCTTACGAATGGTTCGAAAAGCCAAAGCAGGCAATTTCACGTATTCTCCACACAGAGTTAAACAACAGATGCACAATAACACTGAGACCATTCCTCAGATGATTTGTCCAAAAGACATAAAGTCATACACGGGATTTATAAACAATTCTCCAAGGTGGCCATTATCCTCCACACAGATACTCCTATTTTTATCATTCTGCTCATATCCTTACTTATGAGAGTCGAACTTCAATTATCTTCTCTACGGCATATCCAAGCCTTATTTGTATTTAGTTTGAAACATAAAATCAACTTTAAGTGACATCGATTCTTCCTTTAATTGCAGAGTTTGGCCTATTTCAGAGGTTACCATATATCTATTGAATTCAGGCATATTCACACAGTGGCCTTTCTATCCTCATTATCCTGTCTCTAGTTCCTCTGTTTCTTTCGCCGATTGTGATATGTGATCGCATGTATCACATCTTCGTTGCCTCTGCAACTTTGCTTTTCCTCCTTTCCTAGGTATTGTTTCAAATGTTCCTTCTTTGCCAATTATCTTGCCATCAATGACAACATTTCCAACAGCATTCACAAACTTACTTACAATTAAGCATTCTTTGCAAATGTTCTCAATAAAATTCTGGACCCTTCTCTAAATTCATGAGAAGGGTTTAAATATTGAACTAACTACAAACTAAAATTAAATTATTACAAAAATGTAGAGGAGGTTTCAAAAAACCTTTTTCTAAAAACTTAACTTAAACAATAATCTAGGAACTTTCAACTAACAATCCTGATTTTGCGAATTCTGCCCTTCTTTCTGAGTGTGATCATGAAGTTGAAAAATATATAGCATTGCTTTAAGCTGAGCTGGTTGTGATATCTGTGACCGAATCTATCCCTTGAAAATATCATTTGAGATTATTGACTGAGATATTTTTACTGAATCTGTAAGAGACTGAAGAGTTTGATGTTGATTGTAAGGTTTGATCAGAAAATCCCTGTAATTTTCCTCATAAAACTTATTAACTTTTTTTTATCATTTCCTCTTGTGTATTTGCTCTCTGTATACACTTTAATTCTACTTCCCTTGTTCCTAAAAACACATCAGACATGTTTTCTTTAAGAAGTTCTATTTTGAACAATTAATCACATATAGACTGAATAATCTCATTTGATTTCTTGGACGTATTGTTGCTACTTTCTATGCTTGATTAATATGTGCTCTCCATTCTATGAATAACCATTCTTTGTGAAGCTTATATATTTGTGGTAAATTAGCTTGTTTTCCTGTGTCTGAAATTTTCCGCTGAATGTGTTCTTCGATTTTCTTTTCAAGTCTTTCACATTCCAATTTCTGAATTGCTATTTGCTGAATCATTATCTTATTGGAATCACAATAAGAATCAATCATGGAAGCTTGGTGACAAAACATTTCTTGTTATTTCTTTAACATAGTATTTACATCAATTTCTTCTTTGATGAATTGTTCTAACTGTGGTTGACTCTGTAATTCAGCCATTACTCTTTCTAGATGTGCTTGATTTTCATTAAGCTATGTCTGAGACTTCAATTTGAGGTTTTCGATATCTTCATGAAATTGAGTTGTGTTTATTTTGATCTACTCAATGGACTTGGATTTTTCTTCACTTAGCAATTGTTCTAATTCTTGTACTTTGGCTTCCTTTTGTTTCAACAATATTCTAACCTCAGTAGCTTTATCAACAGTAGCAGTGGCATATGCCCCTGCAGATTGTGATAAATTGGTTAGATGTTCAGTGGGATCATCTGAGGAATCCTTCCAAAGTACATCAACTGATTCATTTTTTGGTTTTGGAGTTGTTTCATCAATCCTTCTACTTTTATTCCTTTTAACCACAACTTTGTAGCTAGGACTGTAGAAAATGTTTAATGACGGAATATTTTCAATCTACAGAACTATCTGATTTGTAGGGTAGGCTGGTATGATTTCTTTGTCATGCACTGTTGGAACTCTTTGTAGTGGATTCACAGTCTCAACTATTCTCTGTGAAGGTTCTGGTGTTTGAAAACTTGATGTTTGATCAATATTGGGATTTTCTTTTGAAGTCTTTATTGCTTGAGAAAATTCTTCCCATTCATTCATCAGATTTTTTATTTGAGAGGGCCTGGATTGATCTAACATGCTATGAATATGTTGAACTATTTCTAAATTTTATTTTGTCCTATTGTTCTTTGTTTTCTACGACACTTCTATCTCTTGAAGAATTTGGTCAATTTCTGAATTTTCTTTCTTAGATTTGGATTCCTCAGATTGATCCGAATTATCAGATTGTTGATGTGATTGACCTGATTCATTTTTAGAAATATCTTTCATTTCATCATCTATACTAACACTTGGAGTGTGTTTTTCATCCTCAATAGTCAACAGGTTCAAAGGAACCTTTTCTAGTGTGTTGTTTCTATATGCTTGAAAAGCTTCAGCATCTTCTTGATTTAATTGACTAGAAACATATTTGATAACATCAGAGAAATTTTCCATGCCTTGGAAGAAATCATCAGATTTATCTTCTTCCTTTACAAAAGGCTTCATTTTTAGCTCTGTGATGTAATTTTTAATCACATCATTGGGATCATATAATCTTCCGGGCATAAATGCCAATTTCAACAACTGAATCTTGGGAACTTCTTTGTATGTATGGCCAATATTAGCTAGAGCAAAGGTGCCGCACTGTAGAGGGAAAGTAGTCCAAATATATTTTTTACCATCTTTTAACTGCTTTGTGACACCGTTGACAAGCTCATATGCTATTTCTTTTGCAAGTAATTTATTTGGAACATAATAAGGTAAAACATGGGGAGAAGCATAACTCCCAAATACTCTAATATATGTGAACTTTTCTTCAACAAACCATCTTGCTATGGCAAGGATATCTACATTGGCTTCTTCAAAAACCCTTGGAGCCTTTTTGTTGAAAATCATTTGATGCATGGGAAATATGACTCCGTAGCATATTTTATAGAAGTGCAAGTGGAACTCGGAATCCTAGAGTTATCTATGGTAGATATGAATCTGGGTAGGGTTTTTGATGGTCCATTTCCAACCCATGGTAGGAAAATTATAAGTAAAACAAATGGCATCCATGAAATAAACAGACATATAAAACAGGGGTATTTCTCTAAGCGAAACACTTCTTTTATTCCTATATTCAGTGATATGTTTGGCTAGGTAATTGGATAGAATGTCTGCCCAATTTAGGATAGATGAATTGATGATTGCGTCAATTAGGGGAACCCAATCTCTTGAAAATATAGTACTATCAGGCTTGGAAAATATTCTACACCACATACCAGTGGCATAACAATAAGGATTAGGAATTTGTGCAATTAGCAACATACCAGACTTGTCTTCCTTCAATTTCCCTTCATTTTCCATCCATTCATGGATGAATTTGATAAGATCTGGATGTTTTTCTTTGAAATTCTGCACATACTTATTATCATATCTTTGTTGTGAGGTTGGTAGATGATACATTGCTGCTAAATCCTCTAGTTTGAAAGAACCCATAATATCTCCTCTCGAATTCTTGAAAATTATCTCTTCAATGTTTAAGTGGTCAATTGCCCACTTAACCATGTTTGTATAAGGAAGAATATTTGGTATTGCTGCTATTCTGTGAATGTGCGAGCATGCAACATCAAAAAGGGTTGCATCAAAGGTAGAATCAGTGCCTGTAGCAAAAAAATTTTCTATCACCCTTGGTCCTTCATCTTCAAAGAGTTTGTACATTTCCTCCCATGACAAACTACCACAGTCTTTGTTGTAAACGGTGTCTGAAAATAATGAAGACATATATGCGTCTTCTGTGGATGATGTTTGAGAGATTTTCTTGCCTCTTTTTCTCATTTTTAACTTCTTCAACCAAATAATTGATTTCCTGAGAGAAAATCTAATTTAACATATAGGAGTCTCATATTAAGAGTAAATCAATAATTTACTTCTAATTCATGCAAGAAGATGCCAGTCTATCAATCATCTTTCATAATTCCTAATTTAATATATCACATGGCCTCGCAGGTAAAATCTATCAATCGTTTTAAAGCTGTTAAGATCTTAAATTCCATTTGATATGACATAAGCTATTTTCACATGTTGAATTCATTTAATACACAAATCGAAATCATTCCTTATAATATTTCAAGATGCATAGTATTTCAAGGTTGCGAAATGCGATCTGCGCAAATCGCAAATCGCAACTTTTATAAGATAACGTTTGAATGTATATTATAAGTTGTGTGCAATGCGAATTGTGAAAAACTTTAAGTGGACACGATCGCGAAAGATTTTATATTTCCTAGTTTATTTTCTTGTCGAGTCCGCGGTATCACGACTTATATCATTTTCTTCTTATGGCTTTCTTGATTAACTAAAGTACGATGCGAAAAAGGAAGAATAAAACGATGATTTTGATGTTTTTACAAGGTTTTTTAATTATTTTCTCTGAAAGGCTTCGAGCGCATTTCGCAATTCGCATATCTTACATTTTATAATTCTTTTTTGAAATACGATATGTGATATTCGATGCACTTTTAAAGGAAAAATAGAAATTTTATTCTCTAAGAAATAAATAGGGGATTGTTTGTATAGCACAACAATTGGCAATTCACTTGGATGAACTAGATGTCTCTGATAAATTTTTTGAAAATTCTGAACCTTTTTTAAAACAAAATAGTTAAAGGAAGGAAATTTCAAATAAATAATATCTTTGCCAAACAAGGAAAATTTCTTTTATTCACTATTCATGAGAATTCCTCTATAAAGATACAAGTATGAAAATCTATATCAATCCTTACTTAGTTTAAAAAGGATAAAGTAAATAACCTTTGCAGATTGGCTTTATATAAGTTTACTATTTTTATCACAGATAGAGCCACTGTTCCAATAGGCAATTTTAAGCTTTTGGCAGGGTTACCTTTTACCCAACTATGATCCATCTTTCCATCTAGTATTTCTCGTAGTTTTCATAAGTAAATTCTAATTTATGAAAACCTTCTCGTATATATTTTTATCTTCATAAAAGTCATTGTATTGGCTTGGTAACCAAATAATGACGATGTCATTCACAAATAGTAATTAAACTGATTAAGCTAGCTTTTAATGAGACCCCTTGTCTTTATGATATAATCTCAAGTCATTACACTGTTTTGGTAGACAATATTAGTAATGTCAGTGTAACTATTTCTTTATGAACATGGTAAACAAGCTCATGATGAGACTTATTATCTTTTAAGCTTTTCTTCAAATTATCTCTTTTTATTTTATTTTGGATTCCTTTTGAAAACTTATAAGATTTTCCGAATGGGATGAATCATAGGCCCTTTTAAGATACTAGATGATAATGTCGAGTTTTAAATTTCCTTTCTGTAAGAAGGTTTCTTACTATATTAAAGTTTCTTTTCTGGACTGATAAAAGAATATTCACACTATATAACAATGAGAGTTCATCAAAACAAATAACTGTTTTATTGAAATTCCATTTTTTAGAAAGATAGAATCAATCTGTCTCTCTAAATCTTTCGATTTTCCTTCTTTAACATTTTCATTTTTTATAAGTAAAAAGAAAAATCAAAAGAAAGTTATCTGAGGTTTGTTTTGAAAGGCCAACTATCAGTACTAATCAAGTTTTTATTTTTTGCAAGAAAAAAAAAACAAAAGATTTTAATATACAAGGATAGAAGGGATTACATCCTATGAGAATTTTTTTTTCAAAATTTTCCCATTAATAGGCAAAGAATCCTTTTTGCCTGATAAATCTTGCAACAGAAATGTTGACGAGCTTATTTCTTCAATTATTTGAAATGGACCTAGCCAGAGTTTTTGAAACTTTGTGTGTTTACCCTTTTCCTCATGCACTTTTTCCCACTTCAATACCAAATCACCAATTTAAAAATTCTTTAGAATGGTAGAGGTTGAATCAAATGAAGCTTTTATTATTTGTTGATGATGGATATAAATTTGTTTAGCTTTTTCTCTTTCTTCTTCCAACTTAAGAATTTGATCTTGTCTAATTTGAAGGGAAGAGGAAGGATTCTCATAAATAAACTATACTAAAGCAAATGATGATATTGTTATGTTTGTGGGTAAAATTGCTTCTTTACCATAAACTAACACAAATGGAGAAGTACCTATTGAAGCTTTGTGGGTGATTCTATTTGCCCAAAGAGAAAATAGTAGTGTTTTATGCCAATTTTTATGATTTTGTTCTATAGTTCTTTTGATGATTCTGATAAGGTATTTATTTGTAGATTCAACTAATCCATTACCTTGCGGGTAATAGTTAGCTGAGTATTTTAATTAAAACCTATTTTCAAAGCAAATTCTATCATGACATTTCCAAAAAAGTAAGATACATTATAAAATATCAAAGATGATGGGAGACCAAACCTAGTGATTATGAAGTGATAAATAAAATCTGTAATACTTTGTGTATTAACCACCTTTAATGGGATAACTTCTACCCATTTTGTGAAGTAATCAGTTGCAATTAGAATATACCTGTGATGTTTTGAAGAGTTATGAGTTATTTCACCTATAATATCTAACCCCCATTGTTCAAATGGTTGTTCGATATTTACTAGTTGTAATGGAAATGGTACTTTCCTTTCTCTTCCTACTGTAGTTTGACATAATTTACATTTTCTTGCATATTCATGTGCATCTTTAAATAGAGTTGGCCAATAATAGCCATCATGTAGTATTTTATGAGCTGTGGTGTTTCCTCCAAAATGACCTCTAGCTGGTCCATCATGTAATTCCTGCATTACTTTTTCAGCTTCAGTTTTTCCTAAACATCTCAGTAATACAGAATCATAATTTATCCTAAATAACACATAATCTATGAGTTGATATTGATTTTCTTTAAGTCTCATAGCACGCTTTCCTTTATAATTGAGATATAATGGAACATATCCATTTTTCAAGAAAAAATTTAGATTAGCATATTGTGATTGAGAATCATTTAGGCTTACCTCAGACAATTGTATTTCATTTGATTGATCTTCTTCTGTTGGTAAATGAGAGGCTTTGGTTAAAATCCTGCAAAGACCTTGTCTTTTAACAATTTTAGCCAGATGTATCTCCGCATCATATTCTTGAAGTGAGGTAACCCAATTTGCTCTCTTCTCTCCTACTTCTCGTTGAACTAATAATTGCCTTACTGCTGAGTAAGGTACTATTATTTTAGTATGTGTTTTCAGGAGAAAAGTTCTGAAATGTTTCAAAGATTTAAACACAGCATAAGCTTGTTTTTCTACAGCTGAATAATGTAACTCAACACCTTGAAGGTTAGAACTAAAAAATGTAATCGGTGCTTCAATGTTTTGATTATTTAATTGTGTTAAAACTGCTGCGTATGATGTATTAGAAGAAAATGTGTATAATACAAATTTTTTAAGAAAATCAGGAGTTATTAAGGAGGGAGCTTCTATCATGGATTTTTTGATCAAATCAAAAGAATTTCTTTCTTCTTTTCCCATTTGAAAATTGAATTTTTCTTGATCATTGATTGCAGGGGTAAGATGACTTGGGAAAAATCTGGAACAAACCTCTTTAAAAAATTAATTTGTCCTAAAAATGATTGCATCGTTTTTCTATTATGTGGTAGAGGAATATTTTCAATTTCTTGAATCCTATCAGGATCGATATGGATCCCTTGTTTAGAAATAATGAATCCCAATAATTTACCTTCTGATAAGGCAAAATAACATTTTTTTGGATTCAAGGAAATACCGTATTTTCTACATCTTTCAAAATGTTTTTAGGTGATTAATGTGATTATTTATATGCTTAGAGTAAATAGTGATGTCATCTAAGTATATAAAAACTGAGCTATTGATTAGTCCTCTAAAAGCTATATCCATAACATGTTGAAATGTAGCACCGACATTAATCAGTCCATAAGGCATTTTTTGATATGCATATGTTCCCCACTTTGTTTTGAATGTTGCCTTTAATTTATCATCTAGGTGTACCATGATCTGATTGTATCCTAAAAATCTATCGAGAAAAGACATGAATTCAGATCCTGCAACTGATTGTAATATCTGCTCCATGGTAGGTAAGGGAAAATAATCTTTTTGACAGGCTTTTTTTAAATTTCTAAAGTCTATGCAAATCCTAATGTCTCCATTCTTTTTACTAACTGGAACCATGTTTGACACCCATTTCGAATGTCTAACAGGAAAAATGACTTTGGCTTTGAGCATTTTGTTTAATTCAGATTTAATTTGACTTTCTATATTCAGATGATTTTTTCTAAGATTTTTTTGAACAGGCTTATCATCTGAGGTCATAGGTATGGTATGCTAAATTATGGAAGTATCATATGTCTTAAGATCTGAATAATCCCATGCAAATATATCTTTATATTTTTTCAACAATTTAATGAATGACATCCTTTCTTCAGGTTTTAAACCAACACCTAAGTTGATGTTTTGAGGTTTTTCTGTTGTACCAAGATTAATCAATTCAAAATTTAAAGTAGAACTTTGAGTTTTTGAATTGGTTACCTTCTTAAACATATCTTTCAAATCATAGAGATCTTCCATTTTGACTACAGATTTTGGAATTGAATTAGTATTTGGTTTATCTTCAATCTATAAATCATGTTCATTTTCATCTATGATCTGACCTTCATAAGCTCTTTCTGATGTAAGAAATTCTACTATATCTACATCATTATTAAATACTCTCCAATTTGTTACATTGTCAGGAATGGAAGGCCTAAAAATTAACTCAATTGAAAATCTATCTGGGCTAAATTCTTCAGATGGTATGAGTCTAGATGCTACATTAGCAAGTAAATCAGCACTTGCATTTTGTAATCTAGGAACTGTGGAGATATTGAATGCAATAAAATGGGAAGTAAGATTTTGAGCTAAGATTTGATCATGTTTTAAATGTCCCAAAATACAATGAATCATATTTATGACTTGTGTAACAATTTTTTTAGAATATCCATATACTTGCAAATATTTAACATTCAATTCTATAGCTTTATACAGACCTTGTATCAATGCTTCATATTCAGCAGTATTATTTGTACACTGGAACTCGAGTCTACAAGCTAGCATTCTTTTCTCTCCTTGTGGATCGATTAAAATGCAACCTGCCCCTGCACCATCTTCTGATTTGAACCATCAAAGTATAAAGTCCAAAATAAATATTATTTTGAAATTTGATTACTAAGATTAACACATCTAGAAGCATCTGTTTGAGAAAAGTTTTCAATATGAGAAATAACAGTGTTTATTGAAAAAGGTGAATCCTAAGCATTGAATGATCCAAGAAATGATTTAGCTTAATAATTTCATATGATATTATTGGTGAAGGCTACAGGTTCATTTGCTTCTTCTAGTTCAGTGACTGTATTTTTCATGAATTTTTCACGTTCAATTATGATTTGATTTGGTTTTCCATTGTATGGTAGCCACGTGTGTGACCAATAAGTAGAAAAATATCCATGCAAATTTTCAAACCAATCCCTGCTTAAAATAAGACCATAAAATTCAAGGATGTATGCAACCAAAATATCAATTACTTGTAGTACCTTTGGATTGGAAGATAACCTAATAGATACTGACAACATTTCTCCAATAACTTCAACTCTTGTTCTATCCAATTTAACTATATGTACAGCTGACTTTTGAGGAGTAATATTCAATTTTGTACATATCGTTCTTGGCATAATGTTTGAAGAAGCTCCTGAATCAATAAGACAATTATGAACATTTTTGTTGAAAATCTCGTAAGTCAAAAGTAAAGGAGGAGTGTGTGAAATAGATCTATCACCAATAAAAACAAGATCACTGGAACTTAATTTGTTTGCAGATGATGGAGGTTTTCCCATATCTTTAGAAGCTTGTGCTATAACTAGTGGTTGTACAGGTTCTACTGGGATTACCTTAAGTTCTCTAAACAAAATTTTCTGATGTTGTTTGAGTTTGGTCATTTCGTGTAATGAAATATTTTCTTTAGTATTTTTCATATCTTCAAATATATTATATTCCATTGTATCTGAAACTATAAAAGTTTTAGAAGTTTTATTGGGATCTGGTGGAATAAAATCTGTCTGAACAGTTTTAGATTTTCTAGCTACTATTTTCTCCTTGGTGGGGAGAGATTTTTGTTTCTGATTTGATACAGTTGAATCAGAAGAAGATTTACTTCTTGTAGACACAGGCATAGCTTCACTTTCTTCCTCTGTGGGAAGAATGAAATCCCATAAACCATTTAATTCAACTTCTTCTTCAGATTCCAGCTCTTGTTCAGATGGTGAGGGATCTTTAGTATCTTGATCGGATTCAGCATTTGAAATTACATTTGGAGGTTGAGATGTTGAATAATGGTTTCTCTTAAATGGGAAAAATGATTTTTTAGGGGTCAAGGTTTCAGCAACATGTTTCTTTATTTCAATCATATCATTTGACATAGTCCTTAATACTTTTTGAAGACCTTCAAGATCAAATGGATCTTTCGACACCTTCTTTTTTGAATCTTGACTAAATGTCCCTTTCTTGGATTTCCTATCTTGTATCTCTGAACGTTTTTCTAATGCTAAGATTTTTTCTCTACATCAAGAGCTTCTTTCATGTTCTCTAAGAGGGTAGCTTTACCAGCTCTATCTACAAAAATAGCTATAGTAGAAGGCAGAGAAGAAATATACCATTCTATTTGTACATCAACAGCAGGTTTGGAAGTAGTTGGAATTTTTTTTAATAACTTGTTAAATCTAGAGTTGAAATCTTTGATCCTTTCCCCTGAATTTGTTTTGATATTGGAAATAGCATTGATTAGGGATGCAACAGTTCTATCATCTCCAAATTTTGCAAGGAAAACTTGCTCAAAAGTTGCCCAATCAGCAATAGATCCTGCTGGAAGTGAAAAGTACCACGATCTTGCAGATCCTTATAAAGTATAAGGAAACAATCTAACTACAATATCTTCAGGAACAACTCCATTTAGATTCATGGCTAACATAAAATTATTGATATGTTCTTTGGCAAGAAGACCATCATCTGGATTATATTTAGGTAACCTTTTTTCTAGATGATCTGGAAGAGGATTTGGATTGGTTATTAATACAACACCAGGATTCTTCCAAGGTCAATTAGCCATGATTGGGTTTGAACTTTGTGAAGATATAGAAGTAGATCGAGAAGTAGGTGGAATGAATAAAGAACTTACAACTAGAACAATACTACTTGTATAATCACTGATTGTTTGAGTAGAAGAAATGGAAGACTGAGAAGATGGAGATTGAATAAAAGGGTGTGAAGAAGTAACTGAAGGAAAATTTGATGTGACTTCACTTGTATCTGAGTTAGATATGGATAGGAAATTTGTTTGCGAAATGATTCAATTGGAAATTCAAAAGGTGGAATTCCAAGTTTCTCACTTTTAGATCTAGTTAATATACCAGTTTCTTTAAATAGAGAAGTAATACTTTCCTTAGAAACTTCTAGGTTAACAAGATTTTCAGCAGAAATAGACATTCCTTCTAATTTTTGAATTAAAGACTAAACTTTGGGAGACTCAGGAGTGAATTCTGAAGTAGATGACTGTCGAGATACTTCAGGAGATGATGGAAAGGTTTCTACTATTTCCGATTTCTGAGTTGGTGATCTAGAGTGTGATCGGGAAGTTGTAGAATGCTTTTGAGGAGATCGACTCTTATGAGGGCTTCTAGTTTGAGGTTTAGACTTATATGCCATTCATAGTCGGCCTCCTTCTAGCGCCAAAAATGTTGAGGCCTCAGAAATCTGTGGCAACAACAAGGGGGATAACCACCCGGTCCGGACCTTAAGGCAACTCCTTTTCCATTTGAGATAATGGCTCCGACTGGATATAATGGGACCAGTTTCCCAGATTTGGGTTTTTTTTTTTATTGTTGGGGTTCTCTCAAAGGATTTTCATGAATAATTATTAAAAACTAAAACAAATTTATTCTAAAATGAAAAACTTTGAATTTAGGCCTAATTTAATCTAACACTAGATAATACTAGTTTGATGTGATCTAAAATGATATCTATTCAATCTACGATGATGAAAATCATTACAGATTTAATAGAATTATTACTTTGTAAGATGATTCTCTTGAAAAAACAGTTAATCAAAAGAAAATGAGAAATATATTGCATATATTTGATGATCATATATAAAACAAACCAATTTCTACCTTTATATCGTACAATAGTGCAACTGATATTTCAGATAAAAACAATAAATTTCATATATAATTCATAAAAGCTGGACTCATCACTAATATTCAAAAAACAGAATTAGCATACATGATAATAGTACCAGATGTGTACTGCTCTGTTCATCTGATCAGTGATAATAACCCATATTCAACTCTTCTATCAATAATTCTTTCAAAGAATACAAAAGTGCATAAACATTGATCAACAAAATGATATATAACTGCAAAGGTTGTGTTCCATTAATTTATTAAGGCATTCACAAACTTACTTACAATTAAGCATTATTTGCAAATGTTCTCAATAAAATTCTGGACCCTTCTCTAAATGCATGAGAAGGGTTTAAATACTAAACTAACTACAAACTAAAATTAAATTATTACAAAAATGAAGAGGAGGTTTCAAACAACCTTTCTCTAAAAACTTAACTTAAAAAATAATCTAGGAACTTTGAACTAACAATCTTGATTTTGTGAAGTCTGCCCTTCTTTCTAAGTGTGATCACGAAGTTGACAAATATCTAGCATTTCTTTAAGCTGAGTTGACTGTGATATCTGTGACCGAATTTGTCCCTTGAAAATAGCATTTTAGATTATTCGCTGAGATCTTTTTGTTGAATCTATAAGAGACTGAAGAGTTTGATGTTGATGGTAAGGTTTGATCAGAAAATTCTAGTAATTTTCCTGATCAAACTTATTAACTTTTTTGATCATTTCCTCTTGTGTATTTTCTCTTTGTCTCCACTTTAATTCTACTTCCCTTGCTCTTGAAAACACATTAGACGTGTTTTCTTTAAGAAGTTCTATTTTAAACAATTGATCACATATAGAATGAATAATCTCATTTGATTTACGGGACATATTTGTTGCTACTTTCTCTGCTTGATTAATTTGTGCTCTCCATTCTATGAATAACCATTCTTTGTGAAGCTTATATATTTGTGGTAGATTAACTTGTTCTCATGTGTCTGAAATTTTCCACTGAATGTGTTCTTCGATTTTCTTTTCAAGTCTTTCACATTCCAATTTCTGAATTTCTATTTTTTGAATCATTATCTTATTGGAATCACAATAAGAATCAATCATGGAAGCTTGGTGACAAAACATTTCTTGTTCTTTCTTTAACATAGTATTTACATCAAGTGCTTCTTTGATGAATTTTTCTAACTGTGGTTGACTTTGTCATTAAGCCATTTCTCTTTCCAGATGTGCTTTCTTTTCATTAAGCTCTATCTGAGACTTCAATTTGAGGTTTTCAATATCTTCATGAAATTGAGTTGTGCATATTTTGATCTGCTCAATGGACTTGGCTTTTTCTTCACTTAGCAACTATTCTAATTCTTGTACTTTGGCTTCCATTTGTTTCAACAATATTCTAACCTCAGTAACTTTATCAACAGTAGTGGTGGTATATGCCCCTGCATATTGTGATAACTTGGTTAGATGTTCAGTGGGATCATCTGAGGAATCCTTCCAAAGTACATCAACTAATTCATCTGTTGGTTTTGGACTTGTTTCATCAATCCTTCTTCTTTTATTCCTTTTAACCACAACTTTGTAGCTAGGACTGTAGAAAATGTATAATGACGAAATATCTTCAATCTGCAGAACTATCTGATCTGTACGGTAGACCAGTATGATTTCTTTGTCATGCACTGCTGGAACTCTTTGTAGTGGATTGACAATCTCAACTATTTTCTGTGAAGGTTCTGGTGTTTCAAAACTTGATGTTTGATCAATATTGGGATTTTCTTTTGAAGTCTTTATTGCTTGAGAAAATTCTTCCCATTCATTCATCAGATCTTTTACTTAAGAGGGCTTGGATTAATCTAACATGCTATGAGTATGTTGAACTATTTCTGAATTTGATTTTGTCCCATTGTTCTTTTTTTTTTCCAGCACTTCTATCTCTTGAAGAATTTGGTCAATTTCTGAATTTGCTTTCTTAGATTCGGATTCCTCAGATTGATCAAAATTATCAGACTGTTGTTGTGATTGACTTGATTCTTTTTCAGACTTATCTTTCATTTCATCATCTATACTAACACTTGGATTGTGTTTTTCATCCTCAATAGTCAACAGATTCAAAGGAACCTTTTCTAGTCTGTTGTTTCTATATGCTTGAAAAGCTTCAGCATCTTCTTGACTTAATTGACTAGAAATGTATTTGATAACATCAGAGAAATTTTCCACACCTTGGAAGAAATCATCAAATTTATCTTCTTCCTTTACAAAAGGCTTCATTTTTAGCTCTGTGATGTAATTTTTAATCACATCATTGGAATCATATAATGTTCCTGGCATAAATGCCAATTTCAACAACTGAATCTTGGGAACTTCTTTGTATGTATGGCCAATATTAGCCAAAGTAAAGGTGCCACACTGTAGAGGGAAAGTAGGCCAAATATATTTTTTACCATATTTTAACTACTTTGTGACACCGTTGACAGGCTCATATGCTATTTATTTTGCAAGTAATTTATCTAGAACATAATAAGGTAAAACATGGGGAGAAGCTTAACTCCCAAATACTCTAATATATGTGAACTTTTCTTCAGCAAACCATCTTGCTACGGGAAGGATATCTACATTGGCTTCTTCAGAAACCCTTTGAGCTTTTTTGTTGAAAATCATTTGATGCATGGGAAATATGACTCCGTAGCAGATTTTATAGAAGTGTAAGTGGAACTCGGAATCCCAGAGTTATCTATGGTAGATATGAATCGGGGTAGGGTTTTTGATGGTCCATTTCCAACCCATGGTAGGAAAATTAGAAGTAAAACAAGTGGCATCCATGACATAAGCAGAAATATAAAATGGGGGTATTTCTCTGAGTGAAACACTTCTTTTATTCCTATATTAAGTGATATGTTTGGCTAGGTAATTGAATAGAATGTCTGCCCAATTTAGGATAGATGAATTAACGATTATGTCAATTAGGGGAACCCAATCTCTTGAAAATCTAGTACTATCTGGCTTGGAAACTATTCTACACAACATACCAGCAGCATAACAATAAGGATTAGGAATTTGTGAAATTGGGTACGTACAAAACTTTTCGTGCTTCAATTTCCCTTCATTGTCCTTCCATTCATGGATGACTTTGATAAGATCTGGATGTTTTTCTTTGAACGTTTTCACATACTTATTTTCGTATCTCTGTTGCGGGGTTGATAGATGATACATTGCTGCTAAATCCTCTGCTTTGAAAAAACCCATAATCTCTCCTCTCGAATTCTTGAAAATTCTATCTTCAATGTTTAAATGGTCAATTTCCCACTTAACCATGTCTGTATAAGGAAGAATATTTGGTCTTGCTGCTATTCTGGAATGTGCAAGCATGTAACATCAAAAAGGGTTACATCACAGGTAGAATCAGTGCCTGTAGCAGAAACTTTTTCGTCCTTCATCTTCGAAGAGTTTGTACATTGCCTCCCATGATGAACTGCCACAGTATTTGTTGCAAATGGTGTCTGGAAATAATGAAGACATATTTGTGTCTTCTGTGGATGATGTTTGAGAGATTTCCTTGCCTCTTTTGCTCATTTTGAACTTCTTCAACCAAATAATCGATTTCCTGAGAGCAAAGCGAATTTAACATATAGGAGTCTCATAAGAGTAAATCAATCATTTACTTCTAATGCACGTGAGAAGATGTCAATATATCAATCATCTTTCATATTTCCTAATTTAATATATCACATGGCCTCGCACGTAATATCTATCAATCATTTTAAAGTCGTTAAGATCTTGAATTCCATTTGATATGACATAAGCTGTTTTCACATGCTGAATTCATTTAATACGCAAATCGAAATCATTCCTTATAATATTCAGCGATGTTTAATCTTTAAAGGTTTTGAAATTAAATCTATACAAATCGCAAATCACAACTTTTATAAGATAACGTTTGAATTTATATTGTAAGTTGCGCGCAATGCGAATTGTGAAAAACTTTAAAGTGGATGCGATCGTGAATGATTTTATATTTCCTAGTTTATTTGCTTGTCGGGTCCACGGGTATCACGACTTATATCATTTGCTTCTTATGGCTTTATTGATTGACTAAAGTGTGATGCGAAAAAGGAAGAATAAAACGATGACTTTGATGTTTTTACAAGGTTTTTTAATTATTTGCTCGGAAATGCTTCGAGCGCATTTCATAGTTCGCATATCTTACATTTTATAATTCTTTTTTGAAATAAGATATGTGATATGCGATGCGCTTTTAAAGGAAAAAAACATAAATTTTATTTTCTAAGTTCTTTTATTTTAGGAAATTATTTTTATAATTTCCTATTTATTTTTAAAGGGTCCCTATTTATAAAAATAAATGGGGGGTTGTTTGTATAGCACAACAAGGGTGCACAGTCAGCAAAAGGAATATTCTGAGGAACATTCCTTTCCTCATAACCAATCCTAGACTGACAAGTGGCGCATTGTGATTTGTTGATAGGTTGTACGTTATGGTTTGAGAGCCAATCGGAGGGTCACATGTGGCCAGCCCTGAGGCAGCCACGTGTCCCCTGAATGGTGTATTAAAATTTTATTGAGGTCCGTTGGGCTTGACCATGCGATATCCTGTAGAGAAACTACCTGCCACACTACCTACACTTCGCATTGAGACTTAACCTATATGGTGCACCAGATATATTTGAAGTTTAATAAAAAGTGGTTTCGGGGTTGGGACTGCCGGGTGGTCCATGATATATGGTCACACGAAAACGTTAAACACAACCACAAGACAGTTAAACCGACGGCTAAAACTCCCATAGTCTCCACATCATTTAAAACACTCTGCAACCTTGTCACACTACTACGGTTAGTTCGTCGACGGTTTCATTAACGCAACATTAAACTCCAGTTTAAATAGCTTCTAGCACGGTTCAAGCCGTGAGTTCTGCTCTGCCAATAAATATCACCGAATGGTTTGGGTTGGCATGTGGCCACCCAACCATAACACTAAATATTGCGGTTAATATTGGTGGGTAAGTTGGAGGCACATTTTATGTGCTAAAAAATTCCAAAATAACTCCAGTTAAGTGGAGTTATCCATAATTAGTGGAGTTTTTCTAGGTGTTACTGGGAAAATGAGTTGGAGGCTCAATTTTACCCATTCTAAGTGAATGAAGAGTCGATATAGACTAATTGGAGCATTCTGGAGCCATTGGTGCAGAGAAAACAACCATTAGAGGCCTGTAAATACATGTATTTGTAAAATTTTGAGCATAATGAAAGATGGACATCCCATTGGGAGCTGGACCATCAGATGTAGCCCGGGAGGGGTGAATTGCTTCATCATGCCTACTGTGTAAATTTTATGTGGTTACTTGTTTCTCTATTTTTCACTATTTTTCAGTGTATTTTTTGCTTATTTTCATGCTTCTAATTCACTAAAATAATCTACAATTCATGGTTAAAATCCTCAATCCTCAAGAAAAATAATGACACAAGTATGCACATGCTTATAAACTAAAAATATACTTAGCACAACAAAACTAATACAGTCCTTTCGTATCATCATTTGATCCTGAAGCAGGATATGCACGATGAAGAAGAAACATGGCAGATGAGGAAGCTTGTTGGGAAGAAGGGAAAAATTACCACAAGGAATTCTACAACATGGTAGAGAAAGTAGACAAACTATTTGTTGAGTATGAGAATACCATCAAGCCCGAGAAGAGAAATGTAGATGACCATGGATCAGTAAACCATGGAGATGGTGGAGAAGATCCCCCTCCCTCTCCATATTTTAGTGATAGTTCCTCTTCTTCTTCTCATCATTCTCACAGATGTCATAGGCGTACATCTAAGAAACCTTTCCTTAAACTAGATGTAAAGTTTTACTTGCCTATGTATACATGAGAATGTAATGTGGAAAATCTCAACAATTGGATTAGACAGATTGAGGTCTACTGCCGGATTCAAAAGATCAATAAAGACGAGGCAAAGATCCAGTTAGCATCCCTTCGACTGAGTGGCACTACTCTCGTTTTGTGGGAGAGAAAATTGCAAGGCAACAACAATCTAGGTAACCTTCTCTCCTCATGGTCAAATTTTATTTTTGCATTGAAAACTCAGTTTTACCCATTGGGTTATGAGAAAAAATAATTAATGGAATGGAAACACCTAAAGAAAGGCAAAGGCCAAAATGTGAAAAACTTCACTAAATAATTTAGGAAACAAGCATTGAACTTAGACATTCTATTAGATTCACCAGAGATTGTAACTAAGTATATTGGTTCTCTACATGGTTACATAATACATTCATTATTATTGTTTGAGCCTGCTACTATCGATGAGGCCAATGTGAAGGCCATACATCTTGAAAACAAGGAGACATATGAACAAAATTACCACCTAAAAAGAGCTGCATCACCAAAGAGAAGAGGAGAAAATACCTCTTGCACCCATTTTGATAAAGAAGGACACAAAGAATATAGTTGCTAGAAATTGCACCCTGAGATGAGACCTAAGAGGGATGACAGGAAGGAGAGGCAGAAGAGAGTTTCCACCATCCAACAAGATAAAATGTATAAATTAGAGGAAGATGAGAAGGTCACGGCTGCGGGAGTTGCACGAGGTAGACCAATTGACTTGGGATCAGATTTCGGTGATGAAAGGAGGATTACAGCTCTTGGAATGGAAAAATATGGACCCATCGATTTGGGTTCAGATTCGAGAAATGAAACATAAATTTCAACACAAAGTGTACCAAAGATGAAAATCTTTCCCAATGCGACATGGCTCCAGGAACTTGAGGAGATCAATCAAATCATTCAAGCAGATAATACTGAGCTAAGGAGACTCCTACATGAAGTATAAAAGGAGAAACAAAGGTTGTTGCCCGAGTTGCGAGCTAAGGACAAGGCCTTGGAGAAGCTGTAGCATAACCCCCTTGAGGTAAAAATTATTTCCTTGATTTCACATACTTTTCATGATGACAATTTCGCTACTTTTGAAAAACATACTAAGGTAAAAACTATTGAAGAAGAGGGGGTATCAGGGAAGGGGCCTCAGCATTAATGACCAAGGAATCATAAACCCTTTCAAGGTAGAAGAATTACCCCATCATGTAGGACTTGGGTATGTCAGGAAGGAAGTTGGGGAATGCCCCAAGATAGCTAGCAACCCACCAATGACAAATGATGAGAACACCTCATCACATCCTCGCAACAGTGAGGGATCCATGAGCACTTATCAGAGGCACATTGGGAGGAAGCGTTCCAAGACAATCCAGAAATTTTGGAGGAGGAAGAGTTGTTGTAGTTTTTGCAACAAGATGGGACACCAACAAGCCACGTGTCAGATAATCCAAGCCTAGAAAGCATCGATAGAGGAACTAACAGGATAAAATTTTCAAAAAATGAATCCGCCAAATTCATGGTGGTTTGCTTTACTAAGTAAAATATGGTTTTTTTAGATGCAGTAGCTTGTTGGGGGCACAATTTGTAAATCATGCATTGCAAATAAATGTAAAAGTGATGATGTGTTTTACATTGCTTCCTAAAAGCAATGGTGATGTTTGGCCTCTGTGTGTAGTTTGGGTATTGTTTCTATTATGTAATCCTTGAACAAAGAGTGTATGTTATAAACTCTTGGCAAGTGTGGGGTTGATTGAGTCATGTATGGTTTGTATATGATTGTAAGGGATGTGCCAGATTTACATGAAGGATATTTAAAGTGTGGTTTGGCGAGGACAAAATCAGTGTGTGTTATTGCTTTTGGTGTTCCAAAACCTCCTTAGTGGGGAGCACTGATCTAGGAGGATCTTAGAGGACAAGTGGCTTAAAATTGCTCAAAATTCAAAATGGTCAGATTACTCTCGAACCAAGTTTAGGTTGAAGTACTCGACGCCTTGATTCCAATAGTGTGAACAGATATCCAATATGAGCTCGTGAGAAAAAGTTAGAGTGAGTCAAATATTGGCAGTGGGCCAACTTTAAGTGTCCCATAAATTCACCGTCAACCAGCAAGGAACCCAGCTCCTAAAAACAAGAAAAATTGCGGCCTCGTTATTTTTCCCAGTGACCCTTATTTTCATTAAGTTTTAAAATAACCATTATTGACCAATATATATATATATATATATATATATATATATATATATATATATATATATATATATATATATATCCGGTGGTGGGTCATGACCCCCGCCACCCCCGTCGGACCCATGTCACCACAAAATATTAAAAAAAGGGTGAATTGTGGGTCGGCGGGCCATGACCCCCGTCGAACCCCGTGGGAACCCACCGTAACCAAACTCATATTTAAACAAATGGTTAGGGGCAGGTGGTCAACCCCGCCACCCAAACCACATTCCACCTTATGTTATAACATTCCAACGAGGTAAGATTGGGTCAGGCCATATGGAGCGAACCCACCCACCAGCCAATACTTTTTTTAAAACATAATAATAACCAAAATGCGTAGGGGCAGGATTTGACCCCCCAACCCCTCCTCCTCCAATTTCAGATCATATCCAATATGCCCAAACCACTCATATGGTAAAGTCCGCCCGAGTTTTGATATAAGACCTTCATTTTACCAGTGCGCCCAGGCAGAGCAGGAGGAGAAGGAGCAAAACCACGAGAAGGATAGAGGGGCAGAACCATGCCCAGGGAATATTGAGGGGCATCAAAAATATTCCCTGGGGTGCAGAACTTGCCGGTCCATTTAAGACAAATTTTGTGTTGATTCTACACCTCTCAGCGACAGGAACTCAACGGTGACGTTCGTTTTGCATCATATCTCTCCATTTTTTCAGGAATTTTCCAGATTGGAGGTATAAGGGTACTTTTAATTTTATTGTACTTCTTCTTCTTCTCACCGCTTAATGAATGAAGGCCTACCCACTATTGAGCAGGGCTCGGAGACATAGTCTGAATTGGATGAACACCATAATCAATTTTTAGTGTCTTGGTCTCTTTGTTCTTCATTTTATGTGTTTGTGTTTCATGGTTTTAAATGCTATGCTATATTTAATTATTTATTGCATCTATAATAAAAAGATCTTGGATTAGTGGGGCTATTAATAGACTAATTAGGCTAAAGTAGGTTGACCACTCAAAGGAATGGTTCCTATGATATTGTTCACTGGTTGTGAAAACCATGTCCCACTTAAACTAGCATTAGGTTGTCCCACCCCAGGAACGAGTCCATAGTTTAATGGACCCCCACCCATGAGGGGAGGTACGTAAAGAGGATTAGACTGCCCCCCAGGCATGGACGAAACCATAGATTTTCCACTCAATGGTGGAACTGCAGTAATCATAGATGATGAGAAGGGGGTAGAGGATCCTATCGAAACAGTCATTTGACCAATAGTGACAGTAGTTCAAACAACAGGTTGAGACGTGGAAACCATATTCGACAATTTATGGTTGACTATAGTTCACAGCCTTGTACTAAAACCTTGTGCTCTGATCTTATCTACAATTTATGGCCGACTACAATAGAAAAAATGACCAAGGACTTAACGTACTACAACCAATATCCCTGAATGTTGTGTTTGGTGTATCGCATTTACAAGGTGGCCTACTCAGTTACCTATGGTAGGCTTGAAACCTAATGGTGTCTCCCCAAATATATGTGATGGTACATGGGATTCCAATCCATAGTAGTGATGTCTAATGCGTAACCGTTTGATGAGAGCACCCCAAATATACTTATCATACATCAATATACTTCCATACATGGGATGGGATATCACCACCAGGTTGTAACGCAAAATGTTAGCGACAACTCTTATGTTTTATGACGTCGGAACACATCTCTAGCCTAGACTTCTAAATGTTCTCATTAGTTCTAAATGCTCCTTAAGGTAAATTGGGTAAATTTTAATGTTGATCTTGAGTTAAGTTTCAGTTTTTGGCTCCAAATTGATGTCACCTAAATCCTATAATGCAGGCTAAATGTATAAAAAAAATATTTCCATTTCAAAGAAGTCTAAACTATTGAGGGAAGAGATACAAACAAAATTTCAATCGGTGCAGCAAACAATGATACCCCCCCAAACTAGTTCAAAACTAGAAATGTAATTTTTTCGAATCAAATTAACTTTCCCCAAAAATCCAACTTATTGAAAAAAACAAAAACATTTCTCTTTTCCACTAAGATGCATAAAATGAAACCTTTATTTTACTATTTACTTTGAAATGAAATTGAAAGTAGAATGAACGAAGTGAATGAAGAAAATGAAAAAAACACACTTTTCACTTTTCTTTCAATCGAATGGAAATGAAAATCGCTCTAAAAATACATGAATGAAATGTTTTTTCACTCCTTTTTCAAAACGATAAAGACAAGCCAAATCAAAGAACTAAAATGAAAATCACTTTCAGTTTTATTTTGAATTTGGAAAAAGACACACTCTTCTAAACTCATAAATCAAACAATTTGTGATCTTATGTTTGACCCTAAATTGAAGGTGAGATAAAAAATGTAATGATGACCAATGTATACGACAAACTACTTCAAACCAAGTTAGCAGCAATGCGACAAAAGGTGTGTGAAATGGTAAAAAAATATTCCAACTCACAAGCAAGTTAAAGAAACAAAAACACCCGTTCAAAGAAGACAAACAAGTCAAACACACGAGCATGAGGTCACTAAGACTCAACAAAAATTATTCAAGGGCTAGGACACACTAGAAAAACAAGGGGAAAGCCCAACTTTTCCTAGGTCTAAATATCAGGGCTTCTTTTATGAGCAAAAGGGTGCTCAAAGATAAGTAAGTGTGACTGTGCTACATAGAATAGTGCTAGCAATGCTATTGTGAAAATATAAAACATGTTGGGCACTAAAAAAAAGGAAAAAAAAGAAGAGTTTCACACGAAATCTAGACTTGACACAGTGAAATGACTATCAAACCCTATGCAGATTAACAGAGACCTAAGAAAAATTAGATTTTAGTGATCAGTCAAATAGCTCAAAGATCAGTATGTGAAAGGAAGACCAAGAGGTTAATCTCCCCAGTGGAGTTGCCTATTTTTTTGTCAAGATAAATCCCCTCTGAGGGTAGAGGTGATCTCTCTAGCCCTAGAATGGGTCTAGAAACTTGAGATACTTTCTAATGCAAAGATTTCTTAGCTAATATTCAAAATGTGACAAGAAAATAGATAGAGCTATCTTTCCTTGATGCTATATTCCAACCCATTGATGATGACCTTGATCCATGATCCTTTTGGGCTCGCTCCTTGCTACTAGTGGCACATGAATACCTGCAGATGATCAAGAGGCAACAACAAACATAATCCAATACATAATAATCATTAAACATTAGCTATATAGCACATCAATGAGTACCAGAATATTTGCATCAAAATATTAGACAAATATATAAAGCAAACATCAGATGTTTAATTGATAAATATGAAAGGAAGATCTTACAACATGGGCCTTGATGTTGGATGCCTCCCTTTGCTGAAAATATGAGTCCTTCACTGAAGCTCTAAAGCATTCCTTCTCTTGAACAACTTAGGTGTTATCACAGTGCAAGAACGTGAGGGGAACGAGAGTTTAGACCAGCCCAACAATGATCAACCAGAAGTGGAAGGATGGGGACCAAATTATAGGAAGGGAGAAGAGGTTGGGAGCCCATGAAAGGAGGAGGAAGGTCCACTTTCTAAGGGATAAACCCCCACGGATGAGATCAAAGTTCTAAAATCATATATCTTGACTCTATCACCACCTTTTAACAACCAACTCGTCGCTTTGGAACCTCTAGAGGCTGAAGATTCTCCTCCATTTGAGGAAACACTTCCAAAAAGGGATCAATGTGGTTTTCCAAGAAATAAGGGCACTGACAGCGCTAAGCCAGAACTGTCAATCTGACATCGGTGCAAGCATGAAACTAGGAAATGCGCTGATCCATGAAACTAGGATTTTGACCAAGTTCATTCAGTAATATCCCAAGGCAATTTTCTTTGAGTCTTCACAGGATGTCTTTACATATCTCTTCATGGTGGAAACATTGCATGGGGTATGTCATGGGGCACTTCAGAATAAAGAATGGGAAGTGAGCATGGTGACAAATTACTGTGTAACACTCTATCAATGCACCAACTCCATTCGGACACTAAATCTCGAATCCAATATTCTCTCTAGTTGACCATTTTTCCTTCAATGCATCAACACATCAAGACTCATGTCGATTTGTTCACAAATTTTCTTGTGTAAAACTCTCGTCTGCCCATTTTTTCTCCTAAGTTACTTAGGGACTTCATCCTATTATAGTCTTCATGCACTGCTCCAATGAAGACTAACATAGGGCACAGAAGGTTTCCACCTATCATTGCTATAATCCTTATCTAACAATGAACACGGGCTAGGAGGACTGCCCAACTTATGTTGTAGATGTCCTTATCCATATGAAAAGTCTAGGGCTACTCAAACTGCTCATGGCTTATCAAATCTATGATCTCTTCTTCTACCAAATATAACAATCCCTTAGTATTTCAGGAGACTTGTTTCTTTGGGCTCGAAGCAAGCCTCTACAATCCTCCCAAGTGTTTCTTTAGGTTGAACCAACTCTACCTCATATAGGCCCACACTTGGTCAACTCTCATGTTTCCCTCCAATAGACTACGAATGTCCAATACAATGTCCTTCATATTTTCTCACACATCATCCAAACTAGTCCTGATCTAGAGCTCTGAGAATGTTTCCCTTTGTGTTTCAATAGAGGATTTATTGCACAAATGTAGGCTCAAAAACCTACTACAGCATATACACATTGGTTATGGTATCCAATACTTTTGACTACCCTTCCTCTTGGATGCTAATTGAATTTCAAAAATTTTCCAACTTGGACCCTCATCCACCTAGCAATCAATCAACCTTAAACACTTCATTAACATACCTCACATCAGGTGTCTTACTGTTGCTACAATGTGATCTGGTTAGGGCACAATAATGTTAAGTGTCAACCCTTCTAAATTACCCCACAAACCTCCCAACAATTGTGGCCTCCTCCTTCCCCATTCCACCTTTCTTTGATGGTTGTTAGGGCTAGTATTCACCCACGATTAGGCATTCTAGCCCTCACAACTCATATATCCATCCTGAGAAAGGATTGTGACTCCCAAAGCATATGATTTTTCCTTCTCTCTAAGCCTTTTGGTCATCTCCATAGGATGCTACAAGTCTCAGCCTAGGTATGTAATCAAAATCGAGATTGCGGCTAGAGAAAGACCACTCCTTATACACCCAAAAAATCCCAGAACATAGCCCAAGTAATTCGTCCTACATTATGATCATATAACTCAACCTTCAAACAATCTTAGGAAATATTCAAAAAATTTCCTCCAATCCAACGTTGAAGTCTTCTCCTTAGATATGTGGCCCAAATAGAAGTATTACATTTGGTTTGATTACTCTTTTGATGTGAGAAATGACCTCACAACTCACTCCTATTTATATCTCTTCAAAGGGCTCCAACGAATTACACTTTAGGGATTTTCCATTTTTCATTAGGCCTCTTAACACTAGGACAACATGATCTCTTCTTGTGCAAGCTCACACAATAACCTCAAAAATTAATATCTCCAATTCTACAAATTAGATTTCGATAATTTACATTGCCACTAGTTTCTCTTGAAGTCCTTTATCATCTCCATCACTCACATGTCAAATTATCATCACAGTTTCACACCCACATGCTTGGGTGAAAATCCCACAGGCTTGGGTTCTTAGCCCACAAGTCAGTCTTGTGTGCCAATTTCTCCTAAACCCACTATCCTAGAGTTTCGAGTACTCCCAAACTACAAATCTCAATAATACACTAAGATCTATATGGTATAATAGACCTTAGTAAGGTAAGAGATTAATTATAATTCTTAAACAATTTATTTATATGCACAAAAATAAGTGAGAGAATTGTTCCCAAATTGCCATAGTTTTGTTGATTTAAATGGTCAAGAAGGTTGGTGGTGTGACAAATATTTTGAAATTAGATCGATATGAGTATAAGATGGACAATAGGAGAGAAATTTATTTTCATATTCAACCCTATTAGGATTGCATAGGTTGGAAGATATTTCATCCCATGGTGCTTTGGGATTCAACCAACGCCCAATTTCATAATAAATCTAATTAAAATTAGTTCTTATCTTGGCAATGTTCATTTTCTTCTTAAAACTAGTCAAAAAAATGAGATAGTTTTGGTTTTCGAGATTGGGGTTGACCGCCTCCTTATAATATCATATTTTCCTTTTTCCCATTAGATTTTTATTTCCCAAAAATTTCTCCATAAATTTGTAAGTAATAATGTTTTTAACACTGTCCATATGCTGCAAGATGATATCCTCCTTTATTCCATAATGGTCCAACCAAGACTAGGCGCCCTTATGCCACTCTCATTTGAGCCAAAGGTAAGGGGTTTTAGCTAAATTTAAAATAAATTTTAGGAAACATATTGGTGTCCATGTTGTATAAATGTTTCTTATACATAATATACCTAGTCATATCCATGCTTTCAATGTGGGAAATCATTGCTTCAATTAAGATAGTAGGGTAGCTCGAGTATTTAATTTAATATTTTGGTTGTAGTTTATAAATTCCTTTTGGATATGTTAAAAATTACTCCATGTTTCTCTAGATATACTACAACAACAAACTTCACAGCCATATAAAATAACAGGAGTGACGAGAGTATCAAGGAAGTGCATTTTTTTATCTAAAATCCAAAGAATTTTTGACTTACAATTGATTTCAAGCCCATATTAAGCTTTCCAACCTCCAATTATCCTTTTCTAAATGCTATAATTCCAATTGATCTTATGATGGAATTCAATTCCTAAATATTTGTATGAAAGTGTTTCTCTAAATATTTATTTTCATAAATTAAAGTATCATAGGTGATCTTTTGGGATTTAATTATCTTTTGTTAGATTAATAGTCATATCCATATTGGAGTAAAAATCTTGGAGGGATCTCAGTTTCTTACCAAGATCGTAATGAATTCTTTCTAAAAGAATAATATTGTCAACATAAAGGAAAAGAGTTATTACCATAACAATGATAATGGGGCAAACACAAACCGCATCATCCAAACACTCTTCTAGCTTCTCCATGTGTATGCCAAAAAGGGTAGGGGATAAGGGACACACATGTTTGACTCTAATATTGCATATAATTTCTTTGGACAAATCCTCAATGGTCCTAAGCTTGGAAATAACATTATTATACAGCATTGTCACAACAACCCTCAACTCAACAGGAACCATTATCTATTTTTTCCTCTTCCATATTTTTGTTCTAGGAATGGTGTCAAGAGATTTTCCAAAGTCAACAAAACAACAAAAGAGATTCATTTCATTATTACAGTATTCCTTTGAAATTATCCTAAAAGTAAAAATATGGTCCATGATTGAATAATATCTCCTAATCCTAGCTTAGCATTTAGCTCTTTTACCATGGATTTCAAGCCAAAGGCTAATCTTCTTTTCCAAAATAAGCGCGTACATCTTGGCTACAATGTGTCTAATAATAATGGTCCTATAGTTAAATGGAATGTTTTTATCCCCACTCTTAAATATATGCACAATAAGACTATGCATCCAACGATAAGTGAATCCTTGCTTCATTGCCAAATAAATGAGCTCGTGTATGTGTAAGATGAGGATAGGTTCTCCCATTTTAAAATTTTCAGCTTGGTAGTTTTCAATTTCCTTATATTTCCCTTTAGCGAACTACTTAACCCCGAACTCAATTTATTCCAACAAAAAGATATCAATGGATCTATTGGGGTATTACAAATGGTTTCCATGATGTTAGGGGACTCATAGAGGTTTTTAAGATGAATTTTCTAGTTCTTTAAGGGAATCAAATGTTTTTTTAATTCTTAAAAATCAAAACCTTGCTTAAAACTTTCTAAGGCCATAATTAGAGAGGTGTAGTGACTTCTCTTTCTTTCTACTTATATATTGCTTTTTCTTTCATTTAATAATATATTTATACTTATTTATATTATCAAGTTTTAAGGTTTCATTAGGAGCATCCATAATCACTTTTATATCAATTTTACAAAGATTATCATTCCAAGGGTTGGTAGTTCTATTATTATTTTTGTATGACACCTTGGTAGAGAAATTTCTAATGGTAGTGGAGAGGGTTGGCTCAAGGGGTCCTAACCCAAGTTCAGAGGTTAAGGTTTGCCAACAAACCCCTATACTACTGGCACTTTTGGCAGTGACCTACTTGCACAGGCCAAAGTCTCACCCGAAGTAGTATGGGAGGGTGTTGGAAATAGGTTTCTGCACCCAAAGAGAGTAGGTAAGTCAAGTAGATATGAGTTTGAAACCTATCAGGTTCACACAGAACATATCTATTCGCAGGTTTGTTAATAGTATAATCCGCAACTAATCATAACAGAGCTATTACCATGCACAGATCTATTTAGTACCTTCGCATCCACATGTGTATTAGTTATCAGTACATAATATCATAAACACATCAATAACAGATTACAAATACACTTCATACCATAACACAGGCAAATTCATAGCATAAACAGATAACACAACTGTATTTGTAGCTCCAACAGATCCCAAAGGTTCGCATCAATAGTAACACATCAGATCGGATAACAAAGAGATACTTTAACTATATATGCATATATTAGCATCCAAAAACCCAGTTACAATCCAACCACAGTTTGTGCACACAGCCAGCAGGGTCTGCACACAGCAGGATTGAGGATCTCCGCGCACACAGCCAGCAAGAGTCCTTACCCAAAGAACCCAAGACAGATCTAATAATTCGCACATAGCATCAGACTTAATTCTTGCCTACCTTAAGACTCAAAATTTTCATCTATTTATAACAACTTAAGCTACACTTTCTTGTGGTCCACAAACAATGGTTTGCAGACTCTAGGTCTACCCTTGACCCATTACAATGCA
This sequence comes from Pinus albicaulis, assembly GCA_034641835.2. Lineage (NCBI taxonomy): Eukaryota > Viridiplantae > Streptophyta > Pinopsida > Pinales > Pinaceae > Pinus > Pinus albicaulis. The sequence continues at coordinate 977,582,056 of CM076572.1, forward strand.
TTAGGGGATTTGACCCACCGCAAAACCCCTGCACTAGACTAATTAATACCAAAAATATGAAAATTGTACAAAATTCGCAGTTTTAGGGGACCCTGTTCCAACATTCCCCCAACAAAATCTGGTGACTCATCCCAATTCACTGTGGTCGTGGGGTCTCCACCTGCACTTTCAGCAGCCTGATCGCCTCTACCAGTGGGGGTAGCACTCCTCCACTTTGCGCAACATTGTTTTGAGTAAAATCCACCAACTTCTGCGAAGTCGGCCCTTATGTTGTAGCGATGATGCTCTCCAAAGTCTGGTTCATTTGTTTAATGGAAACATCAACATCCCGAGAGAGCTTGAGGGATTCGTCAGCCCAAGGCTTAAGGCAGTCGCTGAGAGACTTCTTCTTCTAGCATAGTTCGTTAATATCATCCCGAAGGGCGTGGCTGGTATGCAGTCGTGTCAATCATTGAGCAGGAATCAGAGTAGGCATAGTGGCTTCCAGATGCTTAAACGCTTCTTCCTTCTAGTGCAGGTCCTAGTTGATTTCACGCAGGAGAGGGTCGTGTTGCACCTTGGTCCATAACTACATAGTTTTTTCCAATAATTGGGCACCCTGAGCAATTTTCCCTGTAATCACGTTTGTAGCCATTGTAACCAGTGCTGCTCGTTGGGCCCATACCTCCGGAGGTGTTTATGGCTGCAACTTAGCCTGTAAATCTACAATCTGCTATTCCATTTGCGTTTTGACCGCCTAGATTTCGGTCCTTGAGGCTTTCAGTGCTGCGACCAACCCCTCAATTTTGGCCTGGGGGGTGGCCGTATCCAAGATGTCTTGAGTAACGGTCACATAGAGCTTACTAATGAGGTGCTCCAACTCAGTCTGTTGTGTGGTGACGAGGATACAGGCAGCCTATGCCTGGGAGGCCTCAGCAGTCTTCTCTTCGATGATCTGCTCAACCGTAGTGAGCTGTTGATGAACTTGTCGATCCCGGTGTTAAATTTCTTCAAACAGGGACGCGTCAAGAAGCTGCAAAGGTTCATGTGGTAGGTAGGTGAGATTCAGCTGCACCTCCGCGTAGGCCTGGACTTGCACTCCTAAATCGTGTGGACTCAGTATGAGGGTGGCACCAGAGAGTGCGCAGAGGCGGCTCTTTGGCGTATTGATCACTAGGCTGCTAGTTGCTAGGGTTGATCGAACCTGGATCATACTTGTCTGCAAGGTGTCAGTATTTTATTGTAGGGCTCGGAGCTCAGCCCGGAGGGTGTTAATCGTGGCTTTATGCTGCTCTTTCAGAGCGAGCCATTTATCCTCTACAGCCAAAGTGACCACGTCTGCAATCTGCTGAAGGTCCCCTTCAGTCAGCGTAAAAAATTCGTCGCGTTCTAATCGTTGAGATCGTTGCTTATTTCGTGGTCGTTTAATAGGGTCACCGGTCCTCTTCATACCTCTAGGGGAGTCAACATCTCCCACCTCGTAAACTTCTACACCCAGATCCTACTGTGAATCCTTCTGTGATGCTGCTTCCATGCCCTTCCCCATACTCTTACCTGGCTGCAAACCCTTCTGCGATGTGGCTTTGGTACCCTTCCCCGTGCTTTTTCCCTATCCTCTGGTTTCTTTGGTGATGACACGTAGGGTGACCCTCGTGGTTCTCATTCCTTTAGTGCCCTTCGCACCTGTTTTGAAGCCAAGCTTTCAATGTGGAGGCCATTCCGCAACCAAATGGTCAATCTCTTTATCTGCAACCATATAGGGGAGTGAAACCCACACCGGATCCTTGCAGCCTCTAATTTGTACATTATGCATAGTTACCTGGAATGTGGTGATGCTTTTATACTTATCGTAAATGGTTGGCGACAAGCGTGGCCTGGAATTGATAGCTGCTGCAAGCCCACTTTGAAACAGGACCTAGAAGACTTGATTGTCCTCGATGCACTACACGTCCTTAGAGTCCCACAAGTTTGCATATCTAGCCCCCTTGCACATGTCTAGGGTGAGCTCAGGGAGGACCGAGTCCTCAGGCACTTCCCAAGCGCCCAACAGGATGAGAAGCAATAGCCAGGAGTAACAGAATGTGCGACCCTGATCCTGGGATTCGTGGAAATTCACTAGAAACTCGTTGCACAGGTACTAGGACCAATTGAAACAGACCCCTTTTTTGCACCATCCTGCCAACTGAATCACATATCCAGGGATGGTGGCTGCCTATAATTTGTGCATCATCTTGCGCGCCAGCAATAAGGTACCCATCTGCATACCGAGGTCACTGATGGTTTTGATCATGAAGCCCCGAGTGTTCCGCTCCACATGGTAGTCCTCACGCACCTTGTCAATGATATTCTGCTCATACTTCTTGCCGACGCATAGCATAGGATCTGTCCCCTCCATGGGGAGACCAGTAATTCGATGGATGAGCGCGCCATCGATGGTGATTTGATCCTAGATCCATAAGAAACCATCATTGACGAGGGCAAGTAATTGTCACACCAGTCGGTCTGTGATATTGTAATGGCCAAAATGCGGCATCCGTAGCAATTTTAGGAGCCCGAAGCCAGCCAATCCTTACACCCAACGCATGGGGACTATCTTTATCCCATCGTATTCCAAGACCCTTTCAAGGTATAGCTCCGGCACCAATTCAGGGAAGGCCTCCAAACTGGCCAAGTCATGGTCATCGAATTTTACCTCGTGTAGTTTTCTAAAGGGTTCCCCAATGATGGGGACCTCCCACGGAGTTAGAGGCATCTACAGATAGGTGCGCAGACCATCAAGATTCTTCAGCGTTCATGTTGAGGGCCTGCGAGGCCGAACAAAGGGTGGTATCCAATTGATTGGTTCAGCTATCTGGGTGTTTTCCTGAGAAAACAACGGTCTCCTTACTGTTTTAGGTGAGCCTGCATGGGCCATCGGCTATGGGGACTTCACATTTCGGGGTGAGGTGCGGGGATTCATCCCAACCCATTTCATGGGTTTTCCTGATCCTTGCACTTTTTCTTTCCCCTTCTTCTTGGCTTGACTTGGCGTAGATATAACTTCTTCAGCTTCTTATTCAACTTCCACTACTTCCTCAGTTTCTTGTTCCGTCGAGGTCACGGGTTTTGAGGGTTCAACGGTATTAGTGGCCGTCATTCTGCCACATAAAATTAACTCAGGGTTGCTACTGTCAGAGGGTGTAGGATGCTCAGACATGAACAGGACAAAATAGGCACAGAAACTCTTACAGCACAAACTCGCCAAGGACAAACACGCCAAGTACAAACTATTCAAGAGATACGGAAACCTTGTCCGATCTATCCTCCTAGTTTTATAGCCATGGGGATTGATCAACGGTTGGGTGAACCTAATTTGGAACTTACCATCAAGTAAACGGTAAAAAATATTTGGAAATCGCCTCATTAAATGTTGGCCGCCCACTCTTTTCAACGGTAACTTTTTCCATTTACCCGATTTTATTTTTCCAACGGCTAGTTTTCGCACCTCCTATGCACACAGTGCACCCCTATGGTCCCAATGCACCTCTCTAAGCCTCTAATCCTACGATTGCTCTTTGTGCATATAATGGTCATGCCTACCCTTATCAGCCTTGGGGGGCATACCCCGCCTTATATAACTACTCTAGCCATATAGTCATTTGATCCGATATGGTTTGAGTCAGTTGCCATTGACATATCCTGGTACCATATCACCATGCAACGTGGCTAACCGGGCCTCTCCTCCATAAGTAATGTCCTTAACCATATATGGACCGAGCCAGTTCTAATGAAACTTCCCTGGGTGTTTTGCAAACTGGATATCATACAATAGGAAAAATTTTCCCTCTGAAAATGTCTTTTGTCAAATATGTCAATCATGCCACGCCTTATCTTGAGCCTTCTGGACCTATTGGTGAAAATTAGTAATGAAGCGTTCTTCCTCTAGAGCCACAAGCTCCGCTAAATTCTCCTCCATGATATTAGGCTCCGCCATATTCCTAAAGGCTGCGATGCATAGGCTAGGAACAATATATTCCATGGGCATAATGGCCTCCTTGCCATAGACCATCCTAAATGACATTTTTCTTGTCAACTTCTTACAGGTGGTTCGGTAGGCCCAAAGAACAGACGGGATGCACACGTCCCAGTCACTGCGATCAGCGTTATAGACCTTAGTCATTGCTTGCTCCAAGATTTTATTAAAAGCTTCTACTACTCTATTTGCCTGCGGATGATACGGAGTGCTCTTCGCATGGTGGATCTGAAATTCTTCCATCAAGGCCTGTATTGTTTCATTAACAAAGTGCATACCTCTGTCGCTTACTAAGATCTTCGGACATCCAAACCTACTCAGAATCTACTCAAAAATGAAGTGTGCAGTGGTATTTGCAGTGCAATCCTTCACAGCTTGTGCTTCAGCCCATCTCGTTACATAATAAGTGGCAGTTATGATGTAGCGGACACCTGTCTTCTTTCTCGGTGGGTTGATAGGCCCTACGAAATTGATGGCCCATTTTTCAAATGGTTGCAAGGCCATTTGCGGTTGTAGGGGAATTTCATCTCTACATGAGGGTCTTCTAGTTCATTGGCACGTATCACAGGCTTTGCAATAGTCGTGAGAGTCACTATGCAGGGTAGGCCACCCATTGGGGGAATTTTGAGATCTAAAATGGGCCTCCTAAGGAAATAATAAAATAATAGCTAAAACAATAAAATAGTATTTATGAATTTTCAATTCACTTTTCACACCACAATCTATGTAACCATAGTTAAATTCAATTCAAAAGTTGTACCAAAAGAAAACTAATAAAAAAATTGTATTGATGTGACTATAAATAAGAATGAGTTTTTCAAGACAAATTCATTATCATTGAAAAATTAATGCACTTGTCCTTTGTACTTAAATAACTTAAAATAAAATATAAATATAAATTTATAAATTATTAATTATATTATATGTTATTAATTAAAATTTATCTTATTTAAATTTTATAATAACATGTAATTAATATACTATATAAAAATAATATAATATAATAAATGTATAGGGATATGCATTGTTTCTTTCAAGAAATATGAAATGCCAATAATATATTTTTATTCAAAAAGTGTGAAATGACATTTATTATGAGTACTTTACTTTGACTTTAAAAGTACTTAGAGCACTACCATGGTTAACCATGAGTTTTTATTCACCATTGAGAATGTGACAAATAAGTACCTTTAACTCAAGCAATGCCACCTCAACCATTAAGGATGATGTCATCCCCTAAAATGTGATTGGTTCTCATAAAGTATATTTTGATTGTACATTTTCCTCAGGAGGCCCATTTTAGACCTCAAAATTCCCCTAATGATAGTCTAGCTTGCAAGATATTTTGCGTCATTTCCTTTCCTAAGTAGTGACCTCCTACTACACCCTCCTGAGCCTCTGCCAAGATAGCATGCCTTTCATGTTCCAAAACGTATCTTCACAGCACTTCATAAACTCCCATCTTGTATAGATGACCTGCAATGATGGTGAAATTTGTTGCGCAGGTTACCAACTCTTTCTTCTGTTGTACTGAATATTCCACAAGTGCCATGCCCGTAGTCAGGAACTGAATGATGTCAGCGAAGTGCGAATCAACTACCTTAATAGCGAACAACTACACATCAAGCAATCCCTCTTAAAGGTTGGCCAGTTATTCTCCATTCTCGATTCAAGACAAGTCGTCTGGTCCAGCATTCAACTTCCCTGGCTTGACAATGATTTCAAAGTCGTACTCCTGAAATAGTAGTAGCCATTGGAAGATTTTCCCTCCTAACACAGGATTATTCACCAGGTACTTCAAAGTCGAGTGATCTATAAACATTTTGAAGTGCCCTCCTAACAAATAATGCCGATATTTCTTTAATGCATAGAGCATATCCAATCCCTCCCGCTCTATAGTGGAGTAGTTGCGCTCCACACCAAAGAGTTTCCTACTAGCGAACACAGTAGGATGATCAATGTCTCTGTCTCCAGGTTGCGTAAGGACTACTCCCAGGGAAATCCCTGATGCATCTACGTGAACATGGAATACCTTTTCCCAATCAAGAAATATGAGAATAGGCGCAGAGACCATCTTCTCCTTGAGTAGCTCAAAGCTTTTCTGACACTCGTCATCCCAAAAAAATGAAACATCTTTCTTAAGAAATTTTTCTATAGGCGTTGTGATTGGGACCATTTGTTGGCTCAAGGGTTCCTGACCCAGGTTCGGAGGTTAAGGTTTGCCAACAAACCCCTATACTATTGGCCCTTTCAATAATGACCTACTTGCGCAGGCCAAAGTCTCACCCGAAGCAGTATGGGAGGATGCTAGAACCAGGTTTCCGCACCCAGAGAGAGAGTAGGTAAGTCAAGTAGATATGAGTTCGCAACCTATCAAGTTCGCACATAACAGGTCTATTCACAGGTTTATTAATAGTATAATCCGCAGCTAATCATAACAGAGCTATTACCATGCATAGATATAGTTAGTACCTTCACATCCACGTGTGTATCAGTTATCGGTACATAATACCATAAACACATCAATGACAGATTATAGATACACTTCATACCATAACACAGACAGATTCATAGCATAAACAGATAACACAATTGTATTTGTAGCTCCAATAGATCCCAAAGGTTCGCATTAACAGTAACACATCAGATCGGATAACACAGAGATACTTTAACTATATCCGTATATATTAGCATCCAAAAACCTAGTTACAATCCAACCACAGCCTACGCACACAACCAGTAGGGTCCACACACAGTAGGACTAAGGATCTATGTGCACACAGCCAACAGGAGTCCTTACCCAAACAACCCAAGACAGATCTAACAATTCGCACTAAGCATCAGACTTAATTCTGGCCTACCTTAAGACTCAAAATGTTCATCTATTTATAACGACTTAGCCTACGCTTTCCTGTAGTCTGAAAATCATGGTTTGTAGACTCTAGGTCTACACTTGACCCATTACAATGCATTCAGGGCTTTGACCCACCCCAAAACCCCTGCGCTAGACTAATTAATACCAAAAATATACAAAATTGTACAAAATTCGCAGCTTTAGGGGACCCTGTTCCAACAGCTCGTTTTGCATGGCAAAGTTTAGAGTTAAGGTTAAAGGTCTATGATCAGAGTTATTATCGTGGTCATTTAAGAGGTCAAATTTTATAATTTGGTTGGAAACATGGATATCACATAATTCATAACACTATTTCCAAGCCCGTGAATACAAGTAATCTAGTTGGAGTTTGACCACTTAATTATGCCATTTCTAATTATAAGGCCTTTAGGACTACAAAGTTTAACGAACTTTATATTAAATAACTTCTTGGTTAGGTCTTCGGAGTCTGTTTTGAATAAACTAAAACAATGTCCTCTTCTAGCTAAAGAGGTTTAGGGTTTGAATAATTACTTAGAATAATAGCTTGGTTAGATGTGATTCCAGTATTAAAATTCCCTGACAAGATGATATTACCTTCATTCCTTAAACTATTCATATTATTCTCTAAAGTATTATAAGGGAAATTCTTATCTAGATTTTTTTTTTTCGTATAAAAGGTAGAGTTGATAGGTACAAAATAACAAATTTCAATATAAATCCTCATGTATGTTAGATATTTCGATCCAAATATACCAATTGAGGTGGTATGTCTTATGATGTTTAGTGTGACTGAGAGACACTCTTTTTATATAACAAACTATTCCTCCAATTCCTTTGTGAGAGGATTTCTTATTCCAAGCTAACCACAAAATGAATCCATATATGTGAGGAACCTTAGACTCATCATACTCCCAAGTTTCAACCAAAAAGATAATATCAATTTCACTTGGGATTCAACTTAACATAACACCTTTATGCTATGGAAATTCATGACAATTCCAAAAGAGGATCCATAGTGTACCACTTTCCTATTTATCATTATCATTTTGGTATTAATCTCTAATAATAAATTTCCTATTTCTAATGATTGTAGATTTTCCTTTCTTTCTGGATTCCTCTACTTTTTGAATCTCCTTCCTTAATTTAGTTTGGTTTGTTGACATGAGACTCTCATTTATTAAGATTATTATCCATACTAGGCTTGGATATTTACTGAGTATGCAAAATTTACATTCACTATAGCTTACCCTAACAAGAATCAATCTATCTTTATGCTCAAATATACTTTCCAACCTTCTTTCTTCTATGAGATAAGTTGTTTGAATTTGTGACTTATTTTTTTAGTTCTTCTTTTACTATTTAAAATGTGTCCTCATATTTTTTCTCTTTTATATAGGAAATTATATGATTTGAGGCTCTTTTATTGCACTCATAATCCAAATCAATTAGGTTTTACATTTCCTCCTTAATAGGTTTGATGTATAATATATTAACTACACTACTTAGGGCCATATTGTTATTTAGCTTTTCATTTTAACTCTTTAATATCATCTCTCAAGGTGGAATTTTCTTCAACCTTTGATTGTTTTTTCCTTTTCAATTCTTGTATCCTATATTTCATTATTTTGAGCTCAATCCAAATGATATATTTCAATACACCATAAATTTAAAAAATCCATCGCAGAATATTATGAGCATTCATTGTAGAGTAAAATAAATCCACCACGGAGTATTACAAGCATCCATTGCAAAGCGAGAGTAAATGAAATCCACTGCAAAGTAATTTTATCATCCGCCACACACTAAGAGAAAAATAAATCCACAACAATGTAATATAGCATCTATTTATAAATCCACCATTTCAATTAACCACAAAGTATTCATGTATAACTTCAGTGGGCTTAATGGCCAAGAGAATTTTTTTCCTCCCAGGAGATCATAGGTTCAAATCCTTAAGGGGTAGAGTATGTACCCCTCCATAGATTTTAGTAGTCAAATAACTATGCGAATACAAAAGTTCAATAGGGTAATTTTAAGGTCTAAAATGGGCCTCCTAAGGAAAATAATAGTAAAAGTAATAAAATAAAAGTCAATAATTTTTAAAAGAAAAGAAAGAAAACTACTTGTTTTATTGTATTTTCAACTTATCTCCTTATAGGTTTACTCAAATTTCAATTGTGCACACTCATTGGATGTAGAATTAGAATTTGCATCCAACGAGTTTCCACTTTACATACTTTTGAGTAGACCCACATCGATAAAATTCATGTATTTTTATTTTTTCTCAATGTGGATCTACTCAAAAGTATGTCGAGTGGGTACTCGTTGGATGTAGAATTTGATTTTGTTTCCCATGTGTATGCACAAATTAAATTTGATTAAACCTAAAATGCAATAAGTAAAATATATGATTAAAAAAAAGTATTTTTCTTCTTTTCCCTCCAAAAATATTTACCTCTAGGGATGACATCATCATCTTGAATCATATTGGTTCTTTTAAAGTTGATTTTTTTGTACATTTTTCATTTTGGGACTCATTTTTACCTCAAAATTTACCTAATGATTACTTTTTATTTTGGAAATTTATATTTATTTATTACATAAAAATGAATAATTTAGTATTAAATTTGCACCTGACCACAACAAAATTCATGGGGGTTACATCTTCAATATTCATACCTGACCAAAATTCATAGAAAACAGTGACCCATTACATAAGAGGACCCAAAAAACTAACGGTAGACTTGATTACGTAATATTTGAAAGATTACAAAAAGGACAAAAAACCAGATGTAGTGAGAGTAAGCTAGATTTAATCATTGACTGGTGTTGACCTATTGAGATCGACGTCTTGCTTGCTTGAATCTTCCTGGTGTTGATGGGGACCTGTGGGAGAGTATTTGCTTAGCTTTAGGTCCATGATAATATTCCTGGTCAAGTTAACCTCATTTTTCAAACGAGAGAACTAAAGTTGAAGTGTCAATAACTTATCAGTGATATCCACCTAGGTGTGGTACATTTGGCAGAATTTAACTTGGAGATCGTAATTTTCCCTATGAAGAACTTCATGGGAAAACAAAAAATGTGAGAAAGGACTATCAGTTGAGGAGGGCTTTAAGTATAAATTAGAATTCATTAGACCACCCTGAATGAGAATTCAACGAAGCTTGATGGTAGAAGCAAGCGACCTAAGATTCTCATTGATGGCTTCAAGGCTTTTATCATAGTGAGGTGATAGGTCTACCTTTTGATCCTTAAATTATAGGCTTTAGCCCAAAGAAAATAGTCTCCATGCAAATCAGACGAACCTACAAATAGTTCTAAACTCATCTTTGAAGAAGGATACAAGGAATTGCACCACCACCATAGAACCACGGTCATGCAAAGAATGTTGACAGAGTTTTTGAGTTCACCAAAAACGCCTTATACCATATTAATTGACTCCAATTAAAATCCAAAGAGTGGAGATAAGAGCCTATATCTCTATAATTTCCATCTAAACCAAATTGAGTGCAAGGAACAACGTTGAAAATAGGAAACACGGGAATAACTTCCAGAATTGGGGCTCAAACTAGACTGAGGGTAGGAGAAATAGGATGACTAGGAACTACCAGGTAGGCCTCTAAACCAGCGAGCCTTGAATTCCATAATTCCCACGAACAAGAGTTCCTTACCCACAAAGTCATCACCCAATGGAGAAAAAATTCAAGTCTGAAGCGGAGCTATTCCAAGACATGTCGGATGATAGGTTTACAACCCCACAATTAAGTCCAAAGGTCGAAAAGAACAAATTCCATATAATTTTGAGGATGTGATGCACTCAGAGAAATAATCGTTGGGATGAATGGAGCTGAGGTGAGGCACCATCCTAGTTTAACACCACTCCCCCTATCACTCCACACAATTTTCATGTTCAAAACATTAAATTTCCTTGTACATCATCCAAGGAGCTCCATCAATATTCTAATTTAATGGAAAATCAAAGGCTTGGGCAGATAGATGTTATTAATTCGAGCATGCAAGGCCAAAAACCATGTCATTGCATGTTAGTGGAATAAATAGTTTGACACGTCTTGAAAGGAGGCCATATCATCATAAAACCTTACCAAAGCTTGATTAAAATTATTTGTAGTGATTACGAGGGATGGGGCATGAGAGGGTAGAGGGAATATAATGGAGGGGAACAATATTAATAATGTTTCTATTTAAAACCATAATCCAGTGATGTAGGGAACTAGGAAGAATCCAAACTCCTAGAATCATATGACCATTTAAGGGATCTGACAGATGCTACTATGAGCATTAATTTCAAAATTATCTTTTTTCCAGAGAGCAAGCCTGATACACTTGCATATCAACTTCAAAATTTTACTTCTAATAATGTGAAAGAATACCATTATAATTCTAATTCTCTGGATCACCATAGAGTTGTCTTTCAGACTATTTTCACTGTTAAGATAATGGGTCATGAGTAGTGAATCACATAATACGACAATGTTTTCCATGCATCTGTATTTAGCAACGTATAGACCCTGCAATCACACATACATCTCATCTTGGTTGTTAGTTTTCGTTCTTATGCCCCGTGATAATTTGACGTCTGTTATTTCATCGTTATTAAATAAAATATCTCCCCCTCCTGCCATCCCTTTTAATTCAATTAATAAACATATAAAAACTCAATATATACAATCCTTTTTAGCTAATATCTTTCAACCATAAACATATAAAAACTTCGTATATAAAGTCCTTTTTAGTTGGCCTTCTTCAACTAATTTTAATTTACTTGAAGAATGATGAACTAACTTTATCAAGTGAGACACAAATGCCTACATAATTTTGTACCTAAGTACTAATCTTCATTGATCAAACTTATATAGTAGGGTGCATCATAATTAATTCTTCATAAAATATCTACTATCATATATGTTAAGGATCATTGACTAGCCAATTGTTACTTTATTTATAGAATCTGAAAGGTGAGCCACATGAAGAATAAGAATAACTAAGCAACATATTAAAAATTTATAGAATATGTTAAATAAAAATTTCAATTGTATATATATGTAATTATATGTATTATAAATATTTTAACATAATTAAAAATAAGAATATTTATGTACATAGTGTTGGCTCCCTGTGATTTGCAAGATTGGAAAGAATAAAAATTGCAGGGGCCACATCAGAACCACTTTGGAATCCTAGGACCTAGCCTTCCTGGATTCAAAGAGGGATCTCTCTAATAAGTGTTTTCAAGTGATATATATTTATGCTTTTGTTTTATGATATTAGGCTAGTTATGAAGTTCTAAGGACTTGTTTGTTTTGGTTGACTAATTGATAGGTTGACAGATCTGTGGTGTGACTAATTGAAGGGATATTTTAGCTAAATATATAGACTGTGAGAAGACATTAATCCATTGGGCTATGGAGTCATAAAAGGATTTAATTGTTCATCAACTCTACAAGGGTTTTCATAGGGCAAGCTAACTATATCAAGTGGATCTTTTAGATTAGATTGTGATATGAAACAATAATAAGTTGTGAAGGCAACAAAGCTATAGTCAGTTAAGAATATTCTAGCTCTACTTAGACAAGAAAAACCTTTTAGGTAAATGTTTGAGGCAAACCAAAGGACATGGCATACCATAGGCTTCTTTAGCCAGACTTTAATAAGAAAACCTTTAAGACAACAATCCAGCAATCCTAAGACTACTTTCAGACAAAGAAACATTTAAGATAACAGTGAGAGTAGCTAAAGAGCAAGCTAAACCTATATTCTTTAACTCAACGCTAAAAATACCTTCAAAGCAACATTTTGAGGCAGACCAGAGGACAAGGCATACCATAGACTTCCCTAGTTTAGAATCTACTAAGTGTACTTCAAACAAAGGCCTTAAAAACAATATTTTAAGCTACACCAAAGGATAGGGCTCACCATATAATTCTTTGGCTTGACTCTATTAAATAATTTCTAAGGCAACAAGCTAGATGGAACTGGAGAGCAATTAAGAATTCTCCAATCAAACCTTGCAGAATAAAACATAAAGATAAAGAATGCAAACAGAAACAGGGTGCCAAGAAAGCATATCCTACTCTAAAATTTATGTTCTTTTATCAGAGAAATATGGACAGAATGGAAAACATAAGAAAAACAATGACAAATGAGGAAAACTTCACCATTAACATAGCTCAAGGATCCTGTGAATGTGCTTGTATTACTGATGATCAAAACAGTTACATTACTCCATGTACAATAGATCTCTGCAACTCAGAGATTTCTCTAGTCCAGCCTAGCAATCCTCAACTAGCTCAGTAGTAGAAATCAGTCAAATAACCACTAACTAACCAACACTAAAAATGGAGCTCATATGCAGTATTTATCTGCAAAATGAGGAGGTAGTGTTAAGCTAGGGTTTAAATGTCATTTATTACAGAGTTAATGAGTTTTTGACCTTTGAGACCATGCAAGGCCCAAGAAAAAAATATCTGAAGGTGTTTCTCTTAAATAATAACTCCTAACTTAACTTCTGAGTTAATTTTTTTGAAATGTTTGACTTTAAGGCTTTTTCAATAACTTTACAATAACTGCTGGTAGATGAAAAATATCTCTGACTATTTGTAATAAATGTTTGATGTTTTATTGAATTAAATCATGTTGTAGGTGGCAAAATATCCTTTGAAGAAGTAATTTTTGTAGGTTTAGTCATTCGAATGTGTTTCTATGTTAATCTGCCTCTGTTTTATCATTAAACTATGTTTTAGGCCTTTAAACTCTGATTTATCATTTAACTGTCTGCTTTACTTTCTTCTTGTTTTGATTATCCCTTCAATTTTTAACTTTATCATTTAAACCTTTAATCTTAACCTTTAACCTTTGTTGTCTGTCTTCATTTCCTTCAATTTCTACTCTTGTGCTAATCCTTATGATTTGTCTCTGACATATGATTAGCCCTTTAATCTTCATTGCTTCATCACAGTCTTTTGACTGTCTTTTCTTCTCATTGTGCCTTTGTTTTTCTATGTTTTTTGCATCGAGATGCATTTCTTCACTGATGGAGGGTTTTAATAACCATCAATAATCATGTTTTACTGATGATTAAGCTTGAAATAGGGCCTCTGGTCCCTTTAAATTTAAACCAAACCTCTGGATTGTCACCTAGACATTTAATTGGATGTTCTTGGACCATTGGAATGCATTTTATGGATTTCCGCCATTGAACCTACACACAAAACAAATAATTAGCTTTTAAATCTTGCAGGGAAGGCTTTTCAGCGTTTACAGGCTTTTTGGGATTTTGCATGGTGGATAGTGGTTTTTTGGGCCTTCATTCCATAGGTGGAACTTGTGTGAAATTTGAACGGAGGATAGCTATTTAAATCTTGGTGTGGAGGAAAAAGCGATTTTTTGAAAACTAGGTGGTTGTTTTCGCATAGACGGAGGGGCGGTGATGGTATTTGGGACAGGTGTGCAATACCATATAGCGATTGTCACGTGGCGGGGGAATACTGCCCATTTCACGCAGTTGGAGATTGCTTAACCTGGGCACAATTAAATTTTCAATACGCATGATTAATTGTTGGATCTCATGGGATGAGATCAACAGTGGTCGCAAGATTTGAGAGCGATGGGCAAGTACAAAGGTGGAGCCCGGGGAAAGGTGGCAGAGTATGAATGGGTGTGGGGTTTAATGGAAAGCGGGGCTATGCAAGATAGGAGGGGTTAGGCTCATATGGTGTGTAAGAGTGTGGGTTCAAAGCGGGGGGGCTTAAAACCTTTATAGGGTCAGGTTTAAAACATAAAGACAGGTTTTATATTAAAAATAAGGCCTTTTTAACATAAAACAAAAGGACCCAAATATGCTCATTTTTACTTATAAACAATGTAAAAAGGCATTTTTACATTGTTTCGATGAAAAGGAGAAAAATGAAGAAGGTTGGGGTTTTTGAAGGGTTATAGTGGATGAAATGGATTTTTAGAGGGGAAAGTGAGTGAAGGAGAGTTTGGGTAGGGAGGGGGAGTAAAAAATGGGAGAAATAAGCCCAAAATAAGTCTTTTAAGTGTAGCAAGGTGTTTTGACAAGGTAGAGATGAAATACAATGAAAATAGGTTTATTTAGGATAATGAAGGCAGTGAGATTTCTAAATATATCTGAGGAAAATAATGTTATCTTTAGTTGCTGGTAGAAAATCAATAGTCACCTAGTGAACTCTGTAGAATACAAGAGGATAATAGTGGCTCCAAATGGGGAGGGAAACTCCTTTAGGAGGTGTTAAGAACCTCAGAGATCAAATCTCTTGAATAAGCAGATCAGTGCCTTGATTTGCACTTTGACAGACCTCTTTCTTCTTTTTGTTGTTTTGCAGATTTTTATTTTGAAGTTGTGACCTTCAACATCTGAAAAACATGATTGTTTCAACTCAACTTCTACCTACCCATCATACTTTCCTGGCATTTTTTCTTTAGTGGGTGCATTTATATTAGCCAACCCTTGACATCAGTATTCTTTTGAAAACATGAAACTATCTACTTCTACACTTATATCATCCAAAAGCTCATATTAGGCTGATAAGCTTTTTATTCTCTACCTAATCTATTTATCTTTCAAGATTGAACAGTTTGACAGATTTTCATTCTCTAATCTATTAACATGAAATTGAAAACATAATCAAATCAAGATTAAGCAGTATGATTTGTCATGGGATGTGAAATTTTGTACAAGCTGCACATAGAATTTATTTTGCAGAAAGTAGAACAAAAAAATTTGAGAGCTGTAATTTGGAATTTGGAACGCATCCCTCTCTTCCTTTCTTGGTTCATATTTAAATATTGGAACCAATATCTTTTCCTAATCTAATCTACTGATAAGCCAAGTTTAAACAGTTTGGAAAATCTTCATTCACTAACCTATCAGCAGAAATTTAAAATTTGTTCAATCATGATTAGGCTGTATGACTGAAAATAACTTCCTTTTCAGAGTAGTGGCATTTGGACTTGCACACTTTCAAAAATATTCTTTTTTGGTATGGGGCTTTATATTTTTCTTCTTATCTGCCCTCTTTTCTTCTTTTTCTTTGTTTTTTGTGTCTATGTTTCTAATCTTTTTCTTCAGACAATGTTATATACAATGAATGAAGCTTTAAACTAAGTTTTTTAACAAAAATAATGCTTGAGAATCCTGCCGTTGAAAAGACTTCCAAATAATTTTGTTCCATCCATCTCTTGCATAAAAAATGCATTGTTACCTCTTGCAAAATGGATGATGCATGGGCCTTTCCATATATTTTCAAACTTTCCATGTTTTCCCTTGTCTTCTCTTCTTGAGTTCCATTTGAGCACTTTTTCACCAATGTTAAAATCATTTGCCTTGGTTCTCTTATCAAATAGTTTCTTGTTGTTTTCTTGCACTTGTTGTGTTCTATTATATACTTCCTCTCTGGTTTTCTACAACTGGACAGTTTGATTTATTCTCCTCAGCATGTCATTTTCTTCAGACGGTACTTCTTGGATCAGTTTCATGACTGGCACCCCTAAACTTGCTGGAAAATTTGCATCTGCCCCATACACTACCTGGTAGGGAGACATTCCAATTGATTTTTTACTTGTTAATCTGTCTGCCCATAGTGCATGTACTATTTTTTTGTGCCATGAATTTTTATTCTCTTCCAACAACATTTTGACGATGTTCACGAAACTTTTGTTTGAGAATTCTGCCAACCCATTGTCTTGAGGGTAATAAGTTGTAGAATGGCCCAATGTAATCTGATATTTGTGGCAAAAATCCACCATCTTCTTAGATCTAAAGGCAACAGCATTTTCAATGATCATCTTTCTAGGACAGCCAAATCTAGACAAAATGTGGTTTTCAAGGAATTTGATGATTACTAAGTTTGTGGCAGTCCTAGAAGGGATGGCCTCTATCCATTTTGTAAAGTAGCCAGTTTCAGTGAGGATCCATTTATGGTTTTTTAGCAAGATCATTAAAGTCAAACAGTTCTTCTAGAGGCACCAGTCCCTTTGGCAAGTTATCAATATTAGACTACAACACTTCAAAGTCTTCTTTTTCTAAATTAGTGCATAGTTCTATTTTATGTATGTTTTCTTTGGTTAAAAATTTTATATCAAAAGTATTAGGAGGTTCTTATTTGTAAGATTGTTCCTCAGCAGAGCAGTTTTCTTCATACTCTGAGTCTGAATTTGGCATTTCAAACTCATTTCTGGACTATAGGAAATATTCTATATGTTTATCTCCCTCAAAAACTTGCCAGTATTTTATGTTATCTTGAACTGCTGGTCTATATTTGATTTGGACTATGTATTGTTTGCTTTGATAAGGTCTTTGACATGTGTTGGTTGCAAATGCTAATCCATTGGCAAGAATTTTTTGGTTTCTAGGAACAAAGGTAAGCTCATATTCTGTGAATTTTTTCAAGAGGTCAATAGCATCATATCTATAGGATTTTAATATTGGATGCTTGGCTGTGTATTCTCCATTTATCTGCCTAATGAATAACTCTGAATCTCCATGAACAGTTATCCTCTTAGCTCCTAGTTTCTTCAGTAATTGTAATCCTAAGAGGAGTGCTTCATATTTAGCTATATTGTTTGTGCATTGAAAGTTTAGCTTGTATGAGTGACCTTCTGCATGGTTTTTTCTGTGTTATGCACCCATATGCCTACTCCTGAACTAGTTTTGCTACAATAAAAGAGGTTCTATTTCAGATTTGTCATTAAGTTGATCATGATCCTAATTATCTTGTTTATAGTGGCTGCCACTATGTTGTTTATTGTGTTGTTCTTCAGGGTCTGCATTATGTTTTTCATTGTTTTGTTTATCATGGTTTCCACTATGTTGAATGTTTTTTTATTTGTTCTTCATGGTCAGCCCTATGTTGGTGGTTACTTTTTTGCCCATGATTTTCACTGTTTTTGCTATAATATTCTGTGTTAGCAAATTGTTTTGACTTTTCCTCCTCCTTTTCCTCTTTTTCTACTACTATTTTCTCATTCTCTATCACTTGTTCGTTAAGGTTTTAATGATTGTAAAGAATGAATGAATCAAGGTCTGTGTGAATAGAATAAAGAGGGGAGTTATATGGTTTTTCTTGACTACTAACCATGTATTTCATGTGTGTTTCTCTATATAATCTTCTTGGTTGACTAAATACAGGGATGGTTGCATAAGTCATGTCCATTTGGAGGGTACCTTGGAGTTTAGCACCCCATGATCTTGAAAGGAGCATACCATATCTAGGAGGAATATCAGCCACTACAATATCCATTACTAGGCTCTTGGATGGTATTTGTGCTAAGTTAACACAAAAATATTTGATTAGGCCTAGACATTTAACTCTAGTGGAAACAAAAGAGTATAAATATTTGTATGGTCTAGTTATCTCAAGGCCTACTCTCTCCATTACTACACTTTGCATTAGGTTGTGTGAAGCACCAGAGTCTAACATGGCATTGTGCAAAATTTTATCATGGATGTTTAAACTGACATAAATTGGAGGAACTCCTCCTTCTTGAAATTTCCCTTCTACTTCTTGCCCAAACAGAAGCTCAGGTTTGTCATCATTTAAATTAACAGAATCATAATTTTCTCCTATGTTTAAAGCTCTCAAAATTTGGGATTTATATACATCTTGAGTGACTAATTTAGTAAGAGGAATAGAGATATTAATCTTGGCAATTTCATTCTCTATACTAAAAGGTATCTGAGTTTTTGAAATGTTTAAATCAGCCTTTTCAGTCACTGTTTTCACAACAAATTCAACTTGCTGGTTTTTATTATGGATAACAGTTAAAATAGTTTTGTTAGGAGCATTAACTGAGTTTCTAGTGCTACTTTGGTCACCATTATGTTTGGGATTAGGGTGGCTGTTTTTATTTTTGTTTTTATCAGAAATTTCAGCCATTATGTTATTATTTTTTTGTTGTCTTTTTAGAAAAAATTTTAGGATTATTCCTAGCAGAAATTTCAAAGGTTTTTCTTTTGGGATTTTCTTGGGTTTTGTTGTTTCTAAGGTCATATTGTCTATGTACTTCCATGATGGAATTTTCAAAGCCTTGTTTGTAGTCTTCAGATTCTAGGTTGTCTTCTTCTTATGGTACAAATATGCCTTGTTCTTCCTTAGTGAGGAAAACAGTATCCTCATTGTTCACTCCCATTAAATTTATTTCCTCTATTTCTTCAATTATTCCCTCATCCTCATCAGCATAGTTTTCTTGGAAAGGAGGTCTAATTTGCTGATTAGGACCTCTTTGTCTAATTTGAGGAGGGTGTTAGTATGAATCTTTCGTCGTAAAAGAGCACTTTATCTACGCATAAAAAATAGCCCTAACATCGATTATGTTTGCCAAATATATTTAAATCTACAATTAGGTGATCCAAATATTGCTTCACAAATCCAGATCTAAGCATAAAAGACATTAAGCAGTTAAAATAAAATATGGCTCCATGCATCCAATAGACAAGACAAGAACAATGTGTTTGAAAGAATTTTTTATTATATTAAAAGGGGGCACCTAAGAGGAAAACAAGAAAGTTGTTTTCCAGTTCTCCTCAATGGGATGGGTTCTTGAAAGTCCTCAGCATTTCAGATCTAAAATTTCTCTCTCTTGTTGGTGTAGAAAACCCAGACAAACATAGAACTCAAAGGGAGCTCACAAGGTAAAAATGGAAAATGTGACCAAGTATAGATCCAGAGTGATCTAATGCAATGGAAGGTGACTAATGAATGGGGAAAACCCTTCTATTTATAACAAAATATTAGGGTGATCTAGGACTTGGTGCATGAATAAAATATTATTAATCAAATTCTAGAACCACCCTTTAGGAATATTTTATTATATTTGTTGGAGGGAAAAGGATTTTTTACTTGGGTCAATTCCTTTATTTATAAATAATAAATAAATAAATGATTTATTTATTATTTTAAGGAAATGGTGGAAATATAATTAAATAAATAATTATTTATTTAATTATTTATAAATGATTTAGTCAAATTTAACTAGGAATATTATTTAAATAAAGATTTAAATAACTTATTCCTAGGAAATAATCAAATAAATAAGGATTTATTTAATTTATTTCCTTGTTTTGGGTTAAATATGACCAGGAAATATAAACAAATAAGTTATTTCACATGGTGAAAGCAATTTTACTTAGGGTAAAATTGGTCTTACATGGTGTACTTAGGTTCATCTAATGATAATAGGTTAGATGACCAAAAAATGGTGTAACAGATTGCCCCCCAACGTACGAGTGTTAGGAGCAAATCATATGACCGAAGTACGTTGTAAGAACTCAATCACTAGACATCAAGAGGGAAGTGAGAGAGAGAAATGTAAGGTAGTCTAATGTGTTAAAGGACTAGACCCTGAGGAGGCGAGACTTACAGGTGCAACAAGTCTCTAGGTTATGAAGTGGTACCTGTGCTAAAGGCGGCGGGGGAGGCATATCTATGCCTGCCGAGACAAAGTACAAAGAATAGGAAGTCCAGTAAACAATGAATGGAACCGTGAAGAATATGTTGGCGTAAATAGGAGCCAAAAAAATAGAATGATGGATCCCACATACATGTTGTGCCTAGAATAACCGTCGGGACTTATACAATAAGATTTTAGTACATGAGATATAAATACACCTAAATGCCCCCTACACACGGGGAAGGGCTCACAAAATCAGACTGATACATGCAAATCGAAGAGGCGCTGCAAGTGGCTAAGGCCAATATCATCAAATGGGAGGAGCTGCATCAAGGGCTGAAATGAAGAAGTCATCCGGGCATGTGGGGGGCTACCTGCAGGGCCACCCACTCATGAGGGTTGAGATATCTCACACACACATGGGAATCACCAATAGCTACTACTGCATCACTGGACCATCAAGTGTATAGATCACGATCATGCTGAAAAGAGCTCGAACCAAGGTACACTGCCCCCTAGACCTGGCTTCTGGAGTAAATGAGCTGATGTCGACAGAAGTAGGTCCGCCATAGGTGGGGCAGTAAGGGAACCCCAACTAAGGCACGGGAGAAAATAGTAGAGCGAATAATAGACGGACATTAATGATGATAATGAAATGAGGGATACTGAGTAGCGGATGGATGACTTCCCTTGTTAGAGCATAAGGGGCATGAATGGTTTGGCAGCAATTGACACAATATCAGGGAGGATAGGTGACAATGGTACTGAAGGCCATAATTTGCAACACGAGAGAGGGACCAAGCGATGAAGGATGGAGGACTATAGTGGGATATAAAGGGGCTCGAGATAGACTCCATGACGGATGATGACTCAACTCGAATGCTCTAAACAAGGGCGACTCGATGGTGCTGCCACACAGAAAAGGTCCAATGGGGGACCATAAAAACATGAGTACAATAGGGTATCTCATGATGAAAATCTACACGAACAAAGCCAAGTAAAAAGGTACAGTGGTGCCCCAAGTACAAGCATTGTAAGTGAAGAATTCTGATTGGAAGGAGAGATGAAGGGACACTTCATGGACAAAATGTGTCCTGGTGAAGTATCAAAACATGAAAAACATATAGAGACACATTTGAGTGCTCGGTGAGGGCTTTCCAACGGTGCAGACGGTGTGTCAAATGGGGCTACGATTTGGTCGCAGCGAGTGAAAGGAAAAACAAGGGTTCTTCTTCTAATAAGTAATTTTCCCTCCAAAATCATTCATTTTCTTTTGTAGTTGTGGTGAATGTGGAGTGGAGAGAAGGCCCTAAATCTTGTGGCGATCATAGCAGACAAACCGACCATTAGAATCGCGATCCGTCAGTTGCAAGTAAGAGGCCTAATCCTACTCTTTGTTTTGGATGGATTCAAAGTTCATATTAGGGTCTTAAATCTCAGTAACTACTCCTACTTCATCATTATGGTTGGGTCGCACTTTTTGTGGCAAAAACTACGACCTAGGACGTAGGTTTGGGCCTAAAAAGTGCGACCTGGCCCAGGATTTGGCCAAAAAGTGTGACCTGTTAGGTGGGGGTGGTTTCAGTGCTGTTATGGGCTGAGATTCAGTTTTGGTGTAAGTGAATGTAGTTTTTCTTATCTTTAGACTGACAAAGATGATGGTTTTGTGAAAATATGGCAGATATACGGATCAAGTGGAGAGAGAGAGACCTAGGTACATTATGGACAGAAATCCAAGCAGATCAGGGTGTCTATCCTGCATTGGCTAGGTTTGGGGTTCTGAAATTTGTGGAGAACCCTTTGATGAGGTCTGGTGAGCCCTTGTTGGCCCAGATTATCAGTTATTGGGATCCATATCATGAGGTGTTTATAGTGCAGGGGCACAGGATTGAGCTGATAGCCCAGGATCTGTATTTCCTGACTGGTCTCCCACCATTAGGGATGGTGGGAAATACATAGCCAATGTTACCACGGGGGCGTAACATTATGGATTTTTTTGAGCGACATTGTCGACCAGGTGTCCGAGTCAAAGGGACTTGGATATCGATTGGGGATCTAGAGAGGTTGGAGACCCGGGCAGTGGCAGCAGCAGTGTTGCGGATCTTGGGCAGCCAGGCATTCCATCACATCACTGGAGGGCAGATGATGATTGTAAAGAGTGTGTTGAGTGGGACCTCCAGAGAGTGATTAGATGTAGGGTAGGTGGTGCCCCCCAGTGTATATGTAGGGGCAAGTGGTGCCCCCCATTTTTGTAGTTTTGTTTATGTAACATGCTATGGGCATGTCATATGTTTCAGAGTAGATGGACTTTAAAAACACATGTTATATGATATATATGATGTATATGAATTTTTTTGATGTTGTTAAATGTTATTGTCTTGTGTGTGATAAATGCTAGTCTAGAACATGATTTGTGATTTGATCTACGTAGTGATATTGACTTCTAGGTATATGGTTGAAAGTAATGAATCTAAATTCATGTATCAAAAGTTTCACTCGTAAATATTGTCTAAATAGGATAGGGTTATGCACACGATAGACACCATTAAGTTGTAATACAAGAACCAGGGAATCTAAACAAACGTGTAGATGGAGGATGTGATGAGAGAGGGCATCGGCTAAGAGACCATGTACTGCATCATATTCGGCCTGATTATTGGTGGCATTACCAATGCAGACTCCATTTGCAAGAATGAGGGTATGGAAGGGGGTAAAGATGGCCCATGCAGCCAAGGCGAGATTCCGGGAATAGCGACTTGCCCCATCGGCATAGCCAATATAATGTGTGGACGAGAGGGTTGGTGGAATAGTGTCACAAGACAAGAAATGGGAGGAAGGAGAATAATGATGGCAGCATGAGGAGAGGGTAGACATCCACTGACAACTATGGGAAGGAGTAGTCAGGGTAGGAAGTCTAGGACTCGTAGATCGACTAGCGGGAGATGAATGAGAACGATGGGAGGAAGAGCGGGAACTCATGCTGCGAAGGACATCATAGATACGAATGGTATTATCTTGATTATGGGAGGAAATATAAAAGTCAAGGAAACCACATGACGCTGCAAAGCTACCTAAATCATCAGCATGGGAAGAGAGGCGCATATACGGGTCATCACGGGGAATTCCAGAAGAACAAGTAAAAATATGGTCAAAGCATGAAGAGCCCAAGAATGTTGCTGAAGGGGAATCAAGCAAAACAGATGGAGTGGATTTAGAGGGAATGTACTCGGCGGGTCGTGTGGATGATGATAGGTATAGGAGGGGGGCAGCAAGTTCCAACATCTCAACATCAGGGGGAGGAATGTCAATGGTAGCAAGGGGATCCTCGAGTAGACCTGATGCATATTGAGCAAGGATGGGAGAGGCGGATTGATTTTTTTCAACTTCGTACTCACGAATGACCTCTAAAGAGGCTCGGTAATGCATGAGGTGAGGAAAATGGTGAGAATAATGGCCATGGACACCACACAGAGCACAGGGTTTGTTGGTGTGAAGAGTCTTTGGGTTCTTAGCTGCGGATGAGGAAGAAACAAAGGTTTCAGGGACCGTAGATTTAGGGAACGCAACTTTAACCATGGGTTGGATATGGGGCAACTCAGGACAAGTATGGGTGGCATGACCAATACCATCACACAAGGCACAAGGCTTGGCGGGTGGGGGAGGGGTAGTGTCGGGTGCAGTGGCCTTGTCCTTAGATGCCCCCTTGCGAGCTTTTCTTTTCTTGCTCGTAGCTGTCACAACATGAGGATGGTCTTGCAGAGGGGCTATGGGCATTGTAGCGATGGAAGGAGCGAAGGGAATCGGTTGCACTGGTGTCACAACAATGTATGGTTTGGGGTGGCCCAGTGGGGTCTCGACTGGAGGAGTAAGATACCATACTAGTATTCCTAGGGTTAAATTAGGGAGGGAAAGGGTGGCCATGACAGGAACCGAATAGACTCCGGGGGGGGGGGACCAAGGAAAGGTATCTGACTGGTGGGGTAATGGCCAGGAGGGACGGCTCCCATATGGTGGAGACCTGAGGGAACTGACTCAGGAGGGTAGGGAGGTTCTTGAGTGTGAGGGGGATGGGAAGGTCCAGGCGGGAGAGGTTCAGTTGGCTGAGGTGAAGGGCTAGGAGTAGGGTGCAGCGGACGAGGTTGAGGTTGCCAAATAGCCGAAGTAGGCTGTGGAAGGGCACCTCAGACGATTACATCATGCAAACATTTTCTAAGCTGGGATCAGAGACAGGAGGAGGAGGAGGACCTGGGAAAGTTCCAAGCAAGGAGGAGTCTTTGTAGACGCCAGGGGAAACACTGGTAAAAGAATCAACAGTTTTCTTATTGGTGACAGTAGAGATGGTGGAATCAGGGGGGATTTGAGATTTTGGTTCATGATACGTCAACTTGTCAATGGTGACAATCTTGCCATTATGAGGGAAAAACATCTTACGGTGGACTGCGGATGGGACGGCTGACATGGAATAGGTGTAACTACGCCCCAAAAGAATGTTGTAGTCAAGAGGGGCATCAATAACTTCAATGTCGACAAAAACAGTCTTGCCCGCAAGGGTGATAGGACAGTTACGAAATAGGCCAATGGGTTGGGAGGCACGGCCATCCCACACACGAAGGGTGATTGTGGAAGGGGACAGCTCAGGAGATCCGAGTTGTTTCCAAACCGAAGCAGACATCACACAGGTAGATGCCCCCTAATTAATAATACACCAAGCGACATTGGCATTTCGGATTTTGACTGGGATTTGGAAAGAAACAGAAGTGGGAAGGGGGGGATGGTCTGACTGACGGGCATTGAAAATAATTAATTTGTCATCAGCAGGATCTATAGCACCCACGGCAGATACTAGAGCCTTCTTTTGAGAAGGAAATGACTGGAGGAGTTCCAGTGTTGAAATGGTAGCAGGAGATTGGGCCAAATCATCTACTATGCTGTATGAATGGGCAGCCCGACCAGAGGCAGCATTTCGGCGTAATGGGCCCTTAGGAATTGTGATATGAACCTCAACTTTGGGCGGAGGGATTTGCAAGGGACCATTGGGTGTTGACAGAGGCTCTGTAGGACCTGAATATGGGGACTCGAAGATAGACAGAACGGGAGGCGTGGAGTACTGACGAGACCGAGTTTGAAGGTTAAGGTTGACAGTGAGAGGTTGTTCGGAGGCCATCATGAGAATCTGGTAATCAGAGGAACCAGAAGGGGAAGGTTGAGTGGTTACCGGGGCATGAGGTGGTTGAGTAGCCCCGAATCCTTGTTGAGGGAAAGGATCGGTAAACACATCGGGTTGAGAAGTAGTCGTATTAGGAGGGATAGTAGGAGAGGAGTGTTGTCCACGCACGGTGGCCTGAGACTCCCACATCTACCTCATCTGGGGTAATAGGAGATAATCGTGAGTGTAATGACCATAAACACCGCAACACAAACAAGGCTTATTGGTGCGAAGCGGCCTGTCCGGCTTGGGCTGAGAGCCCTGTGGCTGGTTGGCAGTGTTAGAATCAATACTGGAAGGATTGGATCCACGATTACCAGAAGCAGATTGATTGTCTTTCCTCTTTATTTGAGAAGGAAGAGGATTAGTTGCACCCGCTGCGGAAATACTTGCCCTGGAGGGGATAGTAAGTGCGGTTGCAGGGGTAGAGAAGGC
Organism: Pinus albicaulis; assembly: GCA_034641835.2. Taxonomy (NCBI): domain Eukaryota; kingdom Viridiplantae; phylum Streptophyta; class Pinopsida; order Pinales; family Pinaceae; genus Pinus; species Pinus albicaulis. The sequence goes on from CM076572.1 coordinate 977,607,994, forward strand.
AAGGGAGTGGGAGGTCCAAATGCTGGAGGAGTTGGGACACCAGGTTGTGGGTAAGGATAAGGGGGAGGATGGGCAACATTGAGGTAAGCAGGAGTGTGGGCAAAAGGAGGAGGCATGCCGTATCCTGGATACATGCTACCTGGAGGAGAAAAAGTGTCGGAGGTGCTGGCCCCTCCTGGAGGGAAACCATAGCCCAGAAGGGGTTGAGCAGAGGTATGTGACAGATCTTCAACAATACCGTTGGCAGAGTGAGATTCCCCCGAGGCATTAAGGTCACTGGGCTTGGGGAGGTCAAGAAGGATGGTATAAACATAACCAAATTAAGCATAGATAAGGTCATATTTCAAGGCTATTTGGAGGGAGGCTTCTTCGGTTTGGGGAAAATGGGAGGCGAAATCTTTGCCAATGGGAGGTAAGAGAGAGCGAAGGAACCAATCCATATAAACCCAATCTTCAAAGGGGGGAGTGCGACATAAGCTCTGTCTTCGTCGCCATTCCTGGACATGAGCGGAAAAGCGGGTCGAAGAGGATTGATGAAAAGAATTCAAGAGTTCAGTACCAATGTCGTATCGGAGAGGGAGCTGGAACTAAAATAAAAAGGCTTGGGCAATGGTCGCAAAGGTGGTATGGGAAGAGGTGGCTTGATCAACATACCATTTAGAAGCTTTTTCGTTAAGCGTGCGTTGGAACAATCGAAGACGGATGGAGTCATCGGTGATGGAATTGGAGGAACACCATATGTGGAAAGATCGGATATGGTTGGAGGGATCTTCACTAGCAAGGCCTTCGAACTTGGGAATGTCGGAGGGGAGCTTGGTTGGCATAGCAGGCTAACTGACATTGTGGTCAATATGATCATTGATTAGCTGATCAGCTAACTGAAAAAAAGTGGAGGGTACTAGAGCCCTAAGGGGCAAGATTCCCACTTAGTTGAGTGACACAGATTAGAAACAGGTCTAAACGGGCAGAGACAGAGGTTGGAAAACCCTGACAAAAGCTTCAGACAAACCCAGAAAAAGTGCTGGAAAATTGCAGTAAAAAGTGCAGGTCGCAGGTTTGGGGCAGAAAAGTGCAACCTCAAGGCCAGGTCGCAGTTTTTGGGCTAATAAGTGCGACCTGCAGATCCGGGTCTCTTGGCGGCAGATTTCAGAAAAAGTTGTCGTCTCAGCTACGACTGATGTCTGTCACCTGTGTAATAAGGCCAAAACACATAGAAGTTAAAAATTTGAATGTTTGAGGGTTTTAGAGGTGAAAAGCACCATAAAAATAGGAAAAACAGAAAATGGAAGAGAAACCCTAGGGTCTGAAACAGCTGGATATGCAGGAATATATAAAACGATGGCGGTCGTAAAAGAAAACCCATGTGGAGTCACCAATTGTTAGTATGAATCTTTCGTCGTAAAAGACCACTTTAGCTATGCATAACAAATAGCCCTAACATCGATTATGGCTGCCAAATATCTTTAAATCTGCAATTAGGTGATCCAAATAATGCTGCACAAATCCAGATCTAAGCATAAAAGACATTAAGCAGATAAAGTAAAATATGGCTCCATGCATCCAATAGACAAGACAAGAACAATGTATTTGAAAGAATTTTTGTATTATATTAAAAGGGGGCACCTGAGAGGAAAACAAGAAAGGTGTTTTCCGGTTCTCCTCAATGGGATGGGTTCTTGAAAGTCCTCATCGTTTCAGATCTAAAATTCCTCTCTCTTATTGTGGTAGAAAACCCTGACAAACATAGAACTCAATGGGAGCTCACAAAGCAAAAATGGAAAATGGTGACCAAGAATAGATCCAGTGTGATCTAATGTAATGAAGGTGACTAATGAATGGGGAAAACCCTTCTATTTATAACAAAATATTGGGGTGTTCTAGAACTCGGTGCATGAATAAAATATTATTAATCAAATTCTAGAATCACCCTTTAGGAATATTTTATTATAATTGTTGGAGGGAAAAGGTCTTTTGACTTGGGTCAATTCCTTTATTTATAAACAATAAATAAATAAATGATTTATTTATTATTTTAGGGAGATGGTGGGAATATAATTAAATAAATAATGATTTATTTAATTATTTAAAAATGATTTAGTCAAATTTAACTAGGAATATTATTTAAATAAAGATTTAAATAACTTATTCCTAGGAAATAATCAAATAAATAAGGATTTATTTAATTGATTTCCTTGTTTTGGGTTAAATATGACCAGGAAATATAAACAAATAAGTTATTTCACATGGTGAAAGAAATTTTACTTAGGGTAAAATTGGTCTTACATGGTGTACTTAGGTTCATCTAATGATAATAGGTTAGATGACCAAAAAATGGTGTAATAGAGGGTTTCTTCTAAAGTTTTGGTTTTGGTTCTGATTTTGATTTTTGTTTTGAGGAGCTGCTTGATTTTCTCTAGGATAAGCCCTCTCATTCATGTTCATTCTCTCCATCATCCTCTCCATTGTCCTCACTAGATTGTCAATTTTAGCATTAGATGTGGAGGGCCCAGCTTCTTCTTTATATGTAAACTTTTTCTCTGTTCTCAATCTAGCCCTTCTAGAATTTAGGTTAGATTCTACACGTATTGCTCCTCTTTGCATGTCCTCTAAGGTGAGAGGATCTCTTTCTCTTAATTGATAACACATGTCTGGATCAAATCCTTCTAAAAATTTCACTAAGGCTAGGCCTTGTGGGGGTTTCATGTGGGGAGGGAGTGCATTGTATACACTATTGAACCTAGTGTAGTAGTCTTGGACACTTTCCCCAATATTTATTTTAAGGTCATTATATTCTAATAGGATTTGAAGAGGATTTTTCTTGACTTCCCATTTGTTTAAGCATAGTTGATGAAAAGAAGGGAGGTCATTTATATTGTTAGGGGTTAAGCCTTTAAACCATTTTCTTGGTTCTCCCCCTAAGCTTTGAGCAAACATTCTGAGCTTAATATTTTCATCATCTATTTCTTGTATGTCAAAGTAGTCATTCATTCTATCCACATGTTGTTGAGCAGCAGTAGTAGAACTACTAGCATCATATAAAGGAATCTTGGACTAATAGTCATGTGGTAGAACAAATAAAGGTAAAGGAAGGACTAAGGGAGCATACCATGTTGCCATGATATGTGGTTGGGGAAACAATGGAGGGTTAACAAGTGGAGGGTTTACAGCAGGAGGTATAGGGTTAAATGGAGGAAGGTGAATAGTGGGGGATGAAGTTAGTACAACAGAAGTCTGTTGTAAGGTGGATGAGTCTAAAACTATCTGGGTTATCCAACTCTGAGATCTATTCCTAGACAAGCTTTGTTCGAGGGGTGGGTCAAAGGGGATATTTTGCAAGTCTGTGAGGTTTTCAAGTAGGGATCTTGCTTTGTGGATTTCTCTGCTAACAGCTGAACTTTTGGATCTAGGAGACTTCCTAAGAATGCTTTCAGGATTTTTAACTATAGCAAGAGGATGTGGTCAGGATGGGATCTGGTATGAATTCTTCTAGAAGCCAGAACTTTGGATCCAACAATCAGAAAGGTTAGGAGATATAACAATCTTAAGACACAAACCAAACTATGAAAGAAATACTTTAATCCACAAAATATACTTGACTGGGTATTGTTGATGTTTTGATACTATAATAAGTTTCCTAGTGCGGTCTATGGAAAACCAGTGGAGTCTGCAGGCCTACTGAAAACTAGTGGAGTCACCAGGTGGAGGATTTTTACTTGTTTTATGCTTGATTTTTGTCCACCATCAACAATCAGAAACCATTCTTGGCTAACAATTGATTCATCTAAGTTTAAAATGAGGTTTTCTGAGTTTTTGAGGTTGTCTGTTTTTCATTTTATTACTCAGTAATCCCCAGTACGGTCGCCACTATGTTGGCTCCCTGTGATTTTCAAGATTGGCAACAACAAAAATTGAAGGGGTCACATCAGAACCACTTTGGAATCCTAGGACCTAGCCTTCCTGGATTCAGAGAGGGATCTCTCTAATAAGTGGTTTCAAGTGATATATCTTTATGCTTTTGTTTTATGATATTAGTCTAGTTATGAATTTCTAAGGACTTATTTGTTTTGGTTGATTAATTGATAGGTTGACAGATCTGTGGTGTGACTGATTGAAGGGATGTTTTAGCTAAATAGATAGGCCATGAGAAGAAATTAATCCATTGGGCTATGGAGTCATAAAAGGATTTAATTGCTCATCCACTCTGCAAGGGTTTTCATAGGGCAAGCAAACTATGTCAAGTGGATCTTTTAGATTAGATTGTGATATGAAACAATAATAAGTTGTGAAGGCAGCAAAGCTATAGTCAGTTAAGAATATTCTAGCTCTACTTAGACAAGAAAATCCTTTTAGGTAATTGTTTGAGGAAAACCAAAGGACAGGGCATACCATAGACTTCTTTGGCCGGACTTTAATAAGAAAACCTTTAAGACAATAATCCAACAATCCTAATACTACTTTCAGACAAAGAAACATTTAAGATAACAATGAGAGAAACTAAAGAGAAATCTAGACCTATCTTCTTTAACTCAACACTCAGAAGACCTTCAAAGAAACATTTTGAGGCAGACCAGAGGACAGGGCATACCATAGATTTCCCTGGTTTAGACTCTACTAAGTGTACTTCAAAGAAAGGCCTTAAAAATGATATTTCAAGCTACACCAAAGGACAAGGCTCACCATAGCCTTCTTCCGCTTGACTCTATTAAATCATTTCTAAGGCAACAAGCTAGATGGAACTGGAGAGAAATTAAGAATTCTCCAGTTAGACCTTGTAGAAGAAAACATAAAGATAAAGAATGCAGACATAAATAGGGTGCCAAGACAACATATTCTACTCTAAAATTTTTGTTCTTTTATCAGAGAAATATGGATATAATGGAAAACATAAGAAAAACAATGACAAATGAGGAAAACTTCACCATTAACATATCTCAAGGATCCTGTGAACATGCTTGTATTACTGATGATCAAAACAGTTACATTACTCCATGTACAATAACTCTCTACAACTCAGAGCTTTCTCTAATCCAGCCTAGCAATCCTCAACTAGCTCAGCAGTAGAAATCAGTCAAATAAGCACCAACTAACCAACACTAAAAATGAAGCTCATATGTAGTATTTATCTGAAAAATGAGGAGGTGGTGTTAAGCTAGGGTTTAAATGTCATTTATTATAGATTTAATGAGTTTTTGACCTTTGAGACCATGCAAGGCCCAAGGCAAAAATATCTGAAGTTGTTTCTCTGAAATAATAACTCCTAACTTAACTTCTGAGTTAGTTTTTGTGAAATGTTTGACTTTAAGGCTTTTTTCAATAACTTTACAATAACTGCTGGTAGATAAAAAAATATCTCCGACTATTTGTAATAATAGTTTGATGTTTTATTCAAAGAAATCATGTTGTAGGTGGAAAAATATCCTTTGAAGAAGTAATTGTTGTAGGTTTAGTCATTCTAACTTGTTCTTGTGCTAATCTCCCTCTGTTTTATCATTAAACTCTGTTTCAGGCCTTTAAACTCTGATTTATCCTTTAACTGTCTACTTTATTATCTTCTTGTTTTGATTCTTCCTTCAACTTTTAACTTTATCATTTAAACCTTTAATCTTTAACCTTTAACCTTTGTTGTCTATCTTCATTTCCTTCAATTTCTGTTTTTGTGCTAATCCTTATGATTTGTCTCTGACATATGATTAGCCCTTTAATCTTCATTGCTTCATCACAGTCTTTTGGCTGTCTTTTCTTCTCACCGTGCCTTTGTTTTTCTTTGTTTTCTACGCAGGGATGCATTTCTTCGTTGATGGAGGGTTTTAATAACCATCAATAATCATGATTTATTGATGATTAAGCTTAAAATAGGGCCTTCGGTCCCTTTAAATTTCAACCAAACCTCTGGATCATCACCCAGACATTTAATTGGATGTTCTTGGACCACTGGAATGCATTTTATGCATTTCTGCCATTAAACCTGCACACAAAAAAAACAATTAGCTTTTAAATCCTACGGGGAAGGCTTTTCTACATTTACAAGGGTTTTTGGGCTTTTGTAGGGTGGAGAATGGGGTTCTGGGCCTTGGTTCCATAGGCAGAACCTGTGTGAAATTTGAACGGAGGACAGTGGTTTAAATCTTGGCGCGGAAGAAAAATAGGTTTTTTAAAAACTAGATGGTGGCTTTCACACACACAGAGGGGCAGTAATGGTATTTGGGGCTGGCATGAAATACCATACAGCGACTGTCACGTGGCGGGGGAATACAACCCATTTCGCGCAGTCAGATATTGTTTAACCTGGGCACAATTAAATTTACGATACACACGATTAACCGTTGGATCTCATGGGATGAGATCAATGGTGGTCGCAAGCTTTGAGGGCAGCAGGAAAGTACAAAGGTGGAGCCCAGGGACAAGTGAAAGAGTATGAATGGGTGCAGGGTTTAATGGAAAGCGACGCTATGAAAAATAGGAGGGGTTAGGCTCATATGGCGTGTGAGAGTGTGGGTTTAAAGCGAGGGGTCTTAAAACCTTTATAGGGTCGGGTTTAAAACATAAAGTCGAGTTTTATATTAAAATCAAAGCCATTTTAACATAAAACAAAAGGACCTAAATATGCTAATTTTTACTTTAAAACAATGTAAAAAGAAATTTTTACATTGTTTCGATGAAAAGGATAAAAATGAAGAAGGTGGGGGTTTTTAAAGGGTTATAGTGGATGAAATGGATTTTTAGAGGGGAAAGTGAGTGAAGGAGAGTTTGGGTAGCGAGGGGGAGTGAAAAATGGGATAAATAAGCCCAAGATAAGTCTTTTAAGTGCAGCAAGGTGTTTTGAGAAGGCAGAGATGAAATACAGTGAAAATAGGTTTATTTAGGATAATGAAGGCAGTAAGATTTCTAAAGATAGTTGAGGCAAATAATGCTATCTTTAGCTGCTTGTAGAAAATCAATAGTCACCTAGTGAACTCTGTAGAATACAGGAGGATAACACATAGAGATGTGAGATTTATATAAATATAAATAATAATATTAAGAACCAATGTAAGATCTATCTTAATTATGGATCTACTAAGCATCGAGAGGAATCAAATATCACGAGGTACAAACCTTTCCTCAAGTTTTTCACTCAAAAAAAATTGCATCTTGAGAGGTTTTATCTCTATCAACACTCAATGAGAAATCCAAAATTCAAATATCTACATTGATTTATCGCTAACTTCTATCTTTAAATATGAAATCATTAATCCTCAATATCCATATAACAATATACATTTTGTTGATATTTATTAAAATCACAAATGCACCTCTTTAACAAGATAATATTAATTTTGATAGTGCTAAGATGTCTAAATAACATTGTTGATCTCTTTAAAGGATACACTATCATTAATCAAACAAAATAATCTAGTGATAATTTCATAGCACCAGAGCCCATGCCTCTTTTGATAGTTTTTGATATGATGGCGCAATTAAGGTAGTGTGGGGTCCGCGTTTTGTTGTGATTTGAGAGTGCTCCATTTTTGTAGTTGTTTCCACAAGTTTCACCTCCGCACTTTGCACAATGAAAGCTAAACCCTGAGATATACACAATTTTCAATCGTTATAGTTGTTTCCTAAAACTTCTGAAGATATAGACATATTACCCATGTCTTATCTGAAATTCATATTAATTATTTGGATTAAATGGAGGTTACGCAAACACTCAACAATATTATATATACTAAGTCCCAAAAAATTAATATATCAATCTCATTTCGAGCTATAGAGGAAGCTTTCACTGTGACAAGCACAGAGGCGTGGGAGAATCGCAATGAAAGATTCCTCTACACCTCCGCATTGGGCACAATGAAAGTTTCACCAGCATCTCTGCACTCTGAAGAAATATATGTTGTATTTCTTATGAAATATATTTTGTAGAATCCTGACCAAAGTTATAAAACAAATATGTGTAAATATCGACATGGAATGTAAATGTGTTTTGTCGTTATTTGAGAACCCTATGTTTCCACAATATTTCTACAAGTTGCACCCTTGCACTCCACATAATGAAAGCTAAACCCTGAGATATGCAAAGTTTGATATTGTTCTATCAATTTCCCTGAAATGTTGAAGATATAGAGAAATTTTCCATGTGTTAACGGAAATTCACATTAAGCAGTTGGATTAAATGGAGGCGAGGAAAACACCCAACATTATTATATATCAAGCAAGTGCATACTCGGAAATTTAAGTCCCACAAAATTAATATATTAATTTCACTCCAAGTTGTGGGGGAATATTTCATTGTGCAGAGGTGTAGGAGTGTGGAGGTGTAGAAGAAGAATAATGAAATATTCGTCTGCACCCTCATATAATTTTATGTATTTATAGTTTTGTTCTCTTTGGTGTTTGTGTATTCACAGATTTTTATTCTCTATTGTTTTGTAGCATATGACTAATAATCTATTTTTGATGAACTCGTGCATAATATTAGCTTGTAACCATAAGACAATGTGTCCTAAATCCTGATAATTTCATTTTGATTAAATGCGAATATTTCCAACCCTTGACATCTTTCAGAGAAGGTGTTAATTTATTAATGATAAGGAAAATAAAAATAACACCCAAAACTGATGAAGCTCTTATTGCTTACCCGACAGATGACATACTAGTTAACTACAAAGTAGAACACAATGGAACAACAAATATAATATGCCATTGTGGTATAGAGCATAAATAAACCATGGATAATTTATGCAACCAAGTTCTTCAGATATCTTGAATAGAAAAATTCCTCCAACTAATAGGACATTGACTTCGAGGCAACTATATGATAAACATGTAAGGAAGATCATCGGCTAATTCTATGCCACTTATCAACTATCTATATTTGTTACATACTACAATACAAAATGTAACTCATTTAAATTATTTGAAATGTTTTGTATCTCTATAGTTTCAAAGTTGGACACGAGATATGATCTTCTTCTTATGAGCCCAAACATATAATAGAGATGAGAAATGTTTAGGGATGTTTAACTTATCATGATATCACATTTGAGAGTAGATTGAATCAACAACCCAATCCACCTTTAGTAGGGTTGCTCTAACGAGGAGTACACGCCAACTGCTTGTCGTTGCATAGTTGAACTGTTCCTTATAAAATTCAAATATGATATTCGTCCCAACAAATAAGTCACATTTTTCCCATCATTGAATCCAGGTGCATTGATTTTTCAAATTTTGATGAATTCATGTGAGAGTGCGAAGGAAGCACAATGAAAGCTTCCTTCGCACCTTCGCATTCCACGATGTGGAATCTCTGGCATAGAACTAATTGTGCTTCCTCCACACTACTACCATTAACTAAGTGTTACATCATCAAAAACCTTGAGCATATATAATCCACATAATCATCACATTAAGTAAAATTAAATATCGACTCCAGGAATACAAAACAAACAACAAAAATAGTTATCAATTTTGTTGGGCTAGAATTGTGAATTATGAATAAATCACGCTTCCCTAGACAGGTGCTAGTCTAGAACAACAGGTGAAAAACTATACAACTATTTCTCCTAACTCAGAACAGATACACAGAGAGGATTGTGTTAGTCATCAGTATTTTTTACCTGTTAGTGATGACTAGTTTAACAGCCTATTTTTCCAACAACTGATCTTAAAAATTTGTCAATTTTGCCAGCCGGGAAAACACCCTTAAAAATTTTTGCTCTCTTTACTTTTCAGTTCATCCATGACAAGTTGAAATCCCATTATCCAATCCTATCTAACCCCAGCCATACTAAGTCTGCCTGTCTGCTCTAAAAGGACAATCCAAGTCTATTTCAAAAGCCTCCCCAAAGTTAGGAAGTGGCGCTTTAAGGCATTTTACCCTTGGCAACCATTGAAGGGCCAAAAACCTCCATCTGCTACAGACCAATCATAACTGACCTCCCACTCTGCTAATGAAAATTAGTCACAGCTCTAAGTCGTGCCACTTACACACCCCTAAGTCTCAGCACTGCATAGACCACAGTCTCAAGCTGATGATTAGGTGTTTTACATTGTTTATGGATTTTACAAGCACAGGAAACATGTCATCATCTCAGAAGAAAATTCTTGACTCCACATTAGAAGAACAGCTGCTTCTCAATGTGAACATAAGCCTGAGATATATCTGTAGGACAAGGAGTTTCTCATCAAGACCTTGCAGCTTCATTCAGCATGAAAACACAGTAGAAGAAAGACAACACTGTCAAACAGAATTGTAATTTTTCATGGCCAAAAACCTCCTTCATCTATAAGCAGAGGGTTAAGGCGCCTCCTTCATCTACAAGTAGAGGGCGATGGCCAATGTTGACTTGAAGAATTGCAAACTGACTGTAAGCACAGGTTTGTTTTTACTAGACAGTGAGAACAATGACTCAAGGTTTCTGGGGGAAAGTGATGATAAAAAATAAGGCAAAGATCAGTAATGTTCAAATCAGGAGAAAGCAGATTTTTTGGTCTTATGTCCTGAGAAAGAAGATAAATTGAAGTTTCAAGCATCATCATCATGGCGCAACAAAAGAGACTCCATTGATCAAAGCTATTGTAACAAAACATCTCTGCAGGGGTGCTAGTATGAATGGCCCAAATCAGTGCTGAGCAGGTAATTATTTCAGTAAAAGGGACCTCTGTGTACTCTCATATTTCTGTTAGGTTGTGGAATACAATCCATGTTTTCTGGATAAACACAGAGAAAAAGCAGGCAAGTAGTATACAGCCCCAGACATAAGTCATCTTAATGTCATTCAAAGCGCCAGTGAAAGTTCAGGTGTTGCGATCTACACTCCACCACAAAGACAAGTGTTTTCTTCAGATGCAGCAGGTTTGGTGATTTCAGAGCTCCATTAAGAGAAAGTGGCCAAAAGGAGCCTTGGTGTCTGTGAGTAATTATAGCTACTTTTTCACATCTCACATACTTTCCTCCTCAACACAAAGATATACAAAGGTTGTGATCTGAGTTTTAAGACCTTGGAAAAGCATGTAAAGCTAATCAGGTATGTCACACATGAAAGCAACTCCATTTATAGACAGGTACCTTTTCAAAGCTGTTTATCACAGCTGACACAGAAAATCTGGGTTGATCTCCTCAAGAGGCATCACCACTGAAAGAAATTTTTCAAAATATGCAAGAAGGATGTTGGTATAATTTCAGATTCTGGAGAAAAAACTTCAAACAAATATAGGCAGTTTCTTTATAAAAAGTTCAAAGGTACCTTATCAATTCCTTTTGGGTAAAGGAATAAGTGTTGAAGGAATTCCCTTTTAAGAATGGACAGAGGAGGAAAGGTCTAATTAAATACAACTACATGTTGCACCCACGGTCAGAAAATAAGTTCAAAAGACACCTAACAGTCAAGGCATTTTTACAGTAGGGCATCATTTCCTCCAAAGCATCAAGGGCAAATGTGTCAGTCTAAGTTTTCAAAGAAGTAAAGCTACTTCCTCCAAAGTGTCAAAGAGACCTCATGCGACTCGAATGACAGTGGATATGCCATGCAAAGATAAGAGGTGGGAAAGGAATTTGAAATTACAAGTTGAGTTTTTCTCCTAGCAAAAGGATAGTTGCATTTAAAAAGGCATATCTGCAATCCTTCAATAAGGCTCAGAGAAGTTTTTCATTCCAAAGTACAGATAAACAGAGCAGGGAAGCAGTTTTCTCTCCAAAAGAAATAGTGAAAGTTTTAAGTCTCGAAAGAGGCTGTTTCATTTCAAAAAGGGAAGGACAGGCTTATAAGGAAATGACCATTTGCCACTATAGGTTTTGAACAGAAGAAAGTCTCATTTGTGTTTTGGAAAAATCATGAAATTCAATTTTTGGTTTGAACCCAAAGGCCTTCTAAAAAATTGCCAAAATCTTCATCAAAACACTTCATAGGGTTCTTTGTTTCTCTTTTCCAATGCAAGGGTAATTTGACCATGGCAAAGCTCTTTTGGTCTTCTCCACACACAAAGCAAACTCCTCTTGTTGTTCATAAGACTAGAAAAGAAGTGTTTAAGTAAAAATCACGGGTTTTTTGGGCCAAAAAGCCGCGCGGCGCTCCTGTGCGCACAAAATACAAAGGGATACACAGGCGCGCGGCGCGCCAGTAGAATTGGTCATGTCGGCCCGACAGTGACTTTTTCCGCGCGGCGCTCTTTCATATAAACATGCCGCGCACATTTCCAACAATCAACACCTCCTAAAAACCTCCAAAAGCTGGTCCAAAGTGCTCACGCAGGCCTGTCATCAAGTTTTGAAGGTATTCTATGCACCCCCCTGCTATTTGAAAAAATGTTGAGTGGTAGAAAAGAGTTGAAAATCACGATAGGAATCACAGTCTTAAGTTTTGTAGGTTTGTTTGAAAAATGAGTTCTGCTGTGGTCGTGCTAGTTGAATGGTGAAATAGCCCGAATGGTAGTTCCCTCTTAAATGTTTCAAAACTTATAAGCTGCCCTCCAAACAGTTGTTAAACAGTACAAACAGTGTCCAGAAGAGAGACACAGAGTTTTAAAGGGCAAAACAGTGGATTATTTTTCTTCAAAAACAGTGGTCATTCCACGAGCTTCTTTGACCTTTCAAAAATCTCTTCAAGGTGTTGAAAAGACAAAACATGTCTTAACCTTCCAGTTCATAAAACATAGCAGTAAGTAAAGTTGCCATTGGCAGTTCAAGGTATTGTCAAACTAACATGAGAGACAGTGGAGCATAAAGAACGCAGTTTTTTTTGAAAGGGAGTTTTATTGTTGAAAGCTACAGACTTTGTGACCACATAAAAACATTGCAAGAGCTGCCACCTTGTCCTATTTACAGTGGTCTTTATTGAATGTATGCACTTTGTGATTGGCTGTATTTGTGAGTTTTGAATCCACTGATGGAGTGGCCTACCAACAGGAAGGCAAGGTTTTGAAGCTAAGAGGATTGTGTTTGGCCTTCTTCTGAAAAAGGGTAAGGGTGTCCTACTGCCTAAAAAACCAAATTTGGGTGTCCTTCCACAGAAAAGAATCACTTTGACTGTGTATCTCTATTGACTATGTATTTGGTCTTGAAATATACTTGTTAAATGGCAGGCAAAGGGTAAAAACAATGGTTTGAAAAGAGCAGGGATTTTTGTGTTTAAAAGGTCATCTCTGTAAGTTAGAAATAGGAAAAAACCACTGTCACCTCTTTGACCTTAAAACAAGCTGCAGTATTTAAAGCTGACACTACCATTTGTAGATGAATGTCATAAAAAGGCAAAGACAGATCAATGTGTTGATTGTGAGAAATGGTTGTTGTTGACTGACTACAGGGTTGCTTTTGTTCACACCAAGACTTAAAGAGCTAGTGACCTTACACCATCACAGTAACTCTTTGACTGTTTAACTTTTATTGACTGTGTTTTTGACCTTGAGTTTACTTATTGAGTAACACACCAAGTGAAAGGCATTATGTTGGAGAGGTGAGGGTGGTGTGGTAAAGGACATTACGACCTACTTTTGAGACCATTGTCACACAAGTCAACAGGCTAAGACAGATCTTTGTTTGAGGAAGGACATGAAAATGAAGAAAAAGATGAAGAACAGGAAATTGAAACAGAGCAGCAGCATAGCAGTAATGAACAAGGAGGCTAAAGAGAAGCGCCCAGCACGGAAAGAGAAGAAGGACACATCAGAACTTGAAATTTTGACTTAAGTTTCAAAGCATGTTTCCCAGGACCCTTGAGGGTCATGCACACCAATTTTGGGCCCATTTTGACAACTTTTGGTTTTTTGGCATTTTTGAGTTTTTGATCAAAAACTCATAAATTTGCCATTTCATTTTGAGGATTCATCAAGGGAGGAGAATGGTATAATTGGATGTGATAATTTCATAAGCATGTCTTCAGCGATTTTCAGAGCATTTGGAGATCATTTTCCCCCTCAAAACGGCGAAAAAGGCTTGCATTTTGCACACTCTGCCCGGTGTATCAGCAGACTGTAATTTTCTGGCTTTTTACACACAGGTGTAGATTTTAAGGACTTCTGGGCATCTGATTGGATAAATTTCAGTTGCACCGGAAATCAGACACTCAGAGCTTTCCAACGAGCTATCATGAGCCTCGTTTTGACACCAGGAAGGCTGCCAAATGTTTCCGGCAAGTCAGGGGACCTTTTGCTGATGAAATTTTGAAGTATTTTTGTAATTTTTGAACCTCTAAAATCTGCTTTTTCCAAATGTGCGTTTAGCTATTTTTGCACATGAGAAGTTGTGTAAAATCAATTTAATTCCCTGTTTTAGCATTTTTTAGATATTTTATGAGATATTTTGTGCCTTGGGCTTTGCAAAGCCTCAAGGACAAGTTTAGATATTTTGATTAGGCCAATGAGGATGCAAGTTGAACCATGAGGTTTTCCTCACTTGAGCCTATATATTCCAAAGGCTCTCATTGTAAACAAGGCTGAACTTGAGAAGAGAAGTAATATATGGTCATATGAGCTTTGGAAGAAAATACTTGTGTTATGCTTTTGGATTTCCTCTTGGATGTTCTTGGATGAATGATGAAGGATTGTTGATGGATTCCATGACTTGGTAGAATGGTATAGTGTCTCTTGCTTTGTTGTTGTCTTCTAGTTTTCATTCATGAATACATTTTTCTTGCTTGCTATAGATTAGTAGAGAAAAAATTTGAGATATTCCCATGGAGGCACCTCAAATTTCCTGAATCTTCATAGCTTTTATGTTTTCTTCTTCCTTAGTTGCATTAAATAATTCTTAACTGCTCTTTAACAACTTGAGGATATTTTTGCTAGTTTCATTCATATTTCTGTGCATGTTAAGTAGGATGTATGGTGTGGCCTGCTTACCTATGACTGTCCATAGTCCCATCCATGAAACTATCTCTTTGACTGATTAGATTATCATCTTGTTGAACCAAGGAGGCCTAGTTCCGATCTAGCCCTTTGCCTAAAACTATGTGAATCTTGTTATTCAAAGTGCCCAATAACTTGAAGTACTGTGTTTAGGTGTTCTGGCATAGTGTTTTGAGTTGTTAGTCCGTCTTATGTGTTTTCCCCAAAGTCTGATAGCCATTTCCAAAAGTTAGAGGGTCTTATACTTCTATGCATGGCTTGAATGTTTGTTTCTATGTATTGATTAGTTTATAGTTACATTTTGCATGATTAATGGTTTTCCCTACCATGTTTATGTTATCTATTGAACCAGTGATGCTTGAAAATCTTTGTTGTTCACAAACTTGATGTCCATTTACTCCATTTTTCCCTAAGATCCTTTCTACCTTGAATCAAATCGGCCCTTCAACAGCCTTGTATCGTCATCTAATAGCTTTCTTGACCTTTTGACCCCATAGCCCAGTTAATCTAACATCTTGTTATCTATTTTATATCTTTGATCAGTTTCATCCCTCAGAACTTAAAAAACAAAAATCAAAAACTTACTTGATAACTAGCCTAAAATCAGAACACAATAAACAAACACACAGATATCCCTTACGCATATAGAGAGAGCCCTCTCTGAGTCCGGGAAGGCTAGGTCCTCGGGCTCCAAAGCTTGGTTTGATGTCACACTGTCATTTGGCTTGCCAATCAGCCAAATCACGGGACCCTAACATAATGGCGATCACGGTGGGACCTTCTGAGTTAGTGACAATCTAAGTACTCCTTAGTAACTCTCGAAGTCTCATTCAAACTTAGAAAACTTAAGTGTTGTCCGAAGAGTAGAAATAGCTCCTTCACCATCTTAGCAAAATGATGAGTCAGTCATAAGAAACTCTTCCAAACCTTTTAGGCACATAAAACTCAGAAAAAACCATAAAAACTCCCTTATATTGTTTTTTGATAGTATTGGTGGTGGACCATACAAATATACCTCAAAACAACTTAAAATCCACCTGGCGACTCCACTAGCCTCCAGTAGGCCTTACTATTTTACCAAACTCTAGATTAATATCCGATCGACCTATCCCATCGCTCACTAACATAGCGGGAGATGGTGGGAATTTGAGTACATGACAGTCTAGCAAACTCTTATAGACTCTTTAGTCCTTCAACTTTAAACATAGACCAGCAGTCCATAAGATTATTTAGATTAAACTCTTTTTGTATTGCCACCCTAGAAAAGTGTCGAAAAAAGTTTAGAATAATTTAGACAAACCATAGGCTGCACATAAAAACTCAGAAAAACCCAAAACATTCCTAGATTGGCTTTTCCTTAGTTACTGGTGGTGGACCATCGCTAAATCTTTTCAAAACAATCAAGTTCCACCTGGCGACTCCACTAGCCTCCAGTAGGCCTATTTCCCCACTAGTCCTTATAAAGTCTCCTAAGAATGCATTAAGCAATCCCAATCATGCTGATGGAGGACAACATGGTTCAATTCCTCCACCTGAGGACACAAAGGAGATATGCTCCGATGAGCAGAGAACATATCCCTGGTTTCCCACACAAAATGCCTACAGATGTAAATTGGTTCAAAGACCTACCTCTCTTTCGAAATGAAAATATTGACGACCCATTTTTACACCTCATCAATTTTCATATACATGTATGGAAGTTAAAGGTTGAATGGCATGAGGACTGCCTCATGAAAATGTTCATGGGTACATTAGAAGAAGAGGCAAGAGAATGGTATGAAAACCTAGAACCTCGCACCTTGTTTTCTTTGAAGGATTTCCATAAAGTCTTTTGTAAACTCTATATAGGGCATTTTCAATCTCTATCATTGGCTGAAAATTGTTGTGATCACTCTAAAAACCTCATACAACACCTTGTAAGCATTGAAGAACCTTTAGGAAATTGGCATCCTGAAGATTTTTTAGAGGAGGTCCATAATTTTCTTACCCAAGCTAACCATCAAGATAACCAAGAAGAGTTGATCCTAGATAAAATCCATCAAAAAATGAGAGAGATGCCACAAGAGCTCTTTGAAAAGGCTGAAACAGATAACAGTCCATTGGCTCTTCCCTGTAAAATGCAAGAGGACATTCAGCCACAAGATCAACTTCCACAAAAAATGGAAAGAAATTGTTGCCCACTTCAAAGAAAACAAAAAATACCTTCTCCTTTAACTGAAGAGGAAATAGATCAAATTATAAACATGCAGACAGCCTATAAAACTTCATGTAACCAAAACTTCTCTGATTTTTCTCCTATTAATCCTGCATATCATAAATCAGAAAATAAATTTGTAAATCAAGTTGAAGAAAAGCAAGTTGATTGTCCAATATACGTGGCTGGTGACATTACTTATGTTAATGATTCTCCAATGTTTGATCAATATGTTGATGATTATGACTTCCAAACAGAAACTAACTTTGCAGAAGAATCAGTTTTTGATTGCCAAGAGGAAGCTCAGTTTCATGAACTTGAAGAAAGTAAGCAGCCATTACAGGTCATCTATGACACTGATGAGGAGAGCTTTGAAAGTTCACAAGTAAGTGAAGAGTCTCGGACTCTTTTCTCTACTTCACTTCAGTCCATCAGAGATAACATTCACATAATTGGAAATCAGCAGTTTTTCAGATTTGATGATGAGGTTGAGGAAGATGGTGAAATTCTTGAGCATGTTGCAAATGAGAGTCCTTTGCCTGAAATGGTTGAGGAAATCATTTTAGACATGGAGTATTCCTTTGCTTCAGATTTGCAGCCACCAAGTTCCATTGAGTTACAAATTGCGGATGAAGAAATAGAGGTTGATAAACACATGGGAGCTGTCACACTATCCTTTGAAGATAATTTACTGTCAAAGTGTATCCCTGCTCATCAACCTGATGACCTTCACACAGTTTTCAGCCCGCCCTATCAAAACACATCAACTTGGCAAGAGAACTACACTGCAATATATGATGAGTCTGATAGTTCAAGTAATCATGAGCAAGGGGAAGAGTTTCTTTACCAAGGGGGTCCCAAATATGGTCAAGTGGGAGAAAGAGTAGTCATGAATGAGGCCTATGTCTCAAATCCTCTAGATCAGGTATTATTCCAAGATTCATTTGTTGTTTTCCTTGAGAAGTCTAAAAGAGTAATCCTGAATGAAACTGATATCTCAAATCCTCTAGATCAGGTATTATTCCAAGATCCAGTTGCTGTTTTCCTTGAAAAGTCTGAAAGAGTAGGGATTTCTATCATAAACAAGTTGCTACCAAGAATGAGAAAAAGCTTAAGTACTACTGTCCAAAAGCCTACCAAATGGGAGTGGCCTTGTCATTATTTCTGCATCATGAAAGAACTAAACCAGAGTCACCCATGCAATCATCTACTTGACTGGTTACATTAGAAAGAAGAGTTCACCAAATGTGTATGTTGTGTACAGTTTAGATTAGGATAGGTAGACAGCAGTAGAAAATAAGCTCAGCCTTGTGAGCATCTTTTCAGTTTTAGATTTTTTGAAGAAAAGTGAAAAAGCAGAAAATACAAAAATAGTAAACAGTAGAAAAAGAGGGCAGTTTCTAAAAACAATGGTAAAGCCCCGTGTTCCAAAAAATAGTCCTTCAGAAAGCGCGTGAGCCCAAATGCCGCTACTAGTACTTCAATGTCTTGTTCAGCTATCTAGCATAATCATAGCTGAACATGTTTAAATTTATTTGATGATAAGTTAGTGACTGAAAAAGATGGTCAACATTGTGTAAGATTGACTTATCACAAAGTGTAGATTAGGGAGAGATTCTGGTTCCACATGCCTAAAACAGAACCAAAGAGAGAAGCGAGGGATGAAAAACACATTGTACATCTTAGCCCCGCTTTTCTAGTTTTCCTTTTGTTGCAGAATAATATTTGTGTGCAGTTTGTCCTGTCATGCCTCAAATACATGACAAATCAGACAGTTTAACCCTGATTTGTTCATTTTAAATTTCATGTTTTAGATTAGAGCACAAAATCCTGTCAAACAGTTTAATCTTGACAGTTGATCTAGTTTAGGTAGAGTAATGAAGGAGTTCATGATTTTAAT
Source organism: Pinus albicaulis (assembly GCA_034641835.2). Lineage (NCBI taxonomy): Eukaryota > Viridiplantae > Streptophyta > Pinopsida > Pinales > Pinaceae > Pinus > Pinus albicaulis. The sequence goes on from CM076572.1 coordinate 977,626,911, forward strand.
CTGAACTCCCGGAAGATATAAGTGTAGAGTTAGATAGGTTCATTTTGCGCCAATGGGTAAGGCACTGGTCTTCATAAGCCACAAATCTGAAATTCTGGACACCTCCCGAAAAGGAGCTGCCCTCCCCAAATGGAGCCACTGTTAGTCATCAATATTTTTTACCTGTAAGTGATGACTAGTTTAACAGCCTAGTTTTCCAACAGCTGATCTTAAAAATTTGTCAATTTTGCCAGCCGGGAAAACACCCTTAAAACTTTTTTCTCTCCTTAATTTTCAGTTCGTCCATGACAAGTTGAAATCCCATTATCCAATCCTATCTAACCCCAGCCATACTAAGTCTGCCTGTCTGCTCTAAAAGGACAATCCAAGTCTGTTTCAAAAGCCTCCCCTAAGTTAGGAAGTGGCGCTTTAAGGCATTTTACCCTTGGCAACCATCGAAAGGCCAAAAACCTCCATCTACTACAGACCAATCATAACAAACCTCCCACTCTGCTAATGAAAATTAGACACAGCTCTAAGTCGCGCCACTTACACACCCCTAAGTCTCAGCACTGCATAGACCACAGTCTCAAGCTAATGATTAGGTGTTTTACACTGTTTATGGATTTTACAAGCACATGAAACATGTCATCATCTCAGAAGAAAATTCTTGACTCCACATTAGAAGAACAACTGCTTCTCAATGTGAACATAAGCCTGAGATATATCTGCAGGACAAGGAGTTTCTCATCAAGACCTTGCAGCTTCATTCAGCATGAAAACACAATAGAAGAAAGACAACACTGTCAAACAGACTTGTAATTTTTCATGGCCAAGAACCTCCTTCATCTATAAGCAGAGGGTTAAGGCGCCTCCTTCATCTACAAGTAGAGGGCGATGGCCAATGTTGACTTGAAGAATTGCAAACTGACTGTAAGCACAGGTTTGTTTTTACTAGACAGTGAGAACAATGACTCAAGGTTTCTTGGGGAAAGTGATGATCAAAAATAAGGCAAAGATCAGTAATGTTCAAATCAGGAGAAAGCAGATATTTTGGTCTTATGTCCTGAGAAAGAAGATAAATTGAAGTTTCAAGCATCTTCATCATGGCGCAACAAAAGAGACTCCATTGATCAAAGCTATTGTAACGAAACATCTCTGCAGGGGTGCTAGTATGAATGGCCCAAATCAGTGCTAAGCAGGTAATTATTTCAGTAAAAGGGACCTCTGTGTACTCTCATATTTCTGTTAGGTTGTGGAATACAGTCCATGTTTTCTGGATAAACACAGAGAAAAAGCAGGCAAGTAGTATACAACCCCAGACATAAGTCATCTTGATGTCATTCAAAGCGCCAGTGAAAGTTCAGGTGTTGCGATCTACACTCCACCACAAAGACAAGTGTTTTCTTCAGATGCAGCAGGTTTGGTGATTTCAGAGCTCCATTAAGAGAAAGTGGCCAAAAGGAGCCTTGGTGTCTGTGAGTAATTATAGCTGCTTTTTCACATCTCACATACTTGCCTCCTCAACACAAAGATATAAAAAGGTTGTGATCTGAGTTTTAAAACCTTGGAAAAGCATGTAAAGCTAATCAGGTATGTCACACATGAAAGCAACTCCATTTATAGACAAGTACCTTTTCAAAGCTATTTATCACAGCTGACACAGAAAATCTGGGTTGATCTCCTCAAGAGGCATCACCACTGAAAGAAATTGTTCAAAATATGCAAGAAGGATGTTGGTATAATTTCAGATTCTGGAGAAAAAACTTCAAACAAATATAGGCAGTTTCTTTATAAAAAGTTCAAAGGTACCTTATCAATGCCTTTTGGGTAAAGGAAGAAGTGTTGAAGGAATTCCCTTTTAAGAATGGGCAGAGGAGGAAAGGTCTAATTAAATACAGCTGCATGTTGCACCCACAATCAGAAAATAAGTTCAAAAGACACCTAACAGTCAAGGCATTTTTACAATAGAGCATCATTTCCTCCAAAGCATCAAGGGCAAATGTGTCAGTCTAAGTTTTCAAATAAGTAAAGCTACTTCCTCCAAAGTGTCAAAGAGACCTCATGCGACTCGAATGACAGTGGATATGCCATGCAAAGATAAGAGGTGGAAAAGGAATTTGAAATTACAAGTTGAGTTTTTCTCCTAGCAAAAGGATAGTTGCATTTAAAAAGGCATATCTGCAATCCTTCAATAAGGCTCAGAGAAGTTTTTCATTCCAAAGTACAGATAAACAGAGCAGGGAAGCATTTTTCTCTCCAAAAGAAACAGTGAAAGTTTTAAGTCTCGAAAGAGGCTATTTCATTTCAAAAAGGGAAGGACAGGCTTATAAGGAAATGAGCATTTGCCACTATAGGTTTTGAACAGAAGAAAGTCTCATTTTTGTTTTGGAAAAAGCATGAAATTCAAGTTTTGGTTTGAACCCAAAGGCCTTCTAAAAAATTGCCAAAATCTTCATCAAAACACTTCATAGGGTTCTTTGTTTCTCTTTTCCAATGCAAGGGTAATTTGACCATGGCAAAGCTCTTTTGGTCTTCTCCACACACAAAGCAAACTCCTCTTGTTGTTCATAAGACTAGAAAAGAAGTGTTTAAGTAAAAATCACGGGTTTTTTGGGCCAAAAAGCCGCGCGGCGCTCCTGTGCGCACAAAATACAAAGGGATACACAGGCGCACAGCGCGCCTGTAGAATTGGGTCATGTTGGCCCGACAGTGACTTTTTCCGCGCGGCGCTCTTTCATATAAACATGCCGCGCACATTTCCAACGATCAACACCTCCTAAACACCTCCAAAAGCTGGTCCAAAGTGCTGAAGCAGGCCTGTCATCAAGTTTTGAAGGTATTCTATGTACCCCCCTGCTATTTGAAAAAATGTTGAGTGGTAGAAAAGAGTTGAAAATCACGATATGAATCACAGTCTTAAGTTTTGTAGGTTTGTTTGAAAAATGAGTTCTGTTGTGGTCGTGCTAGTTGAATGGTGAAATAGCCCGAATGGTAGTTCCCTCTTAAATGTTTCAAAACTTATAAGCTGCCCTCCAAACAGTTGTTAAACAGTACAAACAGTGTCCAAAAGAGAGAAACAGAGTTTTAAAGGGCAAAACAGTGGGTTATTTTTCTTCAAAAACAATGGTCATTCCACGAGCTTCTTTGACCTTTCAAAAATCTCTTCAAGGTGTTGAAAAGACAAAACATGTCTTAACCTTCCAGTTCATAAAACATAGCAGTAAGTAAAGTTTCCATTGGCAGTTCAAGGTATTGTCAAACTAATATGAGAGACAGTGGAGCATAAAGAAGGCAGTTTTGATTGAAAGGGAGTTTTATTGTTGAAAGCTACAGACTTTGTGACCACATAAAAACATTGCAAGAGCTGCCACCTTGTCCTATTTACAGTGGTATTTATTGAATGTATGCACTTTGTGATTGGCTGTATTTGTGAGTTTTGAATCCACTGATGGAGTGGCCTACCAACAGGAAGGCAAGGTTTTGAAGCTAAGAGGATTGTGTTTGGCCTTCTTCTGAAAAAGGGTAAGGGTGTCCTACTGCCTAGAAAACCAAATTTGGGTGTCCTTCCAGAGAAAAGAATCACTTTGATTGTGTATCTCTATTGACTATGTATTTGGTCTTGAAATATACTTGTTAAATGGCAGGCAAAGGGTAAAAACAGTGGTTTGAAAAGAGAAGTGATTTTTGTGTTTAAAAGGTCATCTCTGTAAGGTAGAAACAGGAAAAAAACACTGTCACCTCTTTGACCTTAAAACAAGATGTAGTATTTAAAGCTGACACTACCATTTGTAGATGAATGTCATAAAAAGGCAAAGACAGATCAGTATGTTGATTGTGAGAAATGGTTGTTGTTGACTGACTATAGGGTTGTTTTTGTTCACACCAAGACTTAAAGAGCTAGTGACCTTACACCATCACAGTAACTCTTTGACTGTTTAACTTTTATTGATTGTGTTTTTGACCTTGAGTTTACTTATTGAGTAACACACCAAGTGAAAGGCATTATGTTGGAAAGAGGCAGAGGGTGGTGTGTTAAAGAACATTTTCACACTACTTTTGAGACCATTTCTTCTTACAGTAAGTCAACAGGCTAAGACAGATCTTTGTTTGAGGAAGGACATGAAAATGAAGAAAAAGATGAAGAACAGGAAATTGAAACAGAGCAGCAGCATAACAGTAATGAACAAGGAGGCTAAAGAGAAGCACCCGGCACGGAAAGAGAAGAAGGACACATCAGCACTTGACATTTTGACTTCAGTTTCAGAGCATGTTTCCCAGGACCCTTGAGGGTCATGCACACCAATTTTGGGCCCATTTTGACAACTTTTGGTTTTTTGTCATTTTTGAGTTTTTGATCAAAAACTCATAAATTCGCCATTTCATTTTTAGGATTCATCAAGGGAGGAGAATGGTATCATTATATGCCATAATTTCATAAGCATGTCTTCAGCAATTTTCAGAGCATTTGGAGATCATTTTCCCTCTCAAAACGGGGAAAAAGGCTTGCATTTTGCACACTCTGCCCGGTCTATCAGCACACTGTAATTTTCTGGATTTTTACACACAGCTGTAGATTTGAAGGACTTCTGGGCATCGGATTGGAGAAATTTCAGTTTCACCGTAAATTAGACACTCATAGCTTTCCAACGAGCTATCATGAGCCTCGTTTCGACACTAGGAAGGCTGCCAAATGTTTCCGGCAAGTCAGGGGACCTTTTGCTGATGAAATTTTGAAGTATTTTTGTAATTTTTGAACCTCTAAAATCTTATTTTTCCAAATGTGCGTTTAGCTATTTTGCACATGAGAAGTTGTGTAAAGTCAATTTAATTCCCACTTTTAGAATTTTTTATATATTTTATGAGATATTTTATGCCTTGGGCTTTACAAAGCCTCAATGACAAGTTTAGATATTTTGATTAGGCCAATGAGGATGCAAGTTGAACGATGAGGTTTTCCTCACTTGAGCCTATATATTCCAAAGGCTCTCATTGTAAACAAGGCTGAACTTGAGAAGAGAAGCAATATATGGTCATATGAGCTTTGGAAGAAAATACTTGTGTTATGCTTTTGGATTGCCTCTTGGATGTTCTTGGATGAATGATGAAGGATTGTTGATGGATTCCATGACTTGGTAGAATGGTATAGTGTCTCTTGCTTTGTTGTTGTCTTCTAGTTTTCGTTCATGAATACATTTTTCTTGCTTGCTATAGATTAGTAGAGAAAAAATTTGAGATATGCCCATGGAGGCACCTCAAATTTCCTGAATCTTCATAGCTTTTATGTTTTCTTCTTCCTTAGTTGCATTAAATAATTCTTAACTGCTCTTTAACAACTTGAGGATATTGTTGCTAGTTTCATTCATATTTCTGTGCATGTTAAGTAGGATGTATGGTGTGGCCTGCTTACCTATGACTGTCCATAGTCCCATCCATGAAACTATCTCTTTGACTGATTAGATTATCATCTTGTTGAACCAAGGAGGCCTAGTTCCGATCTAGCCCTTTGCCTAAAACTATGTGAATCTTGTTATTCAAAGTGCCCAATAACTTGAAGTACTGTGTTTAGGTGTTCTGGCATAGTGTTTTGAGTTGTTAGTCCGTCTTATGTGTTTTCCCCAAAGTCTGATAGCCATTTCCCAAAGTTAGAGGGTCTTATACTTCTATGCATGGCTTGAATGTTTGTTTCTATGTGTTGATTAGTTTATAGTTACATTTTTCATGATTAAGGGTTTTCCTTACCATGTTTATGCTATCTATTGAACCAGTAATGCTTGAAACTCTTTGTTGCTCACAAACTTGATGTCCATTTACTCCATTTTGCCCAAAGATCCTTTCTACCTTGAATCAAATCGACCCTTCAACAGCCTTGTATCGTCATCTAATAGCTTTCTTGACCTTTTGACCCCATAGCCCAGTTAATCTAACATCTTGTTATCTATTTTATATCTTTGATCAGTTTCATCCCTCAGAACTTAAAAAACAAAAATCAAAAACTTACTTGATAACTAGCCTAAAATCAGAACACAATAAACAAACACACAGATATCCCTTACGCATATAGAGAGAGCCCTCTCTGAGTCCAGGAAGGCTAGGTCCTCGGGCTCCAAAGCTTGGTTTGATGTCACACTGTCATTTGGCTTGCCAATCAACCAAATCACGGGACCCTAATAGATTGGAGGCTTACTTGTTCAGTCGCTTCCAAATAGCTCCTTCTATCGCTTCCATTGTAGTTTCAAATTCAAGCGATTTGTGAGTTGAATGCTTCCTACAAGAAAGAACACTAAAACAACAGAAGATGAAATAATATAGATATCTATTCAAGCTAGTTAGCTAAATCAGTAAAGCATAAACCATATACATCAACCAAGATCTTGTAATATGGAAAATCAAAGCCAATACAAATGCATATAGGGAAAAATAAGCAGTACTCTTTATTGATGATAGAAGGAGAGGTTACAACCTAGCGACTGATTTGAAGTGACCTTTCAGCAACGTTCCCAAACCTCATCACAGTATAAATCTCTCCAGCAGCAGCTACACAAATCTAGCTCTCAATTGAAAATTATCCAGCATTTGTCTACTCAAATTCTTCCTTCTTAAGCACTTAGATCTGTGCTCAATTTATAGATGAACTGTAGGTTGTTTTTCAATCAATAAATTTCCAAAAATAGGCAAGACATGTTTCCAGTCATGTAGATGTCAAATGGACACTTGGCTCTGAATCTCGACACATGTGAACTCTTCTAGAAGGCACTGGCCAAGTGGAGATTCCAAAACATTGAGAATTTTGCTCCCAATGTGACCAACGCACCTGTGAATGTCAGGAAGTGCTTTGCAGAGCAGCCTTGAATGGGGCTACCTTCATATGCAACGCACTTAGGCCCCTTAGAGCCTGTGTTGGTGAGCTCTCATATGTTATATAATAATCTTCAAACCATGGAAACCTTTGCTTGATGAAAGTCTTGCTTGATTTGTCTTGTTTCTTGTCTTAGGGCATGTAGCAATTGAAATGATAGGGAATGATAGACCCTTGATCATTGGTCCTAGAGATGATGCCTAGTTAACTAGGTCATTGGGAATGGTGCCCAAATTGACCTATAACAATTTCCCCCTAAAGCATGAGATCCAAATAATAAGAACATTTGATTTAGATGCTTTACACTGTGATGATTCTGGAAACGAAGCGAAGTGGTCACCTGCATCAATCTTACAATAAATTACATCATGATATATCCTCTTTTGATCATAATTGATGAGGGTAGGCATTCCCATATTCAGCACATAAAACAATCTAATAAGATGTACATAATTCAGAAAGTCATCTTCATTGGAATGTTGCCCAGATGTATACATGCCTATAGATATAGGCCCATGTTTGGATGACAATCTGTATGTAAGGTCACCATACATATGATGTGTACAACAATCCTGAAATCGCAACCTGGATGGCTGAAACTAGATCCGGGGTCTTCTTATCTCGTTCACTCGATCATTCGGGTACAAGTCTAGCCATGCGAATGTATGATTTGTCGTCAAACATGGAAAGACATCGTTTGATTACTAGCTAATGATGTGAGCTATTAACAAATGCGAGAGAACCATCATTATTTTCAATGGCCCTCAAGGTACTGTAGTACATTTCGTAAGGCGTGAATAGATGATTTGATGTCGAACGCTAAACAAAATATTTCTGTCAAAAGTTTGGAAGCAAGGATCTTGTCGATGTTGTAACAAGCCTCATGGTACTGGAATCTGATGTTTCTAAATGAACTTCCTAGATATTGATTTGTTGTCGACAGAAAGTCACCTTATTTCAAAACAGGAGTTATTGATTCCAGAGACAAGGGTGTGACTTGATATAGCAATTTTTAGGGATGCCGGTCATGAAAATGAAGGTTTACGAGTATTGCAGAAGGATGAGTTTTTAATCACTGGATGACTTCTCTTGAAAATATCAGCGACACTGTGATGAGTTGGAAGCATTGAACCAAAACCAAAGTGAAGGTATGATGAACCATAGGTGTGAATGAACCATCAAGATGATTACCCAACCCAAACAGCCACGGACATGGAGTGAAAGAAGTGTCATGTTCAAGAGCGACTTGCTACCAAAAAGAAACTTTTCTTACTTTTCCCAAATTTTCCCTAGTCATTCGTCGACCAGTACCTCTTTATTTTTTAACAAGCTTGAGGAGGATAACATTTGCTTGATCTATAATTCAACCCTTCAGGCGAATAAAGTATCGCTATTTAATAATTTAATGAGTCTAGCGATGAATGAAACTCGATTCTTGCCATTATCGACAAGCCTGTCACTATTTTATGTTTTAACGAGCTTAACGACAGTGATAGCCCAGTACTTTTTCATATTTAGAGAGTTTGAAAAAAGAGGACGAAAGAGAACTCCATAAAGTACTTTTTTGTAAATTTGTCACTCATATCCGAAAAAGTGTAAAATAATATCTGAGAGAACCTCTTTGGTCATGTTCAACCAAGGTATTCCTCTTTCGTAAATAATCTATATCAGTCTGGAAAAGGGTTAAACTTATACTGAGTAGATATCGATTCATTTACTTTAACGAACTCGAAAAGACAAGTGCTCTGCAATTTTTTCACATTATCGAAGTCTGAAAAGAGCTGAAAGAAGACTCCATAGTTTCCTTTTTCACTATTATCGAAGCTTGAAAAAAAGATAAAAGTGCACTTCAAATCCTTTTTTGTTTTTAACAAAGCTCAAAAAATAGGGAGAAAAAGTATGCTTTATGGTCAAGTCATTCTTTGAATAAATCTGCATGACTAATCTGTTCATCAGTTGTATTTCTTGTTCAAAACAACATCAAATGGATTAAAAATACCTATTTCATGATAAAAACATAATAAAACTATAGTCATAGCAATAAATTTAACTTGAAAACAATTAAATAACTATAAAAAGTAGTTTCACTATTCATTTTTACCATTTCATAGTTACCATTTGCATTTTGCAGCTTTGAACCTGATTTTTCCCCCGAACTTCAGTCGTTGATTATGGTCGGTTTTTGTGGACGGATTTCATTGCCATTTGATCTAGGTTAGTGCCATGAACCTCCTCTTCCTTTTAGTGTTCATTTCATTTCCATTATTTTCAAATTTTTAGGGTTTTGAGGCCCCTAGGGTAAATTATGCCTAAAATGAGGGCAACGCACCCCTGAATGTTGAACCCTGCGTTGCATAGAAGGTACAGTGAAGGGTACCTGCATGTGCAATGCACTGTCTCAACCCAGGTAGTGCGTTGGGCACTGTTCAAGTTTTTGATTTTCAAGTTGTGCCCAAAATTTGCCTAGTTTTTTGTAATGAATGGAATCTAATGGATCTAATGGTTGTAATTTAGGTTTCCATTGGATTATAATGACGATTACATGGAGGGAAAGAGAACATGAAGAACAAGATATGATTTCCTTGAATGATCCGTGTACTGTAAGAGCCTTAAGAGATTGTGGACTGCTTAAGTACTTTAAATTGTCAGGGATGAGGCAACAAATAGAACCCTTGGAGTTCTTAGTTCGAGCATGGGATCTAGTGATAGAGGAATTTCACATTAAGAACAAAGTGGTTCCCATAAAAGTTGAGGATGTGTATTTTCTCACAGGTTTGTCGAGGAGAGGTTTGCCCATTTCTATCACAGGGTCTACCGTTGGAGGAGAGATAGTGAGGGATTATGTTATATAGTATTGCTATCTAGGGGCAGAACCTAGAAAATATGGAAAAATAAACATCCAGGATGTCAGGGATTTGCCTTTGAGAACCATCCTTTTCACGATAACTAAAATTGTTGGCACCGTTACACTCCATGTAGCGAACATATCATATATGCAGTATGCGCTAGAATGCTTAGAGCCAACAGTCTTCAACTGGTATGAAGATGTTATATCTCAGATAAAGGAACAATTGAATAAAGTAAAGGGAGGAAGGAAGAAAAATTTCAGTTATGGTTCAATCCTTATCTCCTTTGCTTTGCAACGGATTCCGCTGATGCAACCACAGCATGTAACATTGGATATATCTAGTCCTATAGATCCTCGAATGCAGAGATGGGTAGAACTCATGGGTCGACATGCAGGCCAATCGACCGTTGTGTTCTCTACTGCATTCTTCGCCTGGTTCCAATGACATATCATTACCATTGATGAGTATGCATACACAGGCGTCGACTTCCGAGGAGATCCAGATCTAGTATTACCATAAGGCACTTATTGGGGTGCAATAGGTAAGAATGATTCGACCATGTTTTTCGATTTTTCTAAGGCTTATACAATGTTTTTGTGTTTTGATTTATTTCCAATACTAAACTAAATGTTTGATGTAAGGAAAATATTGGTCGTGTTCAACCAGTAGAGGAACCAGAGCGCGAAGCAGATGCGCCAGCAGAGAGGGTTGTCAAGAGAGCAGTCCTCCAGGACCTTGATATGGCTGAGACTCTAGCTGAGCTTCAGCAACACATAGAGGGGTTGACCTTTGGGATTCCGGATATCCAGATTGAAGAGCTTCCCATGCGACTGCAGCGACACACTATTGGGGTTCCCAACTATTGGATGCGGTTGCTTCATAGGATTGCTAGATCTATAGCATGTTACCATGAGCACCACTAGTTTACTTGGGCAAAAATTTGGTAAAAACCTATAACTATCTATTTATATGATTTCAGAGTTTTTCCTATGTTTAATGCACAATCCTATTCAATGATGTGAATGTTATCTTTACCTATGTCGTAAATGTCTTTATAAAACTTGATTAGCTAATGAATCAGTTAAAGTGTTCAAATTCTTGAAATATGTTGATATTGAATGAAATCAAAATGTCTCTCCAAAACTCGAACTCTTAGGAACAATCTAAGAAGTGTTGGATTTCTAATAGTATAAATACTAGTAAGTTGTAATACCACAAGTTGTGAGTCTAACCTTATGATTATGCAGTTAATACCAAATGAAATGGCATCAGAGAGAATTTTGATCAGCACGCTATACGCAGTGATATTGTTTGTGGATCTACTGATACAAATCCCTTGAAAACTCACTAACTCGCCATTCGGAGCAAAAATGGCCCATGCTGCAGAGGATAGATTCTGCGTCCTATGACTAGCACCATTAGCATATCCAACAAATGGTTCTGAATATTCAGTCATCTGCAATGAAATGTAGATCAGATTACTAATGTCAAGAAAACTCTAAAAACATATTAAGATAGTGAATGCAAATCAACAGCGTATAAACAATATAGTACAAAAAATTACTACACTCATGATTAAGCATAGTAACTTTTCAAATACAACCCATTTCTAGGTTGTGCCAATGGAATCCCATCGTAATCAACTAACTCGTAGGCACCCTTAGCAAGAACTCTTTTGACAATATAGGGGCGATGCCACAATGGCTCGAATTTCGCTGTACCTATTACATCAGCTTCTTGATCGTAAAGAAGGACCAAGTTGCCCTCTGAGTAGATGCGAGGCTGGACATTTTTGTCGTATTGCGCCTTTATACGACTCTTATGCACTTTTTTGGCCAATTAGGCTTCATGACACATTTCATCTAGATGGATGAGGTTAAGGAGATGTGCTTCTTCTTCGGAGGTGTCAGGTAACAAGTCTATCGCGAGTTTTAACGATGATATTTCACATTGGATTGGTAAGATAGCTTCCAAACCATACACTAATTGAAAAGGAGTAAATTCGGTTGTGTTTCTTACTGAGGTTCGATACGTCCACAAAGCAGAGAACAGGATCAAATGCCAGTTCCTTTTACAGACTCCTATCATTCGTAGAAGCATTCTTTTAAGAATTTTGTTAATAGCCTCAACTTGTCCATTTGATTGTGGATAATAAGGATTAGAATTATCATGTGACAATCCTAACTCGGCAGTCAATTCAGACATCATATGGTTTCGAAAATGCTTCCCATGATCCGTAACTATAGCCAGTGGGACCCCAAACCTTGCAATAATGTGGTTGAAGAAAAACAATGCAGTTGTTTGTCCTGTGTTATTGAATGTAGGCATCGTTTCAGCCAATTTGGTAAAATAGTCAACTGCGATAATAATATAACCATGCCCCCCAAACGAAGGAGGGTTACAGGTCATGAAGTCAATACCCCATTTCATAAATGGTCTAGCAGAGAAAACAGGATGAATTGGCACTGGCGGTTTGCGGATTTTACGATAAAAAATCTGGCATGCATGAAAACTTCTGACTGTGAGGATGCAATCTCGAAAAATAGTAGGCCAAAAGTAACCGGCGTGAAGTATCTTCTGCATGGTAGCATATCCAGATAAGTGTCCACCACAAGCTCCAGCATGACAATCATTTAACACATTTTCGGCCTCCTCATGAGTGGGGCACCTCCTTAAAATGGTATCGACACCACAACGATAAAGTATATTGTCGACGATCAGATAATATTTGGCTTGGTATCAAATACATCACTGGCCAAAGCAAGAGGTATTAGGTCGAAAAGTTTGGGTTTGGAAATAAATGATGAAATACCCATACCAAGGATTAGATGATCTGATCAGAAACAGAGACTCGTCTGGAATAGATGGTTTCAACGTAGTAGCAGTATTATCAGAGGGATGGTCACAGAGAAGCTAAGCCAAAACTAAAGACTTCTTTAACTTGGATTTGATGAATTCCAAATCAAATTCCTGCAAAATGACAATCCATTTTGAATATTTTCCCACCAGCAATTGACGTGATAAGATGTAAGTCATGGGATTGCAATCCAAAACTATTGTTGTTTTTTGGAACATGATATAATGGTGAAATCTTTGGACAGCTTGAACAACTGCCAAGGCAAGCTTTTCCATGTACGAGTACTTAACTTCTGTATCATTGAGATTATGACTCAAATAATATATTGGATGTTCAATTCCATCTTCTACTTGGACCAAAACCATAGCGATGGTCGTTTCAACCGCGACGATATATAGGAAATAATAATTTTGATAATTAGGAGGATAAATTAATGACGCTCATACAAGATGGTCCTTGACAGCATCAAAAGAAGCTTACACAACTTGATCCCAATGGAAGGGAACCCCCTTTTTCAATAATCGAGTAAATCCTTTAGCCATTTCGGCGTAGTTTGGAATGAACCTTCTCAAGAAGTTAGCCTTTCCTTGAAGTTTCTGTATCTGAAGTAAGTTTGATGGTGTGGGAAAATCAAGAATGACCTTTACCTTTAATGGGTCTATTCGAATTCCTTCATTTGAGACTACGAATCCGAGAAATCGACTAGAACCAACACAAAAAACACATTTGTGTGGATTGAGGCGTATCTTCAAGTGTCGGCAGCGTAAGAAAATGGCTCTCAAATGCATCAGTCTGATTTCATGAATGCGTTGGTAAATCATCTAGATATGGTTGAACAATGTGCTTGATGCCATTGAAAGAATAATCCATTGCTCTCTGAAAAGTTGCCCCAACGTTTTTTAAACCAAATGGAAGTTTCCTATATTTGAATGTGCCCCAAGGACAGATGAATGCTATCTTATGTTGGTCATATGGGTGGATATTGATTTGATTGTAGCCAGAAATCCATTCATGAATGAGAATATTTCGCATCCAGCACAATCATCAATATTCTGGTCGATAAAGGGAGTAGGATAGTTGTCTTTTGGACAAGCATGTTTAACATCCCTATAATTGACGCACACTCTAATGGTTCCTTGTTTTTTCATAACAGGAACGATATTGGAAACCCACTCAGTTAGCGGAACAGGGTAAATCAAACCAGCACGAAAAAGTTTTTCAACTTCTTCTTTGATGGTAGCGGCTTTCTTTGGATGAACAGGACGAAGCCGTTGACGCACCGGTTTGACATCAGGATACATATTAATAGTGTGTTCAACTATACTAGTATCTATGCCTAGCATTTCCTCATAAGACCAAGTGAATACGTCACGAAATTCACGAAATAGAGAGCGATAAGAATCAAGTTCTGATGGAGAACAAGATACACCGACATGAATATTTTCTACAACCTCAGGTTTGGTCGAAATATCGATAGAAATCGTTTCTTCGATATTTGATAAATTTCGCTAAGAGTCAATTGCATGAATCGGTAAAGAATTCAAAAAGAAATTTTTGATGGATGGGTGATATAGTTCACTGAGATTTTTTTCTTCATAATCAGGAAGATGGGAATAATGATGATAATCTTCCCATGGTTCTCATTCTGACATCATAGCTTCCAAAATATTTTCATCTATCAAAAACTTTGAGGAAAATGGATCAGATGGAGTACCAAAATCTAATGAACGATCAACCCAAGCACTTGGCAACATTGATTTCGTATTTGCCACCAAAGCCAAATAGATTGATTACTATGCCAGCTCAATAGGGTTAGGCGGTAAAACATCATCCAATGTAGAAATATCAGAATCACTCGTACTCTCCCTTAGGCCAGATAGAGTGGAAGAGATCATGTAGCAGGTCTCTATGCTTGCAATTTCTGCTAACATCGCAGGCGGTGGTAATGAAAAGGTTCCCATAAGAGTGGAATCCTTTAAGAGTCCTACACCAATGTTTTGGATTTCTAGTTGGGGTAAGTGAACAAACGAAACGCTTCCAGTTACCTGCAAATCGGAGGCAAAAAAGGATAATTGATTAAGGATTGTGATTGTACCTTTATGTGGAAAGGAAATCATTCTAAAGTATGTAGAAACAATGGCAGTCATTGCATATACCCATGGTCTTCCGAGTAAAATATTATAGTCAAGGGGTCCATCAACAACCTCAACATCAATACTTATTGTTTTCCCCCCTAATTCAACATGCAAGTTATTGATAATACCATAAGGTTTATATGTTCTTCCATCAAAATCCTTCAACGTCGTTGATGATTGTGATAATCGCGGAAAGCCAAGTGACTTCCAACAGTTTAGAGACATAATGCACGTAGATTCTCCCTCATCAATAATAGTGCGATGAGCAAGGTGATTGAGAACATTTACTTGTATTGAGAATGCCAATTCTACTGGTAACTGTGGCACATAGCCTGTGTGATTAAATACGACAAGATTAGAACCAGTTGGATCAATTCCACCAATGGCCAACAATAAAGCCCACTTCTGGGAGGGACAATTTTGTAAGACTTCAAGAGCAGACATAGCTAAAGTGGATTGAGCCAAATCTTTAACTATATTATAATTTTGTATAGCTCTTGCTCGAGGATTATATGTCAATTTATGAATTACTCCCTTTGGTGGCTTGATTGTCAATTCAGGAATAACAGTAGGTGGTACTGATTCATTAGATGGATTCATTGTCAAGGTAGTAGGTTGATCAGTGGCCGAACTACCATAGTCTTTATTCTGCGTCGACACCAAAATATCTTGTGAAGGTTTTGTGGTGGATAACATTAGCACTTGGTAACTAGGAGTTGGATCCGTAACAACCAAATTTGTGTCTAGATTTGGAAATGGGTCTGTCAACACAGCTAATTCATGAGAAGTCTTGATTATTTTTGAGACTTCCTTCGGGTTAGAAGTTTTCTTTTTCTTTGATTTCCCCTTTTTCTTACCTCCTGGTTGCTTGTCACTTTTGCCTTTGTCAAATGACACGACATTAATTTCAGAAGTAGGAGCAGGATCAGATGCGGTAGCGTGGTGTGTGTTTGCAGTGCCTATCAAGCCGTCTCCAGCATGAGAGTCCTTTATTTGAGGAGGAACATTGAAATTAGATCATGGTGCATTAGGAATATTTTCAAAGAGCATGCCAGACTGAGTGTAAATCAAGTCTAAATATTAGGCATGAGAGATAAATTGCTCTTTCATGACGATGCCATCTTTAGCCGCATCCTCAGTTATAGATGGTAACATGGACTTAATGAACCATTCAACAAGGAGCTGATCAGGAACAAATGTCTTAACCATTCGTCGACGACAACGCCACTCATGAATATGATCGGAAATGTGAGTAGCATTAGTCTGTTTGAAATTGGTCAAGAGTTCCGTTCCAGTTTCATATCTGATCGGTAACTGGAAATGGGTCAAAAAGACAGTAGCTAAAGCAGTGAAATTGTCAAAAGAAGCTCTAGTTAACTTAATGTACCATTTAGAAGCCGGACTCCTGAGCGTACGCTGGAAAAGACGTAGTCGAACAGAATCATCATTCAAGGAATTTGATGAACACCATAAATCATAAGTCATGACATGAGTCGACGGATCTTCTCTAGGGTTTCCATTGAATTTAGGAATATCAGAGGGTAATTTATGAGGTATCACCAGCCACCAAAGAGCATAATTTATTGGATCATTGGTTAACTGGTTTAAATCTGGTAATTCCAAGGTTGCAACAAAAGGCAACTATCTATTAAGGTCAGGTTGAGCATAGCTAGGTTAAGATGGAATTTCTTGGGAAACAAGTCTTTGAGCACCAGCATACGGAATTTGCTGCTGATAACCCAGATAGGGGTTATTTTGCATAGCAAACGCTTGAGACTTATGTTGACCAAAACCTGGATATGATACTTGTTGAAATGAAGTTTGAGGCATTTGCGCTTGTGGCTACCAAGTGGTCTGCCCACCAATGTTATAACCCAAATTAGTATAAGTTGGATTTGGTTGATATGTATAACCAAGTTGCGTTTGTGACATCCCATAAAATGGTACATCATCTTGTGAATAAATGATCCCTGATACAGGTTGTTGTAAATTAACCAAACGATTTTGAGTCTGTGGACCCAACATTTGATGATATTGAGTCAAAGAACTTGCCTGATAAGGTTGTTGTACAATATTTTGATTCTGTAACAGGAGTATAGATGTATTAACAAGTGGTAATGAAGTGGGTGTAACAGGTTTAACTGTTTGATACGAGTGTACAACCGTTTGTGGTTGAATAGGCAGAGTGGGCTGCCATTGACCAACATTCATGTCAACATTAGTTTGATCAAAAAGTGACTGAGTACTGTCATATTGGGTGACCAAAGGTTTCCCCCCAACATAAGGAGGATAATAAGACAGAAAAAAATTCTCTCCAAATGCTGGGAGTCCAGTTGATATGGTACTTAAAGGAATTGACCCAAAAGGACCGACTTGATATTTCCCTGATGATGTATGTAATGAATCAAGTTGTTCAGTACTAATGATAGGACTAGCAGTTAAAACACCAGATGATGACATAGGTAAAGACCATGAATGTGAAGATGCACCAGAGAAAGTGCCAATGATTTTTAGCATGTTGGGACCGAAGGGCCACCGTGAAAATATGACTCTGGTGAGGTAGCGAACATCGACGGAGTAGTGAGGGTAGGAGCTGACATAATTGGAATAGCAAACCCAACCGAAGATGTTGGTTCAGACATGGTTGTGTGACCAAATGTATACCCTTGAAAATAGACAGGAGATTGAATGGTAATAGGATCAACAAAAGCAGATGGAAATGATTGAGGAAAAGACTGGTACAGGTAAAGGTCCCCCCCAAAATGGGTTGGAGTTAAAGGTGTATCGTCTTGTGGGATTTCTTCAATCGCAATTAAACTAGGAGGAAGAACTTCACCGTCAAGCCCAAAATATATTTCAGACTATTGACTGTGTGATATCGGAGTTTCAGTGGCTACAGAAATTTGTGGGGTGACCAAGGTTGGAACAACTTCCGATTGTTTGACTTCAGTATTTAGATTTTCTGGCAAAGAAGAGACAAGATCTAGATCAATTTGTGATTGAAAAATGTTGGGTCCAGGAGGTATGGTCTTAGCGATTTAATGGATCGTCACCACTGGTAGCTGTGAAGACTCCATTTCGAGAATAGTAAATGAACCGGGATGTGTAGAAACAATTTGAGCTAACTCTGGTTTAAAAAATGATGTTTTTCTAAAGGTATGAATTGTACTTGATTCGAAAGATCATGATCGCCTTCGCCTACCAGAAGTAACTTCTAGTGGTAAAGGTGGTTTTAAAGCTAATCTACGCGAATGATGGGGGACAGGATTTTGTTCTTCCACAATTACTAATTTATTTTATCCAAAAAATAAATAAACAAAAAGAGGGTAATGCTAAGAAAAAGGGTTTACCAAGAAACTGTGAACTGCAGAATACCTCTTGGCGAACCAAGAAGTATGAGCAGGTAATCTCCCCGAATGTTGTGTTCAATGTATCACAATTTCAAGGCGGCAAAATCGGTTCACTATGGATGGATAGCACCTAAAGGTTGTCCTCCCAAATATACCCGAAGGTACGTGGAGACCCAAGTCCGTATTAGCACTATCTAATGCGAAACCGCATAGTGAGAGCACCCCTTTATACTTATCATACTGTAACACTGCCCGATATACCCAAAAGTATGTGGACGAGCTACGATATACTTACGTACGTGGAGTGAGGTATCACACTCAGAATGTATCGTAGACAAGTTAACGACAACTGCTATGTTTTACGACGCTGGAACACGTCTCTAGCCTAGACCTTCTAAATGTTATCGTTATGGTTCCAATGCGTTGTTAAGTAAATTGAGATAATTTTATGTTGATTTTGCTTAACAATTTTCCTTTCAAAGGTTCACCGTGATGATGTATATGAAATTCCTAAAATGCAAGGTAAGAATGATAAACAAATTTTCACTTTCAGCCTTTTCAATGAAGAACCTAGCTACTAAGGGAAGAGAGCAAATAGTTTGTGAGCAAACAAATCAATGAACGAAAACAAAATCAATGAATTACAAACTAAATGCAGCTTTCCTAATGTTCCTTTTGCAAAACACACACAATCCTACATGCAAATGTAAGTTTTTCTTTTCAGTTTCCCTAATGTTATGAATGCAGAAAAGAAACTAGGTGCACTAGATCATTAATTCAAATGCTTTTTAATTTCGATAAACGAAGAATGGAAACAACAATTTATCTTTTGAAGGAAAATCGAGGACTTCAACAACAATTTCTCCTATCAAGGAAATGAAGATTTTACGAAAATTTCCTATTTCGAAAGAAAAATATTCTTAATGAGACCATAAAAAATACTTTGAAATCAACTTGTCAATGATAAAGAAAAAAAATTTTAAACAAACATTGAACAAATTTTTAGCCAAAGGAGGAAGAAGTATATAGATTCACTAGTCAATTGAGCATCAAAATTTTTAGAACACAGCAGCAAACAAAACTGAAGCAAGTTGCAAAGTCAAATTCAAGGGAATTTGGGTACTTTCAGGAGTCAACACAGTCTCCAAGGGGAGAGAGTGCTCTACAAAGCATTGTGTCCAGTCTAAGGGTGCATTGGGAACAATATACAAAGAAAAATACTATTTTTTAACTCATTGTCTTTGCAAATTAAGCTCTGAAAAATTTTTAATCTTTATGTGTAACAACTACTGGGTGGATAAACAAAGTAAATCAGAAGCTAAAACACCTAGAACTAAGAGAAAACATCCACAGTGGAGTCGCCAATTTTTTGGGCCAGAATTGTGAATTAGGGATAAATCATGCTTCCCTAGACAGGTGCTAGTATAGAACAACAAGTGAAAGAATATACAAATATTCCTCCTAACTCAAAACAGATACACAGAGAGGATTGGAGGCTTACTTGTTCAGTCGCTTCCAAATAGCTCCTTCTGTCGCTTCCATTGCAGCTTCAAATTCAAGCGGTTTGTGAGCTGAATGCTTCCTGCAAGAAAAAAAACTGAAACAACAGAAGATGCAATAATATAGATATCTATTCAAGCTAGTTAGCTAAATCAATAAAGCATAAACCTTATACATCAACCAAGATCTTGCAATATGGAAAATCAAAGCCAATACAGATGCATATAGGGAAAAATAAGCAGTACTCTTTATTGATGATAGAAGGAGAGGTTACAACCTAGTGACTGATTTGAAGTGACCTTCCAGCAACATTCCCAAACCTCATCACAGTATAAATCTCTCCACCAGTAGCTACAGAAATCTAGCTCTCAATTGAAAATTCTCCAGCATTTCTCTACTCAAATTCTTCCTTCTTAAGCACTTAGATCTGTGCTCAATTTATAGATGAAATGTAGGTTGTTTTGCAATCAATAACTTTCCAAAAATAGGCAAGACATGTTTCTAGTCATGTAGATGTCAAATGGACACTTGGATCCGAAGCTTTACACGTGA
This sequence comes from Pinus albicaulis, assembly GCA_034641835.2. Taxonomy (NCBI): domain Eukaryota; kingdom Viridiplantae; phylum Streptophyta; class Pinopsida; order Pinales; family Pinaceae; genus Pinus; species Pinus albicaulis. Next base: position 977,646,992 of record CM076572.1, read on the forward strand.
ACTCTTCTAGAAGGCACTGGCCAAGTGGAGATTCCGGAACAATGAGAATTTCACTCCCAATGTGACTAACGCACCTGTGAATGTCGGGAAGTGCTTTGCAGAGCAGCCTTGCATGGGGCTACCTGCATATGCAACGCACTTAGGCCCCTTAGAGCCTGCGTTGGTGAGCTCTCATATGCTATATAATAAGCTTCAAACCATGGAAACCTTTTTTTGATGAAATTCTTGCTTGATTTGTCTTGTTTCTTGTCTTAGGGCATGTAGCAACTGAAATGATAGGGAATGATAGACCCTTGATCATTGGTCCTGGAGATGATGCCCAGTTAACTAAGTCATTGGGAATGGTGTCCAAATTGACCTATAACAAATTCCCAGAATAGAAAATAAACATGCCAAAATGTTATAATTTCCCTAATCTCCACAACATGCACACATATCATTTTCAACATCACAGATAGAGTTACTCGAAATCTCACAAAAACAGTTATCAATTCCCGGAATAGAAAATAAGACGATAAAATGTTATCATTTCCTTGATCTCCACAACATGCACACATATCATTTTCAACATCACAGATAGAGTCACTTGAAAGCATTTATGGTGCAGCTTTTTAGCCGACCTATTGGTAGAAATCAATTGTTTTTTTCCATTTGACAATTGGATCAAATTGGAAAAGACCTAAAGTTAAAGATTCATCAATAGGCAATGCTAGGAACCTTTGTTTACTAAGAACCTATTAAAGAAAATGCATTTAAAAAACCAATTAAAATAAAAGGAAAATGCCCCATTTTTTTCTATCAAAAAGCGATAACTCAACAGAAAAACATACAAGGAGAAATAGACATTCACACTATCATGTTAAAAAAATTTACCAATCAAACGAGAATTGTGACCACAAAACGAGAACCCTAGACAAAAAGCCCCCAAAAAACATGAAAACACAACCAAAAAACAAAAAGAGTGTATGTTGGAATGACATTTTTTTGGGGGGTAAATTTTCAACATTTTTTTTAAATGACAGTAAAAACAATTTTTTTTGCGTAAAAAAACTTAAAAAACACTCTGAAAATTAAAAAAATATATATATATATATATTGTTGATTTAGGCATCAACATTTTTTGTGGCTAAAATTCCAACATTTTTTAGCAATCACATTAAAAATAAAATATTATGACTCCAAAAATCATTAAAATTTAAATAGTTTTCAACAATACGTTGAAGATAATATATCATGACTCCAAAGAACCTAAAAATACCAACAATTTTCAACCATGTTGTTAAAGATAAAATATCACGACTCCAAAAAAAACCTTAAAATATCAACATTTTTCAGCCATGGAATAAAAAAAAAATATCATGACTATAACAAACCTTAGATTTTCAACATATTTCAAGATCAGATATCATGACTAAATTAAACCTTAAAAATAAATACTTAAATCAAAAATTCATTATATCAACTGCTTAAAATATAGTTGTTTTAAAATCTTAGTGTAAGACAACTTGGCACATTGCAACGAAAACTAAAAAATTAACCATCAAATTGACACATAATGGGGGCGTGCTTGACCCATTGTAATTGAAACTTAAACTATCAAATTAATACAAAGTGGAGGCGAACTTGATTCATTGTAAAGAAAACTAAAAAATCAACTACCAAATTGACACATATTGGGGTCGGGTTGCTAGTCGAACATTGAGACAACCCATACAACAATAAATAGATAAATAAATCAATAAAATTGAAAAACAAAAAAAGCAAAACAAAAAAAATTAAAGCATAACCTAAAAATAAAATAATATAATAATAAGTAAAAAATTAAATTAAATTAAAAATTAAAAATAACATTAAAAAATCAAATATAAAAAAAGAAAAACCAAAAATAAATAAATAAAAACCAAAATAACCCATAAAATAATGAAAAAAAAAAAAATATATATATATATATATATATATATATATATATATATATATATATATATATATATATATATATATAACATTAAAAAATAATAAATAAATAAAAATTGTATTAAAATATAGATTTAAAAAAAAATATATATATATATATATATAAAAAATTGATGATGATGATGATGTGATGGTTAACGTCCTTTAAGATCAATGCGGTCTATCAGACATTAAAAGGGGAGAAATAATATAAGTTTGATTTTTAAAAATCTTATTTCTATGATCAAAGAGAAGAGAAAAAAGTGCTACAAGATCGTAATAAGTGGGTTGGCTTAATAGGTCGAGAAGATTGGAAGTGTGGCAGATGATAGGGAATTGAGTAAGAGTCGAGCAGTCTAAAAGGAAGTGATTTTCATCTTCCACCTGCATAGAATCGAAAATCTCATAGATTCTATCGTTCCAAGGGGTCTTGGGAATAGACCACCATCCGGTCTCACTCTGAATCTCATGGGAATTAGTTCTTATCTTACCGATGTTCATTTTTTTCTTATTGTTGGACAACACAGATAGATCATTCTGATTATAAAGGGTGAGGTTGATCACTTCCTTATAGTATCTTAGCTTCCTTTTACCCTCTAGCTCCTGATCCTCCCATAGCTTTTCCTTAAAATTGGAGGTAATAGTATTTTTGATATTATCTTTACTTCCAATACTGAGCACCTGCTTAATTCCCCAATGGTTGAGCCAGAACTGGGCATCCTTATGCCACCTGCGCTTGAGGCGAAGGTGAGGGTTTTGACTATAGTTAGAACAATTTTAGGGAGACTTTTTTATTCTATGTTGTCAAGCTTCTTCTTATATATATACGCGTAGTCTAACTTACTGACGAAATGACCTTTTTCACAACATTTATTCTTGCTAATTTTAATCAAAATCTGACATATATTTTTAAAAACTTGAGTTTAAGTTATTCAATCTGCATAATTCGAGAGTCCCAGTGGTTTTTCAGGGTGCTAAATCTATTTTTGCATTCAAAAAAGTATTCTAAACAACAAAAAATATTGAAATTGTATTGCCGAATTTTGGTGAATTCTGGTGAAAAAGGTTATTTCGTTTATAAGTTAGACTACGCATATATATACACGAAATGGCCTTTTTCACGATCATTTTTCTGGTTAATTTTAATCAAAATCTGACAAATTTTTTTAAAAACTTGAGTTTAAATTGTTTAATCTACATAATTCAAGTGTTTGAGGGAATTTTCAGGGTGTTGAATCCATATATGCATTCAAAAATGTATTTTAAACAACAAAAAATATTGAAATTATATTGCTGAATTTTGGTGAATTCTAGTGAAAAAAATTATTTCGTCTATAAGTTATACTATATATATATATATATATAACACAATTTAAAAGATTTAAAAATAAATAAATAAATATTTCTCTTGTAGGTCGATTCCTGGAATCGATCTGCCACCCCTGCCCGCCAGCCAAAGGGCCACGAACCAAGGCAGAAAGATTTGTTTTCGAACTCCTCTTGCCCAAGCCCACGACCCCTTGGTTGCTCAACGGTGGTGGATAGTTGATTCTTGGAATCGATGTGCCACCCACAGACAGCTGCCAAGAGGTCGTGGGCCAAAGCAAGAGGAGCTCGTGCAACTGCTGCTACTCTAACCCACGATCCCTTCGCAACTATGTGAAGATGGGGCCAAGCCGATTCTGGGCCGCAAGCCTGGATAACAAGAGCCCAGGAATCAGTCTTCCACCCCACCCAACCTCCAAGGTGCTACAGGGGAAATATTTAATCTTCTTTTTTAAATATTTTAATTATTTAATATATATATATGTGTGTGTGTGTGTGTGTGTGTGTGTGTGTGTATGTATGTATGTATGTATGTTAGATATTTTTTGAAATTTTTTCAGTTATGTATATATTTTTTAATTTATGTATTTTTTTTAATCTTAAGTTCTTTATATGTGTGTGTTATATTTTTTATGTTAAGTTTTTTTTAATATATTTTGTTTATATATATATATATATATATATATTCAAAAAATTTAATATTTAATATTTATTTATTTATTTTGAATTTTTTAATTTTCTTATTATAATGTTTTTTTAATAAATTTTGATTTTATTGATTTATAATGTTTTAATTTTTTTTCCATGTTTCTCATAACATTTTTTTTAACAATGTAGGTTTAATTTATTACTTTGATTTATTTCTTAAAGCTGTTTTTTTTTTAAACAATGTTTTTTATTTTGATTTTTACTTAAATTTTTACGAGCTACCTTTAAGTGTGACTTTTCAGAAAGTTTTCCGGTTTACTTTCTAATCTAATTTGTCTAGAATCTAACAAGGTTTCATTGAAATCACAAGTTTGACAAGTGAACTCTTCACAATCGAAGTGCCCCATGTGTTATTGAGGGTGTTGAATCCATATATGTAGTCAAAAAATCAGGTTAAACAATACAAATCAAGGTCTGGCCACAAACCATTTCGCCAGATGACGGCCAAAAACTCCAAAAAGTCTCACTGAAAGACTACAATATTCTATATGAATCATTATTTTTGAAAAAAAAAATCAAATGTTATGATCCTTGGACATAAAATTTACAAAAAAAATCATTAAAATTGTTATTTTTTCAACTTTTTTTGGTGCAATTTTCTCCATAAAAATCCTTTGACATTTCATTTTAGCGAAAAGGTCCGAAAATGTATATTTTTTTAAATATATCTCTATGCAAAATGTATATTTTTTGGTCAAATGTTTAAAATTGTTATCTTTTTAGTGAAAATTATTTTATGTGTATTGAAGTAGTAATTAATGATACATAAATATATTTAAAAAAAATGATAACTTCAGAATATTATTTGTACTATTTTCTTAGACAAGTTGCAAAAGGAAAAAAAATTTCATTAAAAAGGAGAATTTTAAGGAAAAATAAAAAACACAAACTTGAAAAAACCTTTAAAAACAAACATTTCAAGAAAGAAGAAGAAGAAGCAAACTTGAAAAATGATTAAAAAAAGCATTTAAAAAAAATGCATACTTGAGACATAAAAAAATTTAAAGCGTCAAAAATATGCCTCGAAAAAAAGGGTTGATGTTTTTCAAAATGTTCATGAAAATCACTAATATTTAAAAAAATGTGCATACTCAATACATAAGAAAATTTAAAGTATCAAAAATATGCTCCAAAAGAAAAAGTGTATTATGAATCAACACTGTTTGAAATCAAATGATTTTTTGCTATCTCTAAAAAAGTGAGAACTCAGTCAAGTTCTCTTTTGGTTAGTAACTGTGTTATTAGTACTCATATAAAAAATTTAAATTGAGATTTAAATTTTTTATACAATAATATGTAATTCAAATCAAACTAGAGATCGTTGACTCAACATATGCAAGTGCATATGGGTGCTTCCTTGCCACACTCAATAATCATTAGTAGTATTTGTTCATAATAATAGTCACCAATATACTCGTGTATGCTAAATCATCACCATGACATGATCATCAACATATTGTTAACCATAAACAAGAACTAATATAAATAGACATCATAATTAACCCGTCACATGATTAGACATAATTACAACAATATTATCATAACATCAACCTCAAAAATAATTATTATCACATCCACAAATAGAAAAATTCAAATATCTGGTCCTCAACTTGAGGTCCTCAAAAATAATGTATGATCCTTAATACTATATCAAGGCTAATGTCATATCAGGATTAATCAACCAGAGTGAGGAACTACAAAAACACTAGCTTAACAAGGAACTAGTTGTACTCTAGGGACAAGCATCAATTAGGATTGAACTATTTATCATCCTATGGACAAATTCCATCTACCAAGACACCTAGGTACCAAAAAACAGAGCTTGCTAGTTCTCTAGGAGAATAGTCTAGATATGGGATTTTTCAATGCCAATATTACATTCTTCTTAAAGTAATAGCCATTCACCAAGAAAAAATTAGGGAAAATGAAACATGAAATATTATGGATGGAGTTTGGGTTATAACTATAATATGATGATACTCTTCTATTCACTTGCAAGGATATGATTAGGAGAAATATACCAACTAGGAAACAACCATACCTCCGGGAAAAACATTTGTATAATGGTATAGTTTGACTAGGAACCTATTGCACTCTAGGGCCAAACATCAATACTGATATAAGGACTAGGACATTCATCATCTCATGGACACATTCTCATTTACCAATACACCTAGGTACCCAACATCAGTGCTCACCAATTTTACAGGATAATGGTCTAGATACAAGATGTATCAATGTCAATCTTACAACAATATTTTACCAAGAAAATGTAGGAGATGAGAAATGTAATCAAACTTTACCGAGCATACTCCAGTATTGTTTATGACCGTTAATTTCTCAAGCATTGATTCATTGATTTAATGTACATTTTTCCCAAAAACAAAGAGACAAGGTGTGTTCCAGAAAAGAACTATAAGTTAGAATATGGAAAAGAAAGAAGGGAGGGAAGAATGAGAAAGAATAATTTTCTAAAACAAAATTGTGAGTTGCAAACCTACCAAATCCATGAGATCCAAAAAGCATCTCATACCTTAAGCTTAAAGGCTTTGAAATCCCCTTAGATCCTCTTTATTCATAATTTTTTTTCTTTTCCTTCTTCCAACCTTCCTATAAAGAAATACTAGTACTATGGGTGGCTCTTACTGCACCACAAAATATTTAGCAATTCAATTAATGTATCTAAACAACCTACAATAAATAAATAAATTTTAAAAATACAAATTTCAAGCCAATGCAAGAATGAAAATTTGTCTTTGGTAACTCCTCGCAATGACACCAAACTGAAATACCTTTTCATTACCTTTATAATTGCTCAAAAAGTCAACCAAAACACTATGCATTTAACTATCAACTCGGGGCTCATATGGAACTTGTGAGTTACCATCCATTGTATATGAAGGATACACTTGCACTAGTTTGTTTTATGGTTGTAGTATCAATGATTAATTTTACATATAGAATATAAATAATTTGCAAGCCTAGAAATGTTCTACAAATTCGAAAGTAAAGTGACTAAAGCTACTTACAAGAAAGTAAACACACTTATAGGAAAGTAAATACACTTAAATGAAATTAAACACACTTACAATAAAGTAAACACACTTGCATGAAAGTACAAACACTTGTAAAAAGGGATAGGTGTCTTGTGAAGCTTTCATCATTTGCAGAAAAAGAAACACACATGTTGGAAATAAAATGTACACACTTACATAATTGAAATAGAATACTTTTACCCAATGTGCTTAGGATGCTTATCAATATAACCCCAAACATAGGTAGAACAAACCACACAAGAGATAAGAAACACAGTAAAAAAATGAATGAAAAGACTAATATTTCCAATATGATCTCTATTTTTTTTAGACCAAGAAATTGATCATTGTGTTGAACACATTTATTCAAAAACATAGATAAATGAAAACCAATCTAAAATGCAAGAATTCCAAATGAAAAATAAATTGCATAAATAATTTGATAAATAAATGAATACAATGGTGCATGAACAAAACAACTATATATATTGTATTGCAAAAATAAAAAATCAAACAACTATATATTAATTATAGAACTAAATTCTACGTTAATAAATAACTAAAGAGTTTAATTACACAACCAGAAAAGAGATCTACTTAAATTGCACAACACTCTATTAGATTGGAGTGGGCCTTGCCTCCATAGAACTGAGTGTTGATATTTATCAACACGTGCTACATTGACAAGATAAGATAATTAAATTAACTAATCTAGTTAAAATTAATTAATATTCCATAAATATGTAAGGTAAATAAATATGTAAAAATAAATGCATCAAATTAATTAATCTAATCATAAACTATGGAAATTATAAACTACAATTAAAATAAAAGCTTAATAATTAAATTATTTCATCATGATTTAGACATTGCTTTAAGAGTCCTCCCTATGAAATGAAAGAGGAACTCTTTCTATACATAATATTTGTTTAAAAATAAATTGACAACCAATAAATAAGATCCACAATTTTTTCAGTGGTTTTCTAACAATTAGTAAATAATAAATACATCTCTACAAGTTTCTCAAGTGGTTTGTTAACAATTAAAAATAAATAAACGACTCATACGTAGTTCCAAAATACATATTAACAACTCAATTAATCATGCTTAATATTGATTTAAATTGAAACAATGAAACAACAAATGTGTAATGACATCATCTTGGGTTTTCAATAAGCTAAAGGTTCTGATCACTCATGGTTCTTATGTTGACTCATTGTTATGAGAGTTGTTGGATTACGGCACAAGAGTTGCAACACAAGAATTGCAACACCAAATTTGTGGCACCATAGTTGTGGCACTAGAGATTCAACACTAGAGTTGAAACATCAAAGGTGTAGAACTAGAGTTTCCACACTAGAGTTGTACTAACAAAGTTGTGTGACCAAAGTTGCAGTAGGGAGTTCCGGCACCAGAGTTGAAATAGTGAGTTGCAACACCAAAGTTGCAGTGGGGAGTTGCAGCACTAGAGTTACAGTAGTGAGTTGCAATGTTAGGTCTCTATATTACTATTGTAGCCCCTTATTGTTGTTAGTGTACCCCCCCTATTGTTATTGTTGTACCCTTGTAGGCCCCACATTTTTATTATTGTGCCCCATAAAAAAAACTATTATTATTGTTGTGCCCTTGCATTATTATTGTTTAGTCGGCTAGGATTATATTGTGACCCCGTGGACTCCTATATATAGAAAGGAGGTTTTGTAATTTGTATCATCCAAGAATTTTTCATTTATGTAACGCAAAGTAGGTTTCCCCCTTGAAGTGGCTAATTTATAAGGCGTTTATCTCTCTTTTCTTCTATTTTTGGAGTTGATTTCATAACATTTGGTATCAGAGCTTTGCATTCTAGGGTTTCGCTGCTTTAAACAGGTCATCATGGAATTTTCACTATAACTTGTTTGATAGGAAGGTTCGGATGCTAAAAAAAACACATTTGCGAAGAACCCCCTAAGGAACTTCGTGTAAACATTCTAGATCTTGGTTCGCAACATTTTCAGAGATATGATCTGTGGAAGTTAGGTTTTTGTAGGCTCCCAAATTTCATCTAAAAGAGGATACCTTGGGAAAAACATCATAACTCTCTTTCTCTGATAATCAGATTGAAATTCTATAAAAAGTGGTCAAAATTACACGGACTTTAGTTTCTTGAGTATCAATTTCAGATCTGAAGGATGAAACAGTGACACATGGCATGTCATACAAATTGGCTCTACTAAATAAGTCCATAATTAGGTCATTGTGGGAGATTGGGCATAAATTTGTCTTGAATAATCCAAATCAAGTCAAACCTATGGAATTGGAAAGAAGGCTCAGAGGGCTACTAAAGGACTAAAGATAAAATATCAAGGATCCAAAATTACAGAGATACATCAGTTTCAATATCAAGCTCCTCAAAATCAAGAAAAAGTTGTTTATTTTTTTTTGAATTTCCTAAGTGTTGTTTGAAAAATTAGTTTGAAGTGATTCCAAGGGCATATTGAAGAATAGATATCAGTGTTGGGTTCTAAAATTCCCCCTAAAAAGAATTCAACACCCGTTAAGCCCTCAAAATACTCTACTATGACTCATGAAGAGGAATAATTTCAACATGATATATCAAAATTACAAGAACAAGTGCATCAAATTTCTCTCTCACAAAGTAGCAAAAAACGAAATGGAAGTTTTGAAGAAAGGCATGGAAGCTAAGATGGATGGTTTGAAGAAAGGCGTGGAAGCTAATATGGATGGTTTGAAAAAAGGTGTGGCAACTAATATGGATGGTTTGAATAATGGCATGGAAACTAAGATGGATGGCATGGAAGCTAAGATGGATGGCATGGAAGCTAAGATGGATGACATCGACAAAAAAATGAAAGACAACATGGAAAACATGAAGAATGATCTAAAAGCAAATATGGAAGGTTTGAAGGAAGGTTTGAAAAAGTTGATACAATAAATTATTTGATCCAGATTTATGCGAGAATGCAATAGAATAAACAGATAACCATAAATACAAAGATGTAGCGGAAATAACACTTCATTTCATTAATATCAATGAACTGAAATTTGCTTACAGACAAAATGGAAATAAACTAGCTAGGGCACTGGTAGCTTATCTCTGAGAAGAGATGTGGCAGATACAGGCCTCTGAACTGTGTTACAATGAGGCTCTAGGGCCTATTTATTATTTAAAAATAATAGAAAACCCTAAACATCCAAAACCCTAACACTAGGAGATGAAGTGCAAAAACTATGGGCCCTGTTTGGGTAAATTGGTGTTTCAACTTCCTGGGGATGTAACTTTGGCATACGATCTCTGTTTGATGCGCTCAATACCTCGTTAGAAAGATCTATTTATGGAATACAAATTTTGATGTGATAAAGTTCAGTCCATGGACCCATGTTGCTCCCGGGTTTCCTAAAAAATGTCGTTTAGGGACTCAAAATAGCTGCAGAAGTTCAAGACCCGAAAAACTGCTAAAAATAGTAAGTCATGCCGAAACTAAAAAATTAAAAGAGACAATGCTGGGGCCCCAAGTGGAATAGGCTGGTGGCCACCAATATCCACCTGGATCATTCCCCCCCCCCCCCCACTTAAGAAGAAATGGTCCCCATTGCATTGAGTTCCTCCATGAGATGAGGAAACTTCTGCTAAACTTGGTCCCTGGTGAACCACTTGCCTTGGTGCAGGAGTTGGCCGGCTTTGACAACCTGATACAGTTAGATCTTCCATTAGTGAGTTTCCTTGATTTGCATGTCCATGATATAATATGTGGTGGCTTGTTCCATGCAATCTGGGTTTAACTTTGTTGGTGTGAGTTGTTCTGCAATGTCAGAGGTGTCCAGTAGAGGTGGGACATAGGGACGAAGGCGGTCCACATTAAGTGTAGACCAAGGAATGGTGGAATACTGAGCTCGAATGCATTGTTCCCTATAGCCTTGGTGATGGTGTAAGGCCCATATCGGAGTGAGCGAAGCTTGTGGTGGGGTCCAGTGAGGCGCTCCTTCTGCAAATGCAGCCACACTTTGTCGCCCACCTGGAAGTTGTGTGGCACCCGATGTTGATCATGTCGTTGCTTGTACTTAGAATTGGCTCTGTCCAATATGTCATGAACCTATTGGCGGATGTGATGAATTCGCTCGATGAAGCTATTTGTTTTGTCAGCTTCAGACTGGACATGAGCCGAATCAACCTGAGTAGTTGCAAATGGCATGGATACGTCAATGGGACGTAGTGGCTGGAATCCCAAGCCCACCTGAAAGGGGTTGTGGCTGGTTGAGTTGTGGAGAGCTCGGTTATAATTGTGTTGTACATAGGGGAGGCTTTCATCCCATGTGTGTGGATGCTTTGAATTGTACATGCACAGAATGTGTACAATCATCCTATTTATGACCTCTATGTGGCCATCAGTTTGGGGATGGAAAGCTGTGGACTTGGTGAGCTTGGTGTCCAGCATTGACCAGAGGCTGGACCAAAATTTTCTAAGGAACCTGTTGTTCCAATCTGATATGATAGACTGTGGGATGCCAAAGTGCACCCACACTCATTCAAAGAAGAGTTTCGCAGTGGCTTCTGCTGTGATATTCTTCTTGCAGGGCGCCATAATTTCCATCTACGAGAATATGTCGATGACCACGAAAGCATAGTCATTTCCATGCTTAGTAGAAGGAAGGCCCAACATGTAATCCATGGAGATGGATTCCCAAGGTCGACTAGGGGTAGGTAGCAGAGTATAGAGGCCTTGCTTCTTGATGATCGGTTTGGCAATGGCGCAAGCAATGCAGGATATGATGTACTTCCCGACATCCTATCGAAGGTTTAGCCAATAGAAATACTTCTACAGTACTGCCACTATTTTCTCAACCCCGAAATTCCCAACGACTTGACTGTAGTGTGCTTTCCATATCATCTTGGAAAGGTCGCTTGAAGGAACACAAAGGTGTCCCAAGTGACATAAAAGTGCATCTTGGAGGTGAAAATTTGGAACTTGTGTACCCCCCAAGAGTGCCTTATATGTATGGTCGAATTCTGGGTCACTCTCGTAGAAAAGTGGCCAATCAGAAGTCTTTTGCCCACAAGAGTTGAGAATGGTGGTGAGCGCCATGATCAGTGGTCGGCTGAGGCATTCTGCAACATTATTGGTGCTACCCTTCTTGTAGTTGATGTTCAAATGAAATTGTTGTAGATATGTGGACCAATTCTGATGGTGATCATTCTGCAAATTCCCTTGTGTTTGTATGAACTGCAGGGGCCGGTGGTCTGTGTGGATGATTGTTTCCTTCCCCAAAATGTAATGCTTCCATTGTCAACAAGCTTGCACAATGGAATACATTTCTTTGTCATAAGTGGGATACTTGTGAACTGTATTGGACAATGTCTCATTGTGATATGCCACTGGATGTCCCTTTTGAGTAAGAATTGCCCCAATAGCATAGTCAAAGGCATCTGTCTCAATCTAAAATGGTTGCTGCAAGTCTGGTAATGTGAGCACTGGGGTAAAAGAGAGGCGATTTTTCAATTCTGTGAATGCCTTCTGTTGAGATTTCGACCAAAAGAATTTTTCTCTCACTCCTCCCTTGGTGGCTTGACTCAAGGGCCAAGTGATATGAGAGAATCCCAACACGAACTTGCGGTAGAAATTAGCAAGACCCAAAAAGTTGTGAAGCTCTGTTATAGTGGTTGGGGTTGGCCAATCCCGAATGACTTGGATCTTGGTTGGATCCACATGCACCAGATATTGAACCTGGTTCGTGCCAAAAGCGCACTTCTCCAAATTGGCACACAACTTGTGTTGCCGCAGTGCTTGGAGGATTTGTCAGATATGGTGGAGGTGCTCTTCCCAAGTCTGGCTGAAGATCAGAATGTCATCCAAGAACACCACTCCAAATGAGTTGGTGAATGGCTGCAAGATGTCTTCCATCAACCTCATGAAGGTTGCGGGAGCATTTGTCAACCCGAAAGGCATGACTAGCCATTCAAAAAGGCCCTCCTTGGCTTTGAAGGCAATCTTCCACACATCGGAGGGTTCGATTGGTACCTGGTGATACCCAAACTTCAAGTCGATCTTGGTGAAATATTTTTCCCCTTTAAGTTGGTCCAAAAGGTCATTAATCCGTGGGATCAGGTACCTATTCCAGACAGTGATCTTGTTCAACGCCCGATAGTCAATACAGAGTCTCCACGTCCCATCCTTTCTGTACCAACACAATCAGGCTCCCACAGGCGATGAGCTTGGTCGGATGTGACCTTTCTGTAGCAGCTCTTGAATCTTCCTCTTTATTTCATCGTTCTCTAGAATAGAGCACCAATATATCGATCCATTGGGTAGCGACGTACCTGGGGTCAGATCAATGGGGTGCTTGACCTGACAATGCAGAGGAACCCCTGTGGGTGAGGTGAAGATGTCCCCATACTCCTCCACAACCTTGTCCATTTGTTGTTGTCATGTAGAGGAGCCCTGTTTGGAGGTCGTGGCCACAACCTTCTTCTTGCCCTGGGGGCAGATCATCAGGAAAACGAATTTCCTGGTTTGGAAAATGAGCTTACTGCATTTTTATGCAGTAACCAAAGAGATAACGGAAAACGGTGGTACCTCTGGTATCCTGTACAGCTTATTTCCCAAAGAAACAATAACAACGCGAGGCTGAGACTCATACACAGCATGTCGTTTCCACAAGTATGGTTGGCCTAATAATACATCAGAAACATCAAGCAGAGCAATGTCACATAATACCTCATCCGTGAAGGGCTTGATGCTATAGGGAAGGCAGCACTACTGGCTAATGCGGAGATCTCGTCCTTAGTGAAGCCACCTGATGGTGTATGGATGTGGGTGGGTTGTGGTCGGCAAGCCCAACCGCTTTACGACGTCTGCTGAAATGAGGTTCTTTTGGCTCCCATTGTTGAAAATGAACTTTACCGGGGAGTCCTTTACCCACATCTAGGAGTGGAAGAGACGTTCCTCCTCCTATAGATCTTTCGGTTCCTCCTTCTGGATCTTCGCGGTGGTAACAGTGGCATTGGGCTCCACATCAATAATCTGTTTCCCTTTTTCATTCCCCTTGTTAGGTTTTGATTCAGATTCGAAGCATGCATCTGACTCAGAAGCCCTCATCTCGGCCACCAGCGATTGCTTAGCCCAACACTCACTTGTGTTGTGAGTGGAGCTCTTATGGAACTCACACCACTTTCCCGTGTCCTTTTTTGGCTTTGTGGTGTTGTTCTTTGCTTTTGGCTTTGACAGTTTGTCTTGGGCCGCATGCCTTTGCTCTGTCCTTTATTCTACGGTTTGGGAGCACCTTTCCCTTGCTTTTTATTCGCAGATCCAAAGTTTCACTTCTTTTGTTTGAATTTCTTCTCAATCTTGGAAGCATACCGGTATTTCATACCAAGTGAGGAGATGTCGAGGAACTCCATTTCCTCCTAAATGTATCTATGCAGACAACTGCAATACTTTAGCACCAGATGTTTCTTTGGATCTTTGATACCCAACTTTGTGCGCAGGGTATGGAACAGATTTGTCAGCTCATGCACATCTTGATCCCTTTGTTACCGCAGCGTGGTCCATTGTATGTACTTATGCTCATAGCTCCCCACAGGATAGTATTGTTCCTTTATGGCGTTTTGGAAAGAATTCAAAGTGGGTACGGTTGAGAACAGAGAGGGTTTTATCTCGCCCTTTTTCTCACAGCAGGTTTCCCACCAGTCCTTGACATGGGGGGTAGCTTTTGAGGAGTGAAAAAATAATATTCTCCTAGTTGGAAAAGTCTTGAACCGAGAAATATCCTTCTAATAGATTCAACCATCTATATACGGCATATACATCTATTTGACCCTCAAATATGGGAATGTAAAAATTTACTTGTACCTTAAAGGGAGTCGCGCCTCTAGAGTGGTTGTTGGATGCAGATGCGCCGCCGATGGGCAGTCGTTGAAGGATCTGGGCAAAGTTATCCATCATCACGTTCCTTTGTTTTTCGAGGGCCTCCTCGAGCAATATTTTGATAGGATCTCCTACTCCCTCATATTTTTTTTTCCCCCATGGGTAACCGTCGGGGTTTGCGAAGCTGATCTTGCAAAGGTTCCACCAAATCGAGCCCTAACTCCTTATACCCCAACCTCGTTGGGGACATACAACGAAGGATCGAGAAAAAGTAGACCACTCTGATACCACTAATCTGGATTTATGCAGGAATGCAATAGAATGAACATATAACCATAAATGCAAAGATGCAACGGAAATAACCGTTCATTTCATTAATATCAAACAACTGAAATTTGCTTACAAACAAAATGGAAATAAACTAGCTAGGGCGTTGGTAGCTTATCTCTAAGAAGATATGTGGTGGCTACAAGCCTCTGAACTGTGTTATAATGAGGCTCAAGGGCCTATTTATTATTTAGAAACAATGGAAAATCCTAAACATACAAAACCCTAACCCTAGGAGATGAAGCACCAAAACTATGGGCCACGTTTGGGTAAATTGGTGTTTCAAATTCCCGGGGACGTAACTTTGGCATACAATCTCCGTTTGACACGCTCAATACCTCGTTAGAAAGATCTATCTGAGGACTACAACTTTTTATGTGAGCAACATCATTCCATGGACCCATGTTGCTCCCAGTTTTCCCAAAAAACATCATTTAGGGCCTCAAAACGGTTCCGGAATTTCAGGACCCGAAAAACTGCTAAAAATAGTAAGTCATGCAGAAACTGAAAACATTAAAGAGACAATGGTGGGGCCCCAAGTGGAATAGGTGAGTGGCGACCAATATCCACCTAGATCATGATTCCTAATGGCGAAAATGTAGTAGAGGAAACTCATGATGAGAACAAAATAAATGTTAATCGTGATTTCATAAACTCTAATGTTGGATTGAAGACCCACCATATTCCAAAGATCGATATGCGGAAGTTTGATGGAAAGGATCTCGTTGGACACTACATATGGAGCAATATTTTGATCTCCATAATGTGAAAAACACACAAAGGTACATATTGCAACTTTATATTTAGAACAAAATACATTTGTATGGTATTGATGGCTTTTCTCCCGTAAAAAAATTGTCACTTGGTCAATTTTTACGGAGGAAATTATTGCGCATTATGAGGATACAAAGAGGAACACATTCTTTAGCCAATCGATAAATCTCAAACAAAAATGCTCAATGGTGGAGCACATTTAGGACTTCCAAAAATTTAATATAAGGGTAATTGATATTCCAAAGGAACACATGAATGATGTATTCCTAGGGACTTTAAAGGATAGCATCCAACATGAGGTTCACCTTTGGGAACATGATTCATTAGAGAAGGAATTTATGTTGGAAAGAAAAATTGAATGTAAAATTATGGCGACAAGGAAGCCTACCACTCATATATATAAATATGGAAGTGTTGCTACTCCTATACTTCTACAACTTACAAGGTTGACACCACAACAATTGGAAGAAAAAAGGGAAAAAGGGCTTTGATACAGTTGTGATATAAAATACACTAAAGGTCATAAGTGTGTTGAGAAGAAATTATATTACATAGATTGTGAAGATGAGGAATAAAATGAACAAGAAACTTCAAAAGAAGAGGATATACACCAGGAACCAACCCTAGAGAAAGAAGAAATGAGTCTGACCATATCCTGTAATGCATTGGCAGGAATTACCACTGCTCACACTCTCAAGATAGAAGGACATATCAAGAATAAAAAGGTAATAGCGTTTATTGATTCCGGTAGTACCCATAATTTTATTCATTGTAAGCTAGCCAAGGAATTTAATTTCTTCCTATACCCAGCACCAGAGTGTCAAGTGATGGTTGCAAATGGAGGAACTATAAATTTCTCTGGAAAATGCCATAATATCAAGCTAACCATGGGGGAATTTGTATTGAATATTCTAATGCTTTCCATTCCATTAGGAGGTGCTTGTTGGGGCCTTTGTTTTGAACAACACAATTTTGAGTTGCAAAAGGCTAGGAGTGGAAAGAATAGGTGGTGAAGCACCATTAAGAAAGGAAATGAACCGTTGCAGTTGCAGAGAACCTGTAGACAAATCGTGGAGCACAGGCGGGCAACAACACATATGGCAGAAATAGGGGACAACAAACAAATAGGAGGACTCCCAGAGACAGATTCAACTGCGAAAGGAGACGGGAAGCAGCGAAGTGCAAGGGAATAGTCGAGCAAAGAATGGGAGAAGATTTAAAGTGTTAGTCGACAAGACTAGATAAGAAAGGAAAAAGAAAGTTCGCAACAGAGATAGAGGGAAATAGAGTTTTGTGTTCTAGGAGCTCCGTGGAGCCAAAATTTATTGAGATTTGTTATGTTGAACTATGTGGAGTATAATGTGTAATGTGTGGTTGAATTAATATAAAAAAAAAAAAAAAAATGATGAGTTGTGGGATAGGAGGTGTATGACAGTTGCTTTGTAATTATGTGTTTGGATATTTCAAAATTTTTGATGTTAGTATTGGTTATTGCTAAATGATAACTTATATCTTGATTGATATTGGTTATTGCTAAATGATAACTTATATCTTTGAGTATTGTAATGTCTGATTAGTTGTTAGTGCTCCCTCGATATTAATGTTCTCGATTTCAATCTCAGTAAGGTCTTGGCACGCCTCAGGTGAGACTCCTTCCTCTCTTGAGTAGGGTGAAAATGTCATCGTTGTCCTAGACTATAGTGGAATCTTGTTGGCCCTGAGCCTGAACTTGGGTCTTACCCAGAAACCTTCTCTTCCACCAACAAATGGTTCTATTTCTGGGACCTGAAAACTTAACTGGAAGCTAGATCAAGAAATCAAGGATCTATGAAAGAGAATTGCATAACTGGTGGGATAATCATGTAGATCAGTTCATATCACAATAGGCGGAGCTCCAACAGCAGAAAGAAGAGATTGTCAAAGATCAAGTTCTATTTTCTGATTCAACGAGTGATTTGCACAAAATTTTCTGGAGAAAATTTCCTAAAGAGCTCCATAAATAGTTGCGAAGACTCCAGATTAAATCACTTCCTGGAAGATTGTGTCGATCCCGTCGCAATTGGATGCATACAAACCTGACTGCATTACATAGACTAGATACATATTTAACCTGAGTAGTAGACTTTTGGGTGCATACTACTTTGGAGGGATACATTGTAGAGTTTGCAGCTGAATTTTATCAATATTTTATGAAAGTAGAAGATATATTTAAATATAGGTTGCGGAGAAATTTTTTGAAATAAATCCCATTATGGATTAAAGCTTTAGGGGTGGATGAGGGACTAATGCCTTTCCAAAGTCCCACGATGGATCTTTAAACCTCTAGTACTGGGGGAAGGACATGAAGGAAAGATGCTACGAACAAGGGAAAAATGCGAACAGGGATATGGATGTCAGAAACTCCAGAAGGTTGAGAGAGATGAGAGCACATCGAAGGGAGAAAATCGCTGAGAAGTGGTGGGAAAGGGCGATACAGGAGTTTGAGAAGCAAGAGAGGAATAGGCAGATGAAGGAAGAGGCACCACAGATGACAGAAGGTATAGAAGGTGAAGTGGGACCCAAAGGAATGGATGGGTCTGTCAAACAAGCTAGGCAAGTTCATAGGAGCCCATCCTAAAGAGAGAAGGGAAAAAATTATAGTGAAGAGGAGGACGTGCACCCTGAAGAGGAGTTCGATGTGGAAACCATAATGCAAGGTAATCCTATTCCCCAAGTTTCAAGTAGCACTAGTCCTAACCTTCCCCTGGTACTTTACCACCCACCTGAGAAGTTTTTGATAAAATCGCAAAAGTCTAGCAAGTTGTGTAGTATTCAGTCTATAGTATAGATAGCAGCTAGCAACAGTACTAAGAGAAGGATTTCTTATCCAGGAAGTAGAGGATTCATATTAGTCCTACCTACAAAAGTAAAGATGGCAGAATCATTTTCCCGATATCCGTAATTTTCTGGAAAAGGTAATGATGGTGTGGAGTAGAATTGGTATCTGTGTGAAGCAATTTGGAGAGCTCGATAGACACCAAATGCAGTTAAATTGATCTAATTTCAAAATACCCTAAGAGAAAGAGCCTTACAATAGTTTATCAAATGGTCAGAGGTACACCAGAACCCAGCAATAGATGATGCTAAAAGAGAGTTTATACAAGAATTTAAGCTTCCTCAAACTAATTAGCAAGGATTGTTCGAACTATGGAAAATTAAATAGAGGGAAGGAGAAACAGCCTGGGCTCTGATGAGAAGGTTTAAAGACGCTATCGAGAAACTAAGTTACCCGATTGATCCAAATCACTAACGGGACTGGTTCATTAAAGAACTTTTACCCTTGACAAGAACACCTCTGACCCAAAAAAATATTGATACCCTTCAAGATGCACTAGATAAAGCAATGAAAATAGAAGAAATGGTTGGATACCCACATGATTTTAAAGGGGGAGTAGCCACGCAAGATCCATCCATATTGGGATTGCAACACCAAATAGCAAGTTTGACGAAAAATCTCAAAGATATTCAACCGGTGCGACCAGCGTGACCCAATGTGTGGTGTACACATTTTATACTGGAAGAACATGTAGTAACGGATTGCCCAAGGTTGCGAGGAGCCAATGCTAGGAATTCGGCGATAGTGGCACAAGGGGCCCTGCCAGTGGGAGGAGTTGTGCAAGTAAATACTGAAGAGCTATACAAAATGCAACCCCATTTACAAGGGTTTCCTAATTAGAAAAATCAGACAGCAGCAGAATATTGTGAAATATGTAAAGGTATTGGTCATCCTCCACATTTATGCCCAATCCTGAAAAAGTATTCAAACATTCCAAACAACATTTATTGTGAATTTTGCGCTTCAACAACTCATCATACACAATAGTGCATAGCCCTAGATGCATTAGCGGATTGATCAGATAGGATCATCCTATCGAGTAAATGAGACTCCAATAGGACGAGGAGGAGTAGGAATGCGAGGGGGTAGGAATGGAGGAAGAGGACCTGTGAGGTGTTACAACTGTGATCTAGAAGGCCATGTAGTGAGGGAGTGTCTGCTACCAAGATGACCATGGTGTTCCCAATGCAGAGGGAATGCACATGATACTGAGGACTGTCCAAAGCTAATCAAAATATGGGAAGAAAGAACCAGGAAATGAGGTGTCAATTTAGTCGACGCGGAGCTAAGAGTCGTCAAGAAATAGCCTCTGCCGAGTGTATCCATAATAACCCGAGGAGGGAAGAAAACAGGGGAGGATGCACAAGAGACGAACCCGGTAAAGCTAGTCAAACTTGTGTCCCCAAAGAATATTTTCAATCTAGAATGACACAGACAATAGTTTAAAGAAGCACTGGAAACATTCTCAAAGCTGGAGAGTCACAATGGTATGGAACTAATGCAACCAGCCAAAGAAGAAGAAAAGACAACTACCACAGGAACACCAATATAAGAATGGTTCCGACTATCCTTAAAAATTGTAAATGGCGGATAGATGTTGGAGTAGTTAAAGAAAAATCTGAAGATAATAATAGAAGGAGGGACAAAGCATGAGGACTCAATTAACACTAACCTCCCTAAAAAGTATATAAGAAGAGTGAAAAGAAACAAAAGAAGAATGAGGAATGAATTCTGCATAAATGATAAAGTTGCGAGATTCCAAATAAGAGACACAATGTTCGATCTAGGATCAGACGTGAATATTTTTCCTATAAATACATGGGAATCATTAGGAAAGACAAAGTTGTCATACTCATGTATACAACTAAGAATGGTGAACCAATACTGCATTGTACTAGTACGGAGGCTGGAAGAAATTGAAGTAGATGTTGTGGAAGTAAAAGCTTACACAGATTTTGAAGTGATCGATATTATGGGAGACAAGGATCCATACCCAACCCTATTGGGGATAGACTGGGTGTTTGAAAATTATGCAGTTATTTATTTGAATAAGGATCTTATGATATTTGAAGATGGTGAAGTCAGAGTGTTCCAACCACTAGATCCATATCAGGGACCCCGGTATATAGAAACTGTTGAGAACAGGGAAGATGCAGAACTTCTCGATCAACTTTACCAAATGACGGTAGGTAAGAGAGAATTTTATATTAATCCTACAACAGGAGGAACAATAAGTTTTATAAGTTTTCATAGTTCTGACGTTGGATCGGAAGTTGCATGGGATGATTGGCAGCAAGGAGGATACAAGATCAACACCAGAATATGTGTTCTTGTTCACAAAGTTAACTGGATCGGCACAAAGGTAAGGGGCTACCCACTCTTACTGATATGCAAACTGTGAACACATTCATTAACACAGTTGAAGATAAGGTACCATAAGAGCATAGGGTTCCTCTCATGGATGTGGTGTTGCAATCCACTTCAACAAGGTGGTGGGAAAATCATCGCAACTCTCTCAATAGATGGGACGAAGTAGCAAAAGCACTGAAAACAAGATTTCAGGTGTCCTCAAAACTGCTAATAGAAGAAAAGTACAAAGGAGATTTGGATCCCCAAGTACACATAAAAACCTAATAATGTAAGTGGAAAACGGATAAATACCCAAAATCCTTGTGGGTACATAACTTTATACATTCATTAGACACCATCCCGCAAGCTTGGTACCTGACAAGAGAGAAGAAGAGACAAACCGATAGCTAGGAGATAGTAGTGGAAAGGTTTATGCGGAGTTTTTATTTCAAGGGAGATGTTGAGCATATTACAGAGACCTTACAGGCAATAAAAAGAACAATTGTTTTTTCAGAAATTGAGGAAACTAAAGAGACACTTATGCTAGATCAGAAGGCCATGTCTAACTATCAAAAAGTAGTAACATGCAAAAAGATAGACTAGGAGATAGATGATAATGATTTGGAAAATCTTAGAAATTTTTCATTTGAAGAGAAAGAGGGAGAGCCTGAAATATAGGAGGAACCTACTACTGAAGGATAGCACATGCTACCTATAAAGACAACGAAAAAAAATATTGGAAGCGAAGAAAAAACGAAGATAACATCTATAGGGGTCTATTGGGATGCAAAGGCCACAAAAGAAATCTTTGATTTGCTAAAGGAATACGAAGAATTATTCCCATCTTCGTTAGTAGAATTAAAAGGGATCAAAGGAGATTTGGGGGAGATGTGGATAATACTAAAGCTTGATGCCAAACTAGTAAAACATAGACCTTACCGCCTGAACCCAAGGGTGAAAGAAAAGGAAAAAGCATAAATAGACAAGATGTTGAATGTAGGATTGATATTCCCAGTTGAGGAGGAAGAATGGGTCATCCTAACAGTGATACAAAATAAAAAGGAGAAATCAGAAATCAGATTGTGCATAGACTACAAGAGTCTAAATAACGCATGTATTCGTGATCCTTTCCCAACACCATTCAGCGATGAAGTTTTAGATAACGTGGCAGGAAATGAAGTATACTCATTCACATGTGGTTTCTTGGGCTATCATCAATCCCAAATAGTAGAGGAGGATAAAATAAAAACCATGTTCACAACTGAATAGGGATCATATGCTTATCACGTGATGCCCTTTGGATTAAAGAATGCATTAGCTGTATTTTCAAGAATAGTGATAGTAGCTTTCAGAGACTATATCCACAAGTTCCTAGAAGTATACATGGATGATTGGACAATGTATACTTTGTTGAAAAACCATGAAAGCCTCCTAAGGATAATGTTTGACCACTGAAGACAGCTACAAATCTCACTGAATCTCAAGAAGCGCATATTCGTAGTACCATTTGGAACATTATTGGGACATGTTGTTTGTAAACGAGTATGCGTGGACCCTGCCAAGGTGGCAGTAATTGTAAATATGGACGCCCCATATAATGTGAAGCAATTGAGATCATTTCTTGGACACACAACATACTATAGAAGGCTTATCCGTAACTATGCTTGGATCACAGCACCATTGGAGAAGTTGTTGTGGAAGACAAAACTATTTACATGGAATGATGAATGCACCAAGGCATTGGACACACTCAAGGAGAAATTAGCAAGTGCACCTATTTTGACTCATCCGAATTGGGATAAACAGTTCCATGTACACATTGATGCTTCAAGTATTGCTTTGGAAGCTGTGCTAGCACAACCAGAAGAAACCAACATAGACCACCCGGTATACTTTGCAAGCAGGAAGCTATCAACGACAGAAAATAACTACATAACAATGGAAAGGGAAGCACTTGCGATGGTCTATTCTCTGCAGAAATTTCACCACTATTTTCTTGGAGGTATATTTATGTTCTTCATAGATCACTCTGCACTAAAATATTTAGTAAATAAACCTATTTTGGAGGGAAAAATCTGCAGGTGGCTTCTACTATTCCAAGAATTTACTTTTGAAGTAATAGTAAAGCCAGGGAAACTAAATGTTGGTCCTAGCCATCTGTCAAGAGTGGAAAATGGGGAAAATTGAGGACCACTTGATGATCCGCTATCAGATGCCGATATTTTCCGAGTAAAAGCCATCCTCGATTATATGGAGCAAATAGTCATGTACCTGGCACAAGACAATGCCCGAAAGAATATAAAACAACTCAAATAAGGCATTTAGTTGTTAAATAATCTGAATACCAACTCATAGCAGGTCAATTAAATACAAAATGGGTCTGGATCAAATACTACGAAGATGTGTATTGGATCAAGAACGAGCATATATCTTGTGGGAAGTTCACAATGGAGTTGTGGGAGGCCATGTGCGTGAAAAACCTACCGCAAGAAAGATATTATAGGCTGGATTATGGTGGCCAACAATGCACATTGACAACAAAGAGTATGTGAAGAAATGTGATGTATGTCAAATAACAGGGAAACCTTCACACCGGGACAAGCTATCCCTACAGCCCGTAAGGGAAATGCAATCATTTTAAAAGTGGGTTGTCTACTTTGTAGGGCCCATTATATCGGTTGTGTGACACTCACAAGCAAGATACATAATCACTGCAACTGAGAACCTGACTAGATGGGCAGAGGCAGCACCAATGAGGGACTGTACAGCAAATAAAAAAACCAGGTTTATCTTTGAAAACATCATTAGCAGATTTGGTTGTCCAAGGAGCCTAACAAGTGATCAAGGCAAACATTTTATTAATGCTACAGTCAAATCACTACTAGAAAATTTCATGATACTACAACACAAGAGCAGTCTGTATCACCCACAGGTCAATGGAATTGTCGAAGCCTTCAACAAAATATTGGAGAAAGGGTTAACCAAGATATGAAATGCTAGTCGCGATGACTGGGATGAAAGAATACCAACCACGTTATGGGCATATAGGACTACCATAAAATATTGCACAACCAAACACCATTTCAGTTGGTGTATGGGAAGGAAGCAGTGGTACCAGCAGATTTTATTGTCCCAAGTCTCTTAATTGCTACAACAACACAATTGACTGAAGAGGAATCCATCTCTACACGTATTCATGAACTACATGAGTTAGAAGAAGCAAGATTTCTAGCAGATTTTCATCAATCAATGCAGAAGAAAAGACAGAAGTCATGGCATGACTGCCACAACAAATGAAAGACATTTAAGGTTGGCAGAAAAGTACTGCTATATGACAGAAAGCTCCAAAAATTTCTAGGAAAACTCCATATGCATTGGATGGGACCGTTCTGCGTCGTAGAGATCCACAACTCAGGAGCAGTCAAGCTAGCACAATTGGATGGAAAGATACTACGAGGATGGGTTAACAACGCACGCCGGAAGCCCACCATGAGTAAACAACAAAAAAAATTATTTTCGATAACTCTCGCACCTTAGAGGAGTCAGTAGGTTAGATGTTAATAAATCTCTCGCAATTGAGATGAGTCGTAGAGTAGGTTATATTTAGTTCATAAAATAAGTCAATTCCCGCCAATAAAGTAGGAGCCTTATTTTCTTTTAAATAAATTAAAAAATTATGAAATTAATAAGTAATATTATATTAATAAAAAATTTAAATATTAATATTAATAATAGATGATATTATATACTATTATAAGTATTATAAATTATTAAAATTGAAATTGATTTATTAAATTAATATATTAAAATTAAATTAAATTAAAAAAAAAACAAATTAAATTAAATTAATTAATTAATAAAATATGTTCTTGTCGACTCTTCTCATCATCCTTCACTATTTAAGCCTTGAATTGTGCGACCTTCTTTCAATCTTCATTCACTTCTTGTCCTGAAGATGGATCCCCATTGGGATTCAAAATGTCGACCATTGTTTTATGACACTATGGATAATCCGGATTCTACAATTAATGATAACCATAGAAGTTTAAAAACCATAACATAAGTCACATGTTGTGCAAGGTCAATCATCACCCTATTGTGATATAGGGACCATACCACAACCAATTGTGGTCGGGGGGGTGGTTACAGTGAATATACACCCAAGTGTGTCAGCCATCATTCAGTCATAATGAGCTATCATATCGATGCCAGTCCATATGATCAGAAAAAATTTGAAAACTATTTGCCATTAAGCAGTAATTATTAACCATCACGTCCACCCAACTTTCGAACCCACCATCAGCGGCGTCGGAGTCCACCTCACCTGAGTAATTAATCACAAGATTATACCCGCAGGGATAGCTAGGGAAAATTAATTAGTTATGTCATTGCATCAACATCCTCCATGTAAAAATTCCTACTTAATCTGCATGGAGGAGGGAAACATCAAAGTGTCGAAGAATTCTGAATTGCAAGAAAAGGAAACTACTATAACGGTTAGCCCGACTACAGCAGCAGGAGCTCAAAATCGCAGACCGACAACATTACTAGTATATTGCAGGAGAAGAAAGATGATGAAGACGATCGTTTCAGTGATCGAACCAAAGCTCAACGGAAGAATTCAGAAATTAGAGCCATTGGTCGGCAGGTATGATAACGCGACCCTGATAGACAGAGATTTCATTGACTCTTTCCAATTCCCAGCTTTAAAAATATAGGTATACATCGTGAACCATGTAAAGGAAGGGGGAAGTGAAGTAGCAAGAATGCACCTGGACTTCAAAGGCGTCCAAAGCTCCACAATCTTGCACCTAAGGAGTTTACCAATGTTTTGCATGACAGGAGCAGCGATGCAGTACATGAAGTTTCTCATTAGCAGGAATCAGAACGGGTCACTTTGGCTCAGAAGGGATATTCCAATCCATGTGGAGAACATACACTGGCTCCCTGGATTATCAGCGACGAGGAAGGATGTATCAATTGCATTCCAAAATACATCCAAGAGAGCAAAGAAAGTAGGAGATTGTGATTATTACAAGAAATATGAGACAATAAGAAGGGGAAAGGGGGCAAAGATATATCTTATCAATGTCCCCTCTATTAAATTTTCATGTTATATAATTGCAGGGAATACAATGAGGCATTACAATAAGGGAGAGTGTACCCTTGACACTATATCAGTTGCGGAACATTGTATACAAGGAGCACAATAAAATTGGTGTGCCTTCTTGTTGCAAGAACTATTTGAAGCATACAATGATAATTACAAAAGGGTCACGGGATTCATATATGGATATTTGATTATGGCTCTGGCGATGTGGAAGTGGAGTCCACCAGGGAAGCAGTCACTTGTAGAGATCACTATAGATCAACCGATGCCTCTAAGGTACACCCCATGGAGAGTGTTTTGCGACCCTAGCAGTAAGGAGATAAATGAAGAAGCATTTTCAGAACGGTATCAGAAAATGGTAAACGTTGTCAAAACTCAGCAGAGAGTCCCCAGGAATCTCCTGGACAGGTGTTCTCATCAGGTATGGTTCATAGTTTCTCACAACCATACCTGGATTCGGCCTGACTATGTTGCAGCCAAAAAATTTCACAAGAAACCACTGAAATTTCAGATAATGGAGGAAGCTTTCCATACAGAGGTCTCATCATGGTCGGGAGCAGCGATAGAAATCGGAGATGGAGAGCCCACGTACTATTTTGATGCTATGCTTCCGCACCCCCTACCGGGAGAAATTCCATCCGAAACAGCCCAGAGGATTTCGCAATTATAGCTGCAACCATTGATAGAGAAGCTAGAAAATCATGTACAGGCTTTTAATAAGGTAATGGGAACTTTTGGGGCAAAATACATTGTATTTCCTTCATTTTCTGAATTTCAAACACTTAATTTTGGGTCTCCATTGTTAACAACCCTTGTCCTGACTGTAATACCCTCCACCACATTCCGTTCACATCCACGGCCAACCATCGCTTCATTCCACAAAAAAAAACCAACCAAACCCCCCATCCCAGCACCGAAACAGTAGAGAGCCAGAACTATGAAATCTGATCAAATAGTGGACCTCACAAGTGAGGACCATGTACAGTAATTAACCACTGGAATCCCAATCATAGAAGAGCTAGAGGTAGGCACTCAGACTGCCTCTATTATACCATAATCCAACCTGTCATCCTCACACAGTGTACAATCTTCATCATCACCAAATACACAAAATTCATCACCACATACATCACTCACCTCCAAAGACCATTTGACCCACACTCCATCCACTTCCAAGATGATTTCAGATGCAATACCCATAGGCACCATAATGGTCGTTGACACTGAAGCATAGGTTAATTTGGGTACAATAGAGGTAACCGAGATTAACTCAACTATGATAGAGTCGACTATCGTTTTTTATTTACTAATCCATACCAAGTCACCCTTTTCCAATAATACGCCCATCGAGACGTCACTCAATCCATTTCAATAGTCCATGCTAATACTGCAGCCATTCATACCCACTCACCTACCATCCACCAATTATCATATTCCTGAATCATAGACTGTCCCACCGAGTCAACCAACCTCTCCACAAGGCCAATCAGAGTGGTCCATTTCCAGTGGCCAATCGCTCAAGGAAAGGAATCCAATTCTAGATATGACAAGTAGTGGAGATATGCAGAGTTGAGGACCCGACCAACTTTTCACTTTTATACAAGCAACAGCGCGACAAGCAGAAACCCTTCATAATGATCTCCTACAAAAGTATGAACAACAACAAAAACAGGTCATAAAGCTCACTCATGATTGCAATCAACTAAAGAAAGAGAAGGATAATATCTAACAGCGGCTCGACCAAGTCACAGAGAAATTCCAGGAACTGTGGCCAATGATCACTAGTGTAGTCAAGGCTGCACCAGCAGACATTTCAGCTTGCTCAGTGGTTGAAATTTCCATACACATAAGGGTAACATGTGCCAATTTGGGAAATGAAAACTAGGAGCTAAGGGAAGTCCTTGTAGCCATACCGGCACTACCATACCCCTCTACAGTCTACGCAAAAAAGGTGGCGGAAAGGCAGAAGAAAATGCAGGACCTAAAGGAAACACTAGGAACCACGGATACATAGTCATACAACCTACTTGAGAAACTCCATGAATGTTCAAATTCACTCACTATGAAGGCACAACCCGTCTCGGAACAACTGCAGAAACTTGTTCTTGATATCAAAGGAACAAAAGATCTAGTTGGATGCAAAAAACTTTATGATCTAACTGACGCGCAACAGCGACAGATACAGACAATTAAAGAAGGCTCAGCAAGAACAAAACATATCCTTCGAGATCTAAGACAGCTAGTCAAACAGAAAGCAGAAACCATACAGTAGCTGGCCTCCAAAGTAGACCCCAAATTCAGGATAGTGTTTAATGATCTACCATAGATAATGGATGCCACCCATGCCGACAACGTGGTTAGTGAAACAGACCTCGTAATAAATATATGGAAAGAAGCGATCACTGAGTTCACATAGCTCAGAACAGAAGCCATGAACAAGGTTCCGGAGTTGGGGCCTTTGTTAGAGGAGGGGGAATCAGAACAGATGGAGTTGGAGAAGGAGACGCCGAGAAAACCTAGCCAGAAACAGCAGCCGATGTTCAATCGAGGACCACAACAGTGGAAAAATATTGACTCAGGATGAGTCAACAGCTTGTGGTTAGGGCCTATTGGGACCTTTGTTTGAACAACACAATTTTGAGTTGTGGAAGGCTAGGAGCAGAAAGAACGGGTGGCGAAGCACCATTAAGACAGGAAAGGAATTGTTGCAGTTGTGGATAACCTTCAGATAGATGGCGGAGCACAAGAAGGCAACAACACAGATGGTAGAAACATGGGACATCAAACAAATAGAAGGACTCCCAGAGACAGAGCCAAATGCGGAAGGAGACGGGAAGCAGCGGAGCGAAAGGGAACAGCCGAGCGAAGAAGGGGCGAAGATTGACAGTATCAGTCGGCAGGAGTAGATAAGCTAGAAAAAGAGAGTTCGCAACGGAGATAGAGGGAAAGAGAGTTTTGTGTTCTAGGAGCTCTGTGAAGCCGAAATGTATTGATATTTTTTATGTTGAAATCTGTGGAGTATAATGTGTAATGTGTGGCTAAATTAATATAAAAAGAGCAATGTTGAGTTGTGGGATATGAGGTGTATGACAGTAGCTTTGAAATTTTGTGTTTGGATATTTCAAAATTTTTGATGTTCATATTGGTTATTGCTAAATGATAACTTGTATCTTGATTCGCATGAGATGAATATGCGTTGTGTATTGTAATTTCTGATCAGCTGTTAGTGATTCTCCCTCGGTATTAATGTTCTAGCTTTCAATCTCAGTAAGGTCTCGGCACGCCTCGGGTGAGACTCCTTGCTCTCTTGAGCAGGGTGAAAATGTCGGCGTTGTTCTAGACTACAACAGAATCTCGTTGGCCCTGAGCCTAAACTTGGGTCTTACCTTGAAACCTTCTTTTCTGCCAATAGTGTTGATGTTGTACTAGGAGTACAATGGTTACATTCTTTGGGGACAGTAGCTTTTAATTTTCATGAACTTTTCTTGAAATTGTTTTTAGAAGGAAATGAATTTGAATTACGGTGTATCACAGGGAAGCCATGAAAGATAATAATATTCTAAAGAAATAACAATGAGGCGTAATTGCACAATTATGCTCACTAGAAGTTCCAACATCAAAATCATCTATTTCTACATATCTCCAAAAAGTCTTGGACAATCATTCTAAGGTGTTTGAAACTCCCAAATGACTCCCACCTATTCATTATCATGTTCATGTTATTCATTGATTCCAGGAAGTGTTCCTCCAAATAGCATGCCTTACAGAGATCCTTAAATCCAAACGAGCAAAATTGCACGTATGATTATAGAAATGTTAAAGGCTGGTATAATTCAACCTAGTCAAAGTTCTTTCTCCGTTCTAGTAGTATTGGTGCACAAGAAGGATGGATCATGGCGCATGTGTCCAGATTATAGAGAGATCAACAAGCTCACTATTAAAGATAAATTTCCCATTCATGTGATTGACAAATTATTGGATGAATTGCATGGAGCAATTTATTTTACCAAGTTGGATCTTCGTTCAGGATATCATCAAATTAGAATGAAGACTGAAGATATTCTGAATACAACATTTCGAACTCATGAGGGTGATTATGAATTTTCAGCCATTTCTTTTGGCCTTACTAATGCACCTTATACATTTGAAGGGTTGATGAATTCCATTTTCAAACCCTTCCTTAGAAAATTTGTGTTAGTAATTTTTGATGATACACTAATCTACAACAGGTCTTGGAAGGATCGTGTTCAACATGTTGATAGGCTGCTCAAACTATTGAAGGATAAACAATTATATGAAAAAACCTCCAAATGTTTCTTTGGAGTACAAGAGGTGGAATATCTGGGTCATATTGTATCTCAAGAGGATGTTAAGGTAGACCCTAACAAAATTAAAGCCATTAAGGAATGGAAAGTCCCCACAACCATGAAGTAGTTGCAAGGTTTTCTTGGGTTAACAGAGTACTATCTCAAGTTTGTTAAGAATTATTGGAGAATAACAACACCTATAACAACATTATTGAAGAAAGTTGCATTCTCATGGCCTCTTGAAGCAACTAAGGCATTTGAACATCTTAAAGAGGCAATGTGCCTAGCACCGGTCTTAGCTACGCTAGACTTCACAAAATCCTTTATTGTGGAATGTGATGCCTCGGGAAATGGAATTAGTGTTGTTTTAATGCAAGAAGGAAGACCCATTTCTTTTGAAATTCATCCAATCAAAGGAAAGTATTTACAGAAAGCTATTTATGAGAAGGAAATGTTAGCAATACTACATGCACTAAAGAAATGGTGACCTTACCTAATGGGAAGACACTTCAAGGTAAAAGCTTATCATGATAGTCTTAAATACTTTTTGGAACAAAGACTATCTTCAAAAGAGCAGGAAAAATGGGTCACAAACATGTTGGGTTATGACTTTGAAATCATCTACAAAAAAGGGAAGTTAAATGTTGTTGCAGATGCACTCTCAAGAAAAGATGAAGAGGTGGAAGCATTGCTTTGTGCCATTTCTATTATCCAACCAGATTGGATAACCAAAGCAAGGGATTAATGCAAGAATGACGAAGAATTGTGGACACTCATTCAAAAGTTTCAGGAAGATACTAGTACATCTGATACATTTAGTTGGAAAAATAATTCCTTCTGGTACAAAGACCGCTTATATCTTTGTAACAATTCCGAACTAAAACAAAAGATTCTTTTGGAATTGCACACATCACCCTTAGGAGGACACTTGGTATATTTAAAAACTTACCACGAGGTGAAGAAAGAATTTTTTTGGGATGGCCTTAAATCTGATATTCAAAATTTTATGGCGGAATGTTTGGTTTGCCAGCAAAATAATGTTGAGACAATTAAGATCTCGGGTCTGCTAGATCCCTTATCCATTCCAAGTCAACGTTGGGAGGAGGTTTCAATGGATTTTATCACAATTTTACCTAAGTCCAAAGGAAAGAGTGTCATCATGGTGGTAGTTGATAAACTTACCAAGTATGCACACTTTTCTGCATTATCTCATCCATTTAAATAAAGTACATTTGCTGCTACATTTATGGAATGTTGAAGTTTGCAACAAGAAATAGTGAAGGAGGCATCCTGAAACATCATCCTTGATCTTAGTTGGAAAATAATCACCTAAAGTAGGTGGGGCCCACACAGGCTATTTTTAGGTGTATGTCTATTTTTAGACATGGTGAGCATATTCTATATGTAGCAGGAGGCTATTTGTAGATGGTTGGTCAAATGTGAAAAATAGATGAGATTCTATTTTTAGAAGATTGGGAGAAGTCTATTTATAGATCGTTGATCTAAAAATAGATGCATGTCGATTATTATTAGCCCTTAATAATAATCAGACTCTAAATATCAACTTATTCTCTTGGAGCACTTTATTTCAGTATATAGATTTGGAAAATCAGTGGGCTGAAGGAATTACACAATTCCTAGGGTTTACTGGTGGTTCATGCATGGAGGAATCAGTTAGAATTGAAGTGGCAAAGTTATGACAGAGTTGGGAGAGTAGTTCATGAGTTGTATTCAGTTTAACTCAGTTAGACTCAGTTGAGCTAGGTGTATCTAGTCTAACTGAATGATACACTAGTGAGAGTGAAGTGAATTAATTAGTTAATCAATTCACAAATAATAACTCATTAATCAACTGAACAAATAAAACAGTTAACTACAGTGCATGTCAGTTCCAGTGGAGACATAGTGGAGAGATAGGTGAAAAGGTGAGGTAGACTATCCGTTGTGACTATTAGACTATCCAGAGCTACTCAAGCGTTGAGGACTACACTTTTTTGAAGGAGAGGGGCATGTTAGGTCCCTATATTACTAGTGTAGCCCCTTATTGTTGTTAGTGTAGCCCTCTTATTGTTATTGTTGTACCCCTGTAGTCCCATTATCGTTATTGTTATACCTCTGTAGCCCCCATATTATTATTATTGTGCCCCATAAAATCCACTATTATTATTATTATTGTGCCCTTACATTATTATTGTTAGGTTGTTTAGGATTATATTGTGACCCCGTGTACTCTTATATATAGAAAGGAGTTTTTTTCATTTGTATCATCCAAGAATTGTTCATTTATGTAATGTAAAGGAGGTTGCCCCATCGAAGTTGCTGATTTCTAAGGCATTGATCTCTCGTTTCTTCTATTTTTAGAGTTGGTTTCATAACATGCAACAACTAAGTAACAACAACTGTGACCAAGATACACCCTGTGGTGACATTATAACTATCACAACAACCTTTTTAATGCTTCATTCTTACACATTAACTCAAAGATAAATAAAAATATGATATTTTTCTAATGCGTAACCATAAATTCATTTAAAATACTAAGGAAATGCAATGGATAACACTTTATGTCTAATTCCCACAGATAAGCATTAGAATGGACTAATATGGGGCTATAGACAAGTGAAAAGGAATTCAAAATCGGAAAAGATGATGTAAACAGATGCCAATTTTTGGGCTCATTAGCTATGGTCTATTTGGACATGGATCCGATGTATCTCTTTCATGGTCATGCTTGCTACTCTTATGTAGGTAAAATTTTAAGGATGGGAATTTATCTTATTGTTGAGAAACCTCGCAAATCTTACAAGTCCCTAGTATGAAAACAATAAAATGTTTGGCAATATTTTCTGTAAAAATATTCAAGTTTCTAATGACTTTATATTGTCTCTATAAATATTGGCAATTTTTAAGATGGAATAATTTTATACCATGAAATTTGGGCAAATCATTTTTAGAAAAAATGCAAATGAACAATTTTTTTGTTTTTGTTTATTTTTTTTATTTTTTTTGTTGTGTTTTTGAAAAGCATGGAAATTATCCCACTTGTGAATACTAGCCCCCAAAACTTTCCTTGCTCCTATATATACGTGGATCCATCATATATTCATTATCATGGCCATGATTATTGCTTATATATACTTCATGGATTCACAATGTACTTAATTTAGTGGCCACACTTTACCACACCTAGTCATGGGTATTCTTGCCTTGAGAAGAGAGTTATCTTGTGCTTGATTTCATTCTTACATGTATCATTCTAGCGTACAATTTGGTGAACTCTACATCGAACCTCCTCAAAACTTCCTACAAGATTCTATAATGCATCACAATTGTCATATTACCTTCTAACCTCACACATGAGGGGGAATTTATTATAGTATCTCCATCCACCTTTATGATTAAGATGCATTCAATGGTCTTGCTCCCTAAACACCCTTGCAATAATGGACTTCACTTCTCCTTCAAACTCTTTATAAAACACATTTTTAGCATATATATACTAATTTTAATTTAATAAATTGCATATATATGTAGGTTTCCTTCAAGAAACATGAATACATACACTAGATTCCCATTGATAACTAGCATATACCTCCAAAATGCACCCAAACACTATAAATGCGTGTAAAATTATGTATTTTCAAGCAGGGTTTATAGGTTTCCATGTCACTTTCCTCCTACTATGTGTGGATAACTACTTAAACCATCATTTCTTGGTATAAATACAACCTTAAGGTGATGGAGAAGGGGAGACACCCTTATGCTAATGAGTTGTTGTTAGAATATAAGAGTAATCCATCCTTCTGTTTTTAAGGAAATTCCATCTCTGGAAACTATTGTTTCCAAGATCCTTTTCCCATCCAATTTTGATTGAAGAAGATAATCCTCTTTCTTCTTCTTGTATTGATTTAGGATTGTGAGGTCACACAAACCATTAGTGGCTTGGAAGGAGGAACCTAGATGGAGGTTCCAAGTGATGTTGATAGCAAGGATAAGGTAAATTCACTCCATTGATTATTTCATTTAATCAATAAATAACTATTTTCTTTCCCTCTTCCAATTCAATATATTTAATACATTTTATTATGTTAATTCAATAGGAATTGGTAGGAAATCGACCATTCTAGTCCCAAATAGTTAAAGGATTTAGGATTTTCTTCGTTTTTCATTTTTACTTGTAGCTTTCTCTCTTTATGTGTAGGTATACAAGGTTGCTTTTGTAGTAGGACATAAAAATGAGGGCTTTCCAATCAGGATCTACTTCAGACTTTGATCTTATGAGTAAGTACTACATAACCATTTTACTTGTAAAGTATGATCTTACTACTTTGGGACTGATTTTATGTTCAATTATGACTTTGACCCTAGTCATAGGATAAATAATCTATAAACAAGAACCACGTAAGGCACCAACAAGAGGTTCTCAAATTATTGAAGGACAAGTTGGTTATGGCATAAAATAGGATGAAACAAAAAACATATAAACATTGCAATGAAAGGGAATTTGAAGTGTGGAATTTCATATTTTTGAGGCTACAACCATAAAAACAATATCCCTTAAGCAACAAAAGGACAATAAATTAGCACCCAAGTATTATACCCCTTATAAGGTGTTGCAAAGGATTGGAAGTATGGCACAGAAATTTGAGTTTCCTACATATTTACATGTATAACCAATCCTCCATTTTTCTTGGTTAAAAAATGTAATTGCTGATAAAATCCCTCTTTAAAATATTTTACAAGAGAATAATGAAAAAGGAGAAATCATATTACCATAAACAATCCTTGAAACAATGATTCGGCAACTTCAAAAATGAGCAATTACTCATTATCTCATCGAATGGAAGAACCTACTAATGGAAGAGGTGACATCACAAGATTAGTTATTCATGCCAAATAAACCATAATATTCAAGTGTTGAGGACGACATCTATTTGAAGGAAAGGGGCATGTTATGCCCCAGACATAGCCCCATGCTATTCATAGATCCCATGTAAATTCTTAGATAGCAAGTTATATTTCTATTGTTATATTAGTGCCAATGGCTAGACCTTTTAATTGTAATTGTACAATTTGTATCCTATATATCCTAAGGAGATGTTGTTTTAGAGCATCTCATCTCATTCTTGTACATTTGTTTTATTGTAAAAGGAGGTTGCCCCCGCAAAGAGGCATAGATTTCATTCTTATATCTATTTCTCAAGGTATATAATATTCTTCTTTTTCTATTTAATATCTATTTCGATGTTTATTGCCTAATAATAAAATATTACTTAAAAACATTGAAAATGGAACTGAGTTGGTCAAAATTCATTTGGTAAATCTATTATATATTTAATCTAAATATATTTTTTTTCTTAGTTATTTATTTGCTTGAAATACAAAATGGAAAATGAATATATTTGATATTTTAAAAATATATTCATATTCAATATGTCAATTAGGGTTATCTTAGGTAGTTGGATAGGATGATTGTTATTTTTCCCACTTAAATTTAATTCCTCATGAATAATATGGTGATAAAAAATACTAAATTTTTTAATTAAATAATTAACTTGATTAATTAAATATATAATTAAAAAAAAATGAATGAAACAATTTTATTACCAAAATAGTTACGAAATAATTCATTTCTTAATAAATAAATCTAAGCATATCACATTTTGATAATACACTCTGCCATAAACTTATAATAGTCTTCTAACAAAGTCCAAACTTAAATATCCCTATTAAAAAATGTAAACATTTCACTTTTTAATAATACAATCTTCCATGAGCTTTATTTATGGTCTCACACCAAAGTCCAAAGTTAAATATCCATATAACCAATAATTCAAATGTGTAACATAGAGTAGACATGAAATAGAGGTGGTTTAGGTATAATATTAAGGATGAGTTGGATGTGAGAGAAATGGATGGGGAGGTAAGGGAGGTAAGTTAAGTTCTGGCTTAGGAGGAAATTTTGGAAGAGGTAGTGGGGTTGGTTTTATTTTAGGTAGGGGAGGGAAGAAGGGTTTTGGAGGGAGTTTTGGAAGAGGTGGGAAGTTTGGTTTAGGAGGGTATAAGGATTTTGGAGGAAATTTTGGAAAAGGTGGGAAGATGGGTTTTTCTTTATGTTTTGGATGAAAAAATGGTTTGGGAGGAAATTTAGGTAGAGGTGGGGGATGGGGCTTTGTTTTATGTTGTGGAGGAAAAGAATGTTTAGGAGGGAACTTATGAAGAGGTGGTGGGATTGGTTTTGTTTTAGGTTTGGGGGGGAATGAGGATTTAGGAGGGAATTTGGGAAGAGATGGTGAGAATGGTTTTGTTTTAGGCTTAGGAGGAAATGAATGTTGAGGGAGGGATTTGGGAATAGGTGGAAAATTTGGTTTTGTTTTAGGCGTAGGAGGAAACCAGGTCTTCGGAGGATTCCAGGGCTTTGGAGAGAATTTGGGATAAGCGGCTGGGATAGGTTTTGTTTTAGGCTTAGGAGGAAATGAATGTTGAGGGGGGGATTTGGAAATAGGTGGAAAATTTGGTTTTGTTTTAGGCGTAGGAGGAAACCAGGTCTTAGGAGGAATCCAGGGCTTTGGAGGGGACTCTGGAAAAGTGGGAGGGATTGGTTTTATCAAGGGTGTAGGAGGGGAGGATGGCTTGGGAGGAGACTTCGGAATAGTGGGAGGGATTGGTTTTATCAAGGGTGTAGGAGGGAAGAATGGCTTGGGAGGGGACTTCACAAGAGGCAGAGGTAATGTTTTTGGAGGGAATTTTGGAAGAGGAGGGAATGTTTTTGGCGGGAATTTTGGAAGAGGAGGGAATATCTTTGGTGGGAATTTTGGAAGAGGAGGGAATGTTTTTGGTGGGAATTTTGGAAGAGGAGGGAATATCTTTGGTGGGAATTTTGGAAGAGGAGGGAATATCTTTGGTGGGAATTTTGGAAGTGGAAACTTGGGAAGTGGATAAGTTTTGGGATTGGGATGGGATTTTGGGAAGTGGAAGACTGGCCACAAAAATGCTTTAGGGCAGGAGGAGGAGGACAAGTTTAAATTTCCATTGGTGGTAAAGATGTGCTTATCACCTTCCTTCGACATGAAAATCAAATTGCTCGATGTTGATGTGGAACATAAGTGATATTGATGGCCACCTTTATCTTTTACCAAGAGCTTTGCATAACAATTATGTGTCAATTCCCCTTTGTCATTAAGAAGATGAGGAGAAATCTCCACTTTAAATACCCCGTTCTCATCGAGGTTTCGAGAATCAATATTTGACTGGTAGTCGAAATTACTATCTTCCTCCTTTTTCTTGCACTTCACTTGCACCAACACTACATCTGCTTTACACAAAACAAAAACATCTACATTTTCAATTTTCACAAAACAAAAACATCTTCGTTTTCAATTTCCATGCTTAATGTGAAATATTTATATTTTCACCCATTCCTATGTAATTAATTGGTGGGACTTTGAGAGCTGAACCGACCTGACGAACTCAAATAGATAATAGCCCAAATGCCAAGATAGTAATGCATGGAAACAGATCTAAATGCGTTCACAACACATTTAAAGTGCGATCTTAATTTGGCATTATAATTATCTACAATATAAAAATACTTAGTTTGAAATACAAAATTAAAATTATGGAAACATGGGCCTCTGACCTGATAGGGCCGCGGTGGTTCCTATATGCTCCTGGGTGCATTCGTCGCATGTTACAGTTCCTACCACATACGCATATCCTGCTTTTGTTGAAGCGGATCCATATCCATCCACAGCCAGGGCCACCAGCAGCACCTGGTTCAGAACTACAAATGTGGTTACGGCCACAATCACACTCCTCCTTAAAGGAGACCGCATGACTCACTGACTGAGCTGAGCTGATGCTTGTGTCAGTGGATATCGTTGAGAATGGGAAGGAGAGGATCCGATATTTAAGGAGGAAATAATTGTTGCAGGGATTAATTGTTTTCATTCCAGTGTGGATGAAAACGATTGTTGCAGAGATTTCACATGCAAGCGGCAGGAGTGAGTTAATGAGTTTCAAAACGTAGGGTCACTTCTTCACTGGTATTGATTTTGGTCGTAGCCTAAACAAATCTACAGTATGAAAGAAAATCTGTAAATTTTTTTGAAAAATTGAGTTGCACCAAACTTCTGTATTTTAAAATTAATCTATTTTCACCATTAAAAAAATCTAATTCAAACATTCCAATTATCTAATTTTTTGAAATATTATTTTACCAAATTTCAACTAAAAATAACTAGTCTTGCCTGGATAGACAACTCCTTGACTTTGTAGTACTAGCGTTCAATTGTACACAGCACATTCAAAACTCCTTTCACTCTTATTAATCCACTATACGCGTATCTGGGAAATTCACCATTAAAGGTACAGAGTGGAATGTGTAAGGCGACCGTATATCTTAAACACCGCAGAGTAGTTGGTACGTAGTCGGAGAAAACATCCCATCACTCATTCATCGATACAACTACCCACCCACAACTACCCACCCCACCTATTCTGGTGATGGCATTCATTTATCACCATGGCAACTCCATGTGCACATCCCACCTATTCTGGTGATGGCATTCATTTATCACCATGGCAACTCCATGTGAATCCCATATCTACGATTTATTACGCTCAAAATTTTATTAAAAGATCTCATGACTATCCCTTATGCAAGCTCCATCAAAAACATGTATAATAACATGTATAATCAAAAACATGTATAATAACATGTATAATAAGAGAGAAAAAAGAAGAAGCAAAGTACAATAAGTTCACTAAATTTTAGGGAGGAGTCTTTTATTCGACGAATTGGGAGTTGATGTGACCGCTCCTAGTCAACGCCCTCTAGTGAGCCCCTCCCTTCTTCGGCTCGATGGTGGACCTCGCGATCGACGACACTCGAGCTCCAAAAGACAGCAAATGGCGATAACATTCAAGCTCTCGGTGGACAGCGATGGCAACGACAGCATGGACCCCACCCTCCGCCACCTCTCTCCCTCTTGCCGCTTCTCCCCCACCCGCCACCCCCACGACACCACCAGCCACCTACCTCCATCAATGCTGCACCGAACATATGGATAATTCCGCGCGCGATGAATTTCCAAATTTGTTTTTAGTTTCTCAGTCACGAGGGAGGAGCATCAAGCTCAGTGGCGAGGGAGGAGCATCAAGGAGCAGCGCGGAATTATCCATTCGATTCGAGCATAAAAACCAGGCAAGAACCCTTAAATCTATCGATTCAAGCTATTTTTAATTGTTGTATGAAGTTTTGGTTTTGTTAAAACCCTTGTTCATCTACCCTTGTACCATATGAGTAAAAACTGTGTCGAAGTTGTAGTTGGTTATCATGTGAGTTCATGGAGTAGTTTAATTGAGTCTTACAATGTTACGAAGTATCATTTAAATCTGAAATTCAAATTCAAGGTGCAATCCCTGAAAAGCTAACTTAAGTGTTGGGAATAATATATATAGAATAAAAACTGAAAAGATGAAATCGCACTGCATCTACCAATGCTCAATATTATCAATACCATTGATATGTATTTACAGAAATGCAAATAGAGTTAAAGAGGATGATATACATATATTCTATTGATGAAATAAAACTATCAGCCAATACCTATTCATAAAGTTTACAATTTCCATCTGAGAAGTGGCCAGACTTCATAAATATTCGATTGACAAAAATGTTTCTAAACAGTAAGAAACTATTCCAAGACTCTATAAAATAATCCTACTCCATTGCTATTTTGTTCCAGACATCCACCAACTATAATTTCACAGTATTTCCAGCCAAATTATCAGAACTAAGAGCTGTGTTTTGCATGTCTCAAGTACTACTGGGTGCCCTGCATTTGCATGATATTTGTAGGCCAAGCAATGCTCATGCAGTTCCTGCCAACACCCATCATCAAAGTTCAGAGCATAGCTTCCAACATCATATTTGAATATCTCTATTATGGCCTTGTTGTAGCTATCATGTTTCTCAACTTGGCTCTGAGCTTCCAGACAAATGCCTCCAGCTGATCTTGCCACAACCCATGTCCAACTCTTCCTTACCCATATCTACCCATAGGCAGCCCGTCCTGGTTCTGATCCAACACCACCACCATTGCCACATTTCTTTGTTGCCATGGGTATTCATAGATCCAGGATCTCTGTCAGATGATGGAGGTTCTTCACAGTGAGGAGAATAGCCTCCCACATTGAGGCAATATCCCATTCTGAAACTTGCAGCACAAGGAGCTCTTAAATGAAATTGTTGACCAAGGCTCACAGACACCTACCCTGCAATATTCCTAATTTCCCAGGGTTCCACATGAGCATGTCAAATGATATTGCCATTAATACTGGAGCTCTGTAGGGAAGGAACTCTGGGACAAGAAAAATACATACATTGGAAGCCAGCGGTGATGTCTCAGGCATGCCAAGGGTAATGGTAGGGGAATCTTGTGAGAGTACTATCCTCTGTCAATGCAACATACAACCTAATTTACAGCGCCTACAGTGTAAAATGCTGAAAATACAATGTAAATTTTTTTTCCTATAGGCACTAGAAAATCATTTTCTAGCGCCTACAGGAAATACATTTCATGCTTCCATTAAAGTATAAGATGTGGGTTCTTTGATTTCATACAGAACATGGATCTATTTTATCCACCCACACAGCTAAAATGAATCAGTTACTTTCCATATGGATCTCTGTGATATTTTGATTTTATTTTTTCAATCTATGTCATTATTTTACCTTCTTAATTATCTTAAATGATTTTTATTTTTAATAAGAAATGAGTGGTCAATTTGTTTTTCTATTTTATGTGACACCTCTATTTCACTTCGCTGGATAGTGTACCTTGTTTCTCTTGGTACAACCATATTTCAATTTTGATGGTTGTGGTAAGACATAAAGGTCTAAATAGAGATATAGTTGTGGAGTTGCAAGTTAAGAGGAAAGATGGAGACAAAGAGTGGTCAAGCATAGAATGCAAGAGTCCTTAAGTGGAGGAAGAGATGAATAAATCACTATTGAAGTATGATTGAATGACGAGGATTGAATACAGTAGGTTTTGAAAAAGGATCTTCGTCATTCCATGGTGAGGTGGAATGAGTTTTCGTGAATGAAATACAAGAGGAAGTGCATAAACGTTTTGGCTGACTCAGGTGAGTATTTCAAGAAGTTTTTGGAGCAGTTATCATACTTTTGATGAATGTTGTGTGAATGGGAACACTAGGTATCATGGACATTTGTAGCAGCAGATATGTGGAGAAGGTTTAGCGAAATAGGATGAGATTGAAGAAAATACTGAAGATTAGTTGGTCTCCCTGTAAGTTGTGAAGGAAGAATAGGAAGCCTTTTTTTTATTAGATAAAGTTTCACAATTAGGACCATGTGGTTAGTGTTTTTTTTCACAAATGATAAAAAAGGTCTTGGTTCAACATGTTAAGCAATGCCAACGAAATTGGTTTTGTCAAATCTGTGGGTTGAAATCTCCATACAATAGAAGTATTTTGGTTTAATATAAATAAGGAAAAGTTGCTTTTTGTTTTTTGAAGAAGGTTATGCTCAATGAATAATAAGTTTCTGGAGAACCTCTGTTAATAATCTTTGGACATTTCAAAGATTATTAGCACAGGTTCTCCAAAAACTTATTTTTCATCATGAATTACAAATGTGAAAATCTGCATTGCAAAAAAAAAAAAGGTTATGCTTTGCAAGTTATTCTAAGTCACAAGAGCGTGCAGGTGTAGGTGTAGGTGTGGTGGATTTAGGACTCATTTGGTACAGTGCGTTGAACAACGACTTCAGA
The DNA here is from genome assembly GCA_034641835.2 of Pinus albicaulis. Taxonomy (NCBI): domain Eukaryota; kingdom Viridiplantae; phylum Streptophyta; class Pinopsida; order Pinales; family Pinaceae; genus Pinus; species Pinus albicaulis. The sequence continues at coordinate 977,689,416 of CM076572.1, forward strand.
ATGTAAAGGATATAACTATGTGTCATACTACTCATCAATAGAAACTCATGAAATGTAGAATCATGGATGTGTTAAAATTCAAACCTGTAAGAGAAGACTTTGGATCATGAATTTGGAAAAATTGGATAAGGGGAATCCACATTGTAATAAAAGAGGTAATACAAATCAAATATCCAAATATCATAGAAATTGATTCTCATTGCTATTGATTATGACAGTGCTACTTCTTGATTCCCACACATCATTTGAGTTAGTTTGTTGCCATCATCTTGTGTGTACTCGTTTATGGGATATGTGCAGTGTGTTATGCTTGTTATTCCAGGTAAACATTTAGAACTCATTTCAATCACTTTATGCTTTTTAGGCTTTAGTTGGCACTATGGTGACACTACTTTTAAACAACTCTTCCAAAGATTATAGTGTCTGAACTATTACAAACTATATTAGGGTTCCCAACAGAATGTAGTTTCATCAATGGTCTCTCAATTATGGCTCTGAAGTATACATCCAAAAAACACCCATCCATGTAATTTACAGAAACAAGAAATAATTGGCCCATGCATTTAATTCATAGAAACAAGAAATAATTGACCCATTCATGTAATTCACAGAAACAAGAAATAATTGAGTCAGTGGCAGTAGCACTTTTGTGGCAATGAGAAATCTAAGTGGCAAGGGCATGAAATTTGATATATTATGAAAAACATGAACCAAGAGCATATAAAACAAACATATAGAAGCTTCCAATATATTAAATTGTTTTGGGAAGTTGGTATACCAAAACATAACATTAGAAGAACCATAACATTAACATTAATAAAGGTTATAAAACTCCAATCTTCACATCTTTCATATTTCAGCAACCTGTGCTACTTCTGCAAGGATTTTGAGGGGGTTGTTGTCAGCCACTGCCCTCCTCACTCTTTTACCCTTTTTCTGAATTGTTTGCGATTGTTTTTCACTTTCTACTGGAAGCTCATTAATAATCAAAATTGGATCCTTCAGTTTTGGATTTAACTTGGCTTTCAACCCCAACCTCAATTAGTTTGTAGGCCTTGTTTGTGGCCTCTTACAGTATTCTGTTGCATGTTGAATTTCTGCAATTGTTTCATCTTTGTTGTTGTCTTCGACTTCTGTTTGTTGCCGTCTATGCCTACTGTTAGGGTTGTTAGCGGCTTTTTTAGCAACTTGATGACTGCTCTCGGCCTATGTAGGTAAAGCCCTTTCCTTCTTATGTTTTCTAGGAAGTGGCTGTATCATTACCCTCTCACTCGACTGTTGTGCTTGCTTCTTTAAAGCATGAAGGTACAGGATCTGAATGAGGCCATGGTGGTAGACATCATGGGGATATAAAATCTTCCTTTTCTTTGCACAGGCAACCATTTTTATTAAGCTATGATGCAAGAAATAAGGGAGATTCATCTTATTGAACCCAACCATGTGTACCAGAAATCTCATGTGATAAAGGAAGACCTTAGAGAAACGTCCATCACATGTGAAATAAAGCTGAGTCTGCCGCATTGGTTTTTCCCACTCTGGTTTTAAAATGTGAGGGTGGACCCCAACGCTCCAGTAAGGGTCATGAAAATTGTCTTTTAGGAAGAAATTCAGGTTTATCCCCTATATTGGTTTCCTTTTGAACCAGCTTTCTCCCTCAACTGCTATGTGTGTTGCTTTTGCAATGCTTTCCTCTGTTACAGGAAAGAATAGCCCTTACAACTTGTCATTATTACCATCAAAAGTATCAACGAAATCAGAAGAATGTTCCATTTTATGCCCATTGAAAAACTTAATGATCGGAAACTAGCTCACTTCGCTGAAATATGGAAATTCATCAGCACCATAAATTTCGAATGCACAAGCTCCATCTGACTCATAACGATATAGGTGCCCACTCTTGCCCATATATCACAAAAACATGAGTATTTATTAGAAATATAGTTTAACTAATGCAACAAGACAATCATAATGTGCATGAACTCTACCCGATGATGTTACATTCCAAACAAACAAACTAAAACAAATAAACACCTAACAAATATTTTAAGCTTAGTTGTTGTCTAAATATGAATATATATTTTTTATTTCAATTAATAGGTGCAATGAGTTGACAGGAGCCTTGCAATGAATGCCTTTCTTTTTGAAAATAAAAGTTTGTCTCATTCTTTTAATGAACTCATGATTGATAATTTTGGAAGTGTTAGTAAGAGGAGGAACAACAACCACCCTCTTTGTATCCAGTGCAATTGTGATGGTTATTGTGAGCATATCTAATCGTGCTCTAAGCATGGTTATAGAATAATTATAGGTTATTGATCCAAATAGTAAGTTTTGATTTTAAATTACCAGTGCAATGATAGTTTTTGGAATTTACAAGTGCATATCAGATTCCTTTCAAAAGGGGGGCTCTAGGGAGTTATATGACTTCTACTATAGGCCTCCCAAGTTAATGGAACAACAAAGCAAACATTCTAAGTGTAGAATCAATCTAAATATGAAAATATAGTTCTTATTTCAATATAATAAGTGCAATGAGATAACTAGAGAATTCCAATGGATCTCTTGGCTCCTACAAGGTAAAAGTTTGTTTGATTCTGTTGATGAACTCATGATTGAAATTTTTTGAAGTATTAGTAAGAAAAGGAAAAATGCACTCTCTTTGTATTCCCTGTGGTTGTGGTGGTTATCATGAAGAGTATATCAAATGGTGTTGAAAGTATGGTTATACAACAATTGTAGGGTACTTATATGAACAGTGAGTTTTAATTTAAAAGTACTCATATAATGATAAGACTATAGTCCTGCAATGGCGATTTATAGACTCTACAGGTGCATAGTATAGTCCATTTGAAAAGGGTACTCCCAAGAGCTACGTGACTTCTACCATAGGCCTCCCAAGTCAATGGGACAACAAAAAAATGTTATAATTGTAGGAGCTATAAAAATATGAACAAATAGTTCTTCTTTCAAACTAAAAGTGAAATGACATGAAACAACCTTAAATGAATGTCTTGGTTTCTATAGGTGAAAGTCATTTTGATGAACTCATAATCATTATTTTTGGAAGCCGCTAATGGTAGTCATGGTTGTTATCCTGAAGAGTATATGTTTTGCCTATTTAATGGAGCTCCAAGGGTGGATATAAGACAACTGTAGGTTAGTAATCTAAATAATTAGATTTAATTTGATTTTACCAATTCCATGACAATATTGTACAATGTAATCACAATCAATGCTTTGGAATCTATAGGTGCATAGTAAATTGCATTAAAAAAGGATGCTCTGAGGAGTTAATAGGATTTTTGTCACATAGAGATCAGAAATCACAAATTGACAAATCTTTCAATAAAGCGTAGTTTTCCTATGTTTCACCAAATTTCACCTTTTAATAGAGACCTGATCATTGGTCGAAAAGGAGATGATGTCCTCCAATGTAGCATGCACAAGGAAGAGACTACAAGGTGGATGGAAGGCAAAGTTCCTATTCCAAAACAGATGTCTTATCCATGGTGGTTGAAAAACCTTGAGCCCTGAATAATGTCTTATCGATTCCTACAAAATGCATAGTGAGATACTTGGTTACATGGGGAAAATAAAATTATCAACAGATTGTACACATTTCATATCTAAATAAATAGTTACGACTCTTTTTTCTAAGGAGAAAAACATATAATCTGCACTGACAAACTAGAAAAATATGTCTACATTTTAGGAAAATGAAAAGGGAAAAAAAGGTAAAAAGATACAACCCTCACAAACTAGAAAATAGATGCCAAAGAAACTAAATTGATGACCTTGCTTGCTTAGTTACAATAAATTTGTAGCTAGTTTCCAAACTTTGTATTCCATAAGTTTTCTTTAAATAAAGCATAGTTTTCATATGTTTCACCAAATTTCACCTTTTAATAGAGATTTGATCACTGGTCGAAAAGGAGATGATGTCCTCCAATGTAGCATGCACAATGAAGAGATTGCAAGGTGGATGGAAGGCAAAGTTCCTATTCCAAAACAGATGTCTTATCCATGGTGGTTGAAAAACCTTGAGCCCTGAATAATGTCTTATCGATGCCTACAAAATGCATAGTGAGATACTTGGTTACAAGGGGAAAATAAAATTATTTACAGATTGTACACATTTCTTATCTAAATAAAGGGTTACAACTCTTTTTTCTAAGGAGAAAAACATATAATCTACACTGACAAACTAGAAAAATATGTCTACATTTTAGGAAAATGAAAAGGGAAAAAAACATAAAAAGATACAACCCTCACAAACTAGAAAATAGAATGAAACAGAGAGTGTTACTAACATTTATAACACCAGTGCCATTGTATGAATGAAATAGAGGAGTGAAACAGAGTTGCCCCTTTCTCCCATATTGTTCAAAATTTATCTAGATAAACTAGAAGACTGGATTTATGAGAAAGGAGGTCATGGAGTAAATAGGTGTCAAATAGATCCTACTATATGCAAATGATGTCATTTAACAACCAAGACATTACATGGCCTACAGGAACATCTAGTAGCTTTGGAGAATTTTTACATGAAAATGGATATGAAAGTTGTCATAAGCAAGACCAAGGTTATGTTATTGCATTAAAAAAGAGATCCAACCAATCTCAAATCAACTTAAAAAATGAATCCTTGGAAATCTCCCAGAACTATAAATCCCGAGGGCTAGAGTTTAATGAAAGGTTTATTTAGGAAGCATGCACAAGGAAGAGACTACAAGGTGGATGGAAGGCAAAGTTCCTATTCCCAAATAGATGTAGGACAACGTAAATCTAGGATTGGGGTTTGATAAGCTCAATGTTACTAACATTTATAACACCAGTGCCATTGTATGAATAAGGGATATGAGGACCAAGCATATAAAAAATAGATGGACTCGGATAGAAATAATGTAAAAACACATGATGCCAACCTTTCTCTGGATAAAGATGTTTAATCTATTCAAATCTTCATATGAACCAGCAGAATGAGAACTTACTTCTGATTCCAATCTAGATGTTGAATATTTCTTTGTATATAGTTCCAGTGATGAAGAAAATCTAGATAATGATTTTTAGAAACATAGTATGAACTTGCTCTTCCTATCAAATGAAAAATAACATACAACATTCACAAATAATGCAGTTGTTGAGGCATTATAAAACATCGGCACTTTGGAGCACATAGGAGCGGTGTAAGACATCCACACTTGACATGAACCTCCATAAGGACCGGCCCCACCCATGTGGAAAAAATGTGATCAAGGTGGACAAGAACCGGTCACACCCACATCACATCCTATGAACTATTATAATTCCGATTTTTTAACCTTATGGTTAACTCTAATTATCTGATACGACCACTTAACATATGCATTGACATGGCCAATAAACTATTCTGGCCCTATCAATGTTTTCAAATCCAAATGTAGTTGTGATAAAACATTACATTTATTTTATTGTCAAACTGGGTTTAGGGATAGGGGTTAAATCTTGAGATGGAGTAAACCATATAAGAAAAAACATATTGAATAATAATTAACTATAGTTTTGAAGACATCCTTATGTATTATTAGAACGTACCAGAAACATATAGGGAAATTAGAACATATTTATATATCAGTTTATATTGTTTTTGGTTCAGCTTATGGGTAGAAGAAACAATATTTTAGCTACCATATAACTTCATTTGTTTTATCCTTGCACAATGCCATAAAATGTTAGATTATAAAGCTCATGCAATAATTTCAAGTTGTTTTGCATTGAGTTATTATTGGATGATGGTTAAGATAATCACTCAACCACTTCCTATCAAACTTTATAAGGTCTAATAAGAATTTATTAGTTCTAATATCATTTCCTTGTGTTATTTTAGATCTTATGGATTAGGGAGGTTAGTATATGTATTTTTCATATTTTATTGAATTAGTGCATGGTTGATTTTATGGAATTTTTTAAATCCTTGGAATCACGAAATGACATATATTTCCTCACATTGACTTTCTAACAATCATTAAATGATGTCAACTATGTTAGTGATTATAATGATATATATAAGAATGAGGGAATGAGTAGATAAACCAAAACTAGCTTTGAAGGTTACTTCAAATTTGGACTTGCTCCAAAAATGAGGAAGCCCTCAAAACTAAATAATAGCATTCCAATGTGTACTTTTAAGTTTTAATTTGTATATATATTGAATACATTTATACTTCCAAATCTTTGATTGCTAATATTTATCTAGGATATTTCTGTTGCACTGAATTTGCAATGGGTTTTTTATTTTTTTGACTTAAATATATTTTTTCTTGATGTATGAACAGAACCAACGTTGATCTCACTTCTCATCTCAAAGAATATCCAGCCTCTTATTAGAATATGAGAAGTTGGCAGTGTACCCCAAAACTTTGTTCCCACTGGCATTTAATCACTGTTTAAGAGACTTTCCTTTGACCACCTTTCCCATTACCAGGACCATTTCCATGTCAAGGAGGTGGCCACTCTCTCATCAACCTGCAAATACCATTTCTATTATGGAGTAGAGGGGGCAGAGTAGGAGCAGAGCAAGGTCTTGCAACAAACATACTTATACTAACAAAATTAAAAGCATTTAATCATTGTTTCAAAGACTTGCCTTTGACCACCTTTCCCATTACCAGTACCATTGCCATGTCAAGGAAGTGGCCACTCTCTAATCAGCATGCAAATACCATTCCTATTATGGAGCAGAGCAGGGGCAGAGCAGGAGCATAGCAGGGGCTTGCAACAAACATACTTATACTAACAAAATTAAAAGCTCTACTCACCTTGGCCAGAAGTATCTTTCCTGTTCCAGGAGCACCAGTCAACAGAATTACCTACAAAAAATTGTATTCTTGGGTGAAGAAAATAAGAAAAAACAATGCAATGCATTTGTTGAAAGGGCAGAAGAAGGCAATTTACAGTATGCTTAATTTTCCAAGAATTGATGACAGTGTATGTCAACATACAATACAAGACTGAGTGACATTACCTCTATTTCTCTACCTTTGACTGTTAATAATGAGTGGATGTTCTAGGACTCAGGAGTAACAATCTAGATCATTTCATTGTGTCAGTAACCAGATTAATAATATTATTAATCTATTTCCTAGCACATACCCAATGTGCATTCACTACGAAAACAGGCAGCTAGAAAGGCAGACCCTCCTCAAAGAGGCTGCATCTAATCACATTTTCATAGACTTGCCTTTGACCACCTTTCCCATTACCAGGACCATGGTTGTCTTGTTAGTTGACCACCTTTCCCATTACCATGGATGGTTGACCTCTCCATAGTTGACTTGGTGCAGTCCTAGGGCCATCTCCTAGGACTGCAAGACAAAATCCTCAAGCCTGAATTAACCTAGGCCTGAAATGGTTTTCCACCACCTACAGGAGTACTTGCGCTCCTGTAGGTGCTGGAAAATGATTTTCCATCACCTTGGAAATTGATTGTCCATCACCTACAGTAGTAATAGTGCTCCTATAGACCTTGAAAAATGATTTTCTAGCACGTACAGGAGTACTTGTGCTCCTGTAGGTGCTGGAAAATTATTTTCCAACACCTTGGAAATTGATTTTCCAGCACCTACAACAGTACTAGTGCTCTTGTAGATGCTGGAAAATGATTTTCCAACACCTATAGTGCAGGAGCAAGAAAATGATTTTCCAGCACCTTGGAAATTGATTTCCCAACACCTACAACAGTACTAGTGCTCCTGTAGGTGCTGGAAAATGATTTTCCAACACCTTGGAAATTGATTTTCCAGCACCTACAGGAGTACTAGAAATCATTTTCCACTACATAATTTCATGGAGATGCAATTACTATATTTCATGTTGTATATGTACAAATCACCTTCTCATCATTTCCAGCTCCCTAATATGTTTTCACATTTTTTTATAGGTAGTCATCCAGCATGGAAAAGAAATGGAAGTCAGTCATGGCTCTTGAAGTGCAAGACCCAAAAGACAAACTCATTTTTTCTAGTAAATATTTAGTTTGGGCTGAAATCTACAAAGAAGACATGAATATTGACCGTGTTGCAAAAATTCCCAAAGAAAGAGTTAATGATTTTAAAAAAGGAGAGGAATTGAATCCAGATGCTCCATGTTCCTTCCTGCATCTACAAAGAAAATTTCCGAGCACAAGAGCCTTACAGTATGAGCTGTAAGTATTTTAGAACTACATTGTTTGGATGTTGATATTAAATATGCTTTATATTTACCAGATTTGTTGACATTCCTATAATTTCTTTTGTAGTTATCATTGCTCATATGGTCTAGCTGACAAGAGAGAAGAATGGAAAAGCAAAGCAAGGAAGTCATATGCTAAAAAGAGGGGATGTCAATGCCATTTTATTGTAAAGATTATGGTTCAGGATCCCAACATAGCAGTAATAACATACAATTAGTATGATCATGAAGATGGGCAAGGATGGCCTTGTCATGGAAAAGACAACACTTTAACTGATGATGTTACTCAGAGAAAGCCAAGACTTTCGAAGGACATGATTTATTATTTAGAAATTTGTTATTTTCTTCAACTGCCAATTGACTCTGTTTGTAAAATACATATAAAGAAATATCTTGACATAGATGCTACATCCAGAGATACAGATTTCTTATTACGCAGAAAAGACGTTGTAAACATTTATAATCGTCTGATGAAAGAAAGTTATCAATTGCATACCAAAGATTAAATGAGTGTGAATCTTTGGTATCAAAGAAACCAGGATATTTTCTTCTTCTACCAGAAGCCCAATGGTGCAGACATCCCTTTTATAGCTGGAATACAAACAAAATAGATGTTGGAAACTATGGTCAAGTTATCCCACAATAGTTTGATAGCCATGGACTCAACATTCAGTACAAATAAATATGGGGTGAGTTTTTTTTCCAATGATTGCTTCAATAAAATCATTTATGTTAAAATTAACTTCATTTTATTTAATATGACAGTATCAGTTGTACACGCTTGTGGTATTTGATGAGCAACAAAGCGGGGTACCAGTTACCTGGGTGGTGATGTCACGTAATACATCACAAGATATAGCAGTATGGCTGGAGAGGCTCATGCTTAGGTTTTTTTAGGTTCGTCCTGATTAGAGGGTCAACGCCTTCATGGTTGATGATGCTATGGCTAAAATCATTGCTTTGAGGTAAAATCAATATTATTATTTGACATTTCTAATTACATTCGTCTTAAGAATTTCTCACTCAAAATGAATTAAATGTCGCAGGAGAATCACGTAATGTGAAGTGATCCTGTGTATTTGGCATGTAAGGAGGGCATGGCTCAAGAATGTTAATCGCTTGGTTAGCAGCTCAAAGAAAGAAAAAGATATGTTCAATGAACTTGGCCATATCATGAAAGATTGTTGTGCTGATGAAGTGGATGATGCAATCAATGCTTTTTTCATCAAATACGCAACTGAGCAGAAGTTTTTGGACTATTTCTACAAGACTTGGATTGCTGGTGACAAGATTCATAAGTTTTCATAATATTCCTTCTATGTTGTATGTTTGTTATTTATGTTGAACAACTTATATTTACTAATTGACCCTTTCCATGTAGCCATGTGAGTTAAAGGTTGCAGATATTTTCCTCACGCAAACCAGGAGACAAATAATGCCGTGGAATCGTACCACGGTTATTTGAAGTCAATATTTCTATGTGATAAGCGAAAGAAATGTTCTCGTAGAATGGATTGACTATTCTACACTCTCCTAAAAAATTTTGAGCCATGTTATCAATTCAAGGCAATTTTGAGAAAAGAAGGATATTATAACAACCACAAGAAACAGATGTAGCTTGAATCATCAATGGAAAAGGCTAGAAGAATTCCAGACAGTGATTGCAGGCCTCATGAGAGCATATCTCATGCTTATTGGGTAAGGAGTCAAAGCAAAGTTGAAAAGGAATATCTTGTCATTTTTCATCGCAAAAATTTTATCACTTGTGATTTTCCATGGTCTATTTGGGGGAACATTTGCAAGCATTCTATAAAGGTAGGTTGGTTTTATTCCTCCTTGATGGATTTAGACCCTTTATTGGATTTTCATACCACACCTAATGCATTGAATGCCCCTTTTGAGATAAATCATGAAATTTCAGCCTTCATCTGGATACTATGCACAACTAATATTGAAGATGGAAATATTTGAAGACTTTCCTTACGTTGTGTTGAGAAGGTGATGGCTATATAGACCTGATTTAGAATAGTATATCTAAACAAAACCAAAACAAAGGGCCAATTCATACGAATAAAAAATTTGTGGATGATATTTTAAATTTCAACGTGCTCATTCTACGATAGTATGACCCCGATGTGTAAGTATGTCGGAAGCCAAAAAAAAATGTCGCCTTCAACAATAACTTACATAAACATATAAATAAACAATTTAAAATTCATTAAAAATAAATTTAAACTATATAAACTTAAAATATGAAGAGGTTTACTAACATTCAAAAAAGTGATATGGTAAATAAATAAAATATGGTAAATAAGTAAAAATATAAATAAACCATAGGTATGGTAAATAATTAAAACCTCTTTTTATATTAGTAAAGAGGTATGGTAAATAAATAAAAATATAAATAAACTAGAGGTATGGTAAATAAATAAAACTGATTTTCATATTTACTCAATAAACCACCTTATATTTACAAAAACTCAAAAAAAGGTTTTATTTAGGTGAAGCCTATGAGACAAATTATTAATAATACCATGGGCCAAATACGACAAATTATTAATAATACCATGGGCAAATACCATGGGCCAAATAACATATTTATAAAAGAGGTATGGTAAATAAATAAATATAAAAAGGTATAAAGAGATAAGGTAAATAAATAAAAATATATCAAATACAATTAGAAATAAACATCTAATTATATATGAATTATAAGGGTCAAATACCATGGACCAAATTATTATTAATACCATGCCAAAAAATAGTTATTAACCCTAAAATTAATATTAAAATATTAATATTATTAAATTTAATATGTTTAGATTAATACAATATTAAATTTATTATATTGTAATATATATTAATATATCATGATATATGATAGAGGTGGAGAAATAGGAGGAGTGACAAGGGAGATATGGAGATAAATTGAAGGAGAAGGGAGAAGAGAAATGAAGAGACAAAGAGGGAGAAGAGTGAGAGAGTTAGAGAAGGGTAAGAGAGAGATAGGGAGACATAAAGATGGAGGTGGGAGAGAGATAAGGAGAGAGGGAGGGAGAAGGAGAGAGGAATGGAGGGTAGGGAGTGAGAGAGAGAGAAAGAAGGGGGAAGGGAGAGGGAGGTAGGAGAGAAAGGGAGAGAGAGAAAGGATGAGAGGAGGAGAGAAGGAGGGATAGAGAGATGGAGTTGGAGGCAGAGTGAGGAAAAGAAGAAGAAATACATAGAGAGGGAGTGACAAGGGAGATATGGAGAGAGAGTGTGTATGATTATGGGTGAGATAAAGATACATAGGAGTGATGTACACAAGTAGCGAGAGAAGGAGAAAGGGGGAGTGATGGAGACAAGGGGGGAGAGAAGGATAAAGGGAGAGAAATAGTAAGATAGTTGGAGAGTGAGATAGAGTCATGGAGAGAGAGAGAGGATTGGAGGGATAGATAGAGAGAAAAGAAAGAGGGGGTTGGGGGTCAAATAGAAGGAGCGAGTGAGGAATGAAGAGAGAGAGGAAAGTGATGGGGCAGAAGGAAGGTTGTGAGTGGAAGGAGAGAGAGGATGGGGAGAGATAAAGGAGTGGGAGATAGGGAGAGAGAGGAAAGGAAAAGGAGGGGACTTGAAAGAGGGAGACGGGGGGAGGGAGAGAGGGAGGGATAGAAATATGGATTTGGAGGAGGATGGATTGAGACTAGCATGGAGAGAGAGAGAGAGAGATGGGGGAAGAGAAAGGGAGGTAGGAGAGAGGGAGAGAGAGGGAAGGAAAAGAGAGGGGACTTGAAAGAGAGGGAGAGATATATAGATATATATGGAGGGATATATAGATATATATGGTGGAGAGAAGGAAGAAGATTTATTGTCGTAGATGCATTGATTTCGGTGTTGATGGTGATTTCTAATCCTATTTGATTTCTTGCACTAGATGAATTTATTTTGGTGTAGATGTTGATTTCTAATGATATTTGATTACTTACACTAGATGGATTGATTTTAATGTACATGATTTCTAATCCTATTTGATTGCTTGCACTAAATGCATTAATTTCAGTGTAGATGATGATTTCTAATCCTATTTGATTGATTTCACTAGATGCATTAATTTTAATGTAGATTTTGATTTTTGGTTATATTTGATTTCTTGCACTAGATGAAATGATTTCAATGTAGATTATTTTTAATCCTATTTGATTGCTTGCACTGAATGCATTGATTTCAGTGTAGATGGTGATTTATAATCCTATTTGATTTCTTTCACTAAATGCCTTGATTTTAGTGTAGATGGTGATTTCTAATCTTATTTGATTGCTTGCACTAGATGCATTAATTTCAATGTAGATTTTGATCTCTAATTATCTTTGATTGCTTGCACTAAATACATTGATTTAAATGTAGATTATTTAACTAAATGCATTGATTTAAATGTAGATGATTTATAATCTTATTTGATTTCTTGCACTAAATGCATTTATTTCAGTGTAGATGGTGATTTCTAATCCTATTTGATTGCTTGCACTAGATGCATTGATTTCAGTGTAGATGTTGGTTTTAAATCCTATTTTCCTACTTGCACTAGACTCATTTATTTGAGTGTAGATGTTGATTTCTAATCATATTTGATTACTTGCATTAGATGCACTGATTTTAGTGTAGATTTTGTTTTCTATTATTATTTGATTTCTTGCATTAGTTGCATTGATTTCAGTGTATATGTTGATTTCTAATTTGATGTAATTGGATGTATGATGGTACATTAATTTTAAAGTCATTGGATTAATAGTGTGTGTGCAATGATTTCAGTGTAAGCAAAAAAAATTATTGACAATGTACATTGATTTTTGTGTTATAGTAATTCAACCTATTAATATTGGAGAGCAAGAGAGACAAGGTATGATGTTTACTACAACAGCTCGAGCTAAATATTTAAATGGTTTACGATTCCAATTGTCCTTTTCAAATAACCAATATGAAAATATGACAAAACTAACATGGGTGAAAATAAGAATAGTAGAAGAAAATAGTTTGAAATTGATCACAATGAAGACTATTCGTAATTGACTACATTCTTATTATTCACAGTTTCTATCATTAAATATTATTACATTGTCACTTTGCATTCAAAATTTTATTTCATCATTAAAGTTATTTTACAATATTTATCATCTCAACAAACTGAGGTAACTAATAAAATTTAAAATTAAAATGACTCAATAAATCTCAGACATATTTAACATATTTAAAATGGTTATGTTAATATTAGATGTATTTACATATTATTGATAAAATTAAGCATATGTTCCTCATATTATTGATAGATTTTCCTTGGTTGCACACGACTGAAACCAACCTAGATCCATCTTAACTCCGGATCTATCAAGCGAGAGGGATCAAATATCTCTAGGTGAAAACATCTCTCGAGGTTTTGCACTCAAAAAAGAGGTTTTATTTTCAAGAGATTTGATCCCTCTCGGCACTTAATGAGTCAGGCTGAATAAATCCCAATTTAGTATGTGTGTATAGGTTATAGATTCACCCGTGGTTTGGGTGCTTATGAGTCATCCTTGAAGAGGAAGAAGAGTCTCCTTAGTCCAAAAAAAACAAATAAAAGGAAAAGGAATGTCACCTTGAATATTGATTTGAATGTCTCTACATCCGAAGATGAACCATTTCAGTTTCCACACCTCAACAAGTGTGGTTTTCCTCCCTCCAACAATGCTTCCTCTAGTGTTCCAAGTAAGTTCTATAGGGAGACGATATCAGTATGTTTAGATCAAATTGGTGATCTTCCAAGTTTGTTGCAATGTTTATATCGCTTTGTTGATTTTTCAAGTTTGTTGCAATGTCTTTGATCTTTGCTATTTCTTTTAGCTTAATGTAGTGTTGTAACGTTTACAGGGCCGCAGCATCCAATTAATGTGATTACAGATGAAGGATGTACACAGACCCACAATCAACCTTTTGATCACATGATTCAAGGTACATTTGACGAGATTCCTAATTGATCTACTATATAATCTGATGCATCTATTATTTGACATGTTATTTTTTTCTCTGATGGAAATTGTGTTGTCATCTTACAAACCTAACCTAGTTAGAGTGTTAGGCCCCCTACGCGAACAATATTAGATCGCGACATCACGAAAATTGGTGAATTTTTCTTGTTCATTTTGTTAATGTAGTGGATGAATGTTTGCAGGGCTGGAGAGTCCAATTAATGTGATTTCAGATGAAGGATGTTCAAAGACACACTATAACTATTTTTATCAGATGAGTCAAGGTGCTTAGGATGAGACTTTTAATTGATCTACTATGTATTCTGATGCATTTATTATTTCACATCTTATTATCTTCTCTGATGAAAAATGCATTGTCATGTTACAGACACAACAACTTCTTCAATGGGTCCCCCTCTATCCGAAGATGATTGGGTCACTAACATCACAGAACTTGGAGAAAATGCACAAATTAGCTTTAAAAAAAATGTGATATAAACTGCAACTTTTTGTTTATTGTTCGACATACCGATATTTATGTGATGAATGTCATTCCAGTTTTGATGCTATGTTGGTGAGGATTCATGGTGGAGTGGCCAGCTTTGGTTACATGTGATTCCTAGTGTGGAGGACTTTGTTGTTAGGGTTATATTGGTTTCCCTAGCTAGGGTTATGAGAGCTTAAAATTATTCCAGCTTCTGATAAGCTGCAAGTATGTACATGTACTTCATTTTTTCTTTATAAATGAAAAGAGAACATCAGGAATTCGATGATGCAATTAATGGATATTTGTGGTTTACTTTTAAATGTTATGTTGGAAAACAGTAAATTTGCTTGATAGTACTATAATACATAGGCACATCATTGGAGTAGCAGAATTGGCATGCTTTCTGCAAATGCCTCAAACTGTTTTGTGATTTCAAATTTCACTGCAACATTTTTATCTCCATCCTTTGATCAAATGTGTTTGAGGAGAATGAAACATTAGATGGTGGAGAAGATTAATTGAATATATCAAAGTGGTTTGGGAATTCAAATGCTTTTTCGGCACAATTTTATCTCCATTATCTGATCAAATATGTAAAGAGATTGAGCCGACAAGTTTATCTCCATCCTTCAATCATTTACTTCCAGAGATTGGATTGTGGAGAATGTTAATTCAGAACATCACTTTCTTTATTCATATATATACTACATGAGAAATAATAGTGATTTAATCTTCAACTGATACATTGAATCCATACGCAAATTTGGTCAGTCTTCATCTCCAAATAAAGACAACACCCACTACACCATTGTCTATCTAAGATTCACATGTCATGGCAGTTTTGCAGGGTAAATCTCATGTGTTTTTCATAACTAAATACAAGTCAAATCTAATGTGTTTTTCATAACTAAATACTCAATAGCACATTTCGTTGGCATCATTTATCATTATTTGCTTGTTGTTGATGATGATGGCCAAATTGTTGCTGTTGTGGATGTTTTACTTGTTGCTGCTACTGCAAAGCCATTGAGTTGTAGAAATCCATATTCATGTTCATGTTCATGGATTGTGCAAAAGACAAAGGGGCCACCAACATACCTCTTCAAATTTTTTCCATTACATATAAAATCACTATTAAATATCTCAGATTATTTTGACACTGAATTCTATTAACCATTGTGACTAAGAGGCAGACTAACTAGGATGACTATATGACTTATTAGCCACAATTTTCCATGTGACTTTTAAGAAACAACTGTAATCTGTTCTGGAAACACTGAGCTCATCATATTTCAGGCATTGATAAGAAAATTTATGATACAGAGACCACATTCCTGAATGAATACAGTGGAACAACTCAAATAGAATAGTGTGTGGTAGGAAGGCATTGTTTGTCTGGTTAGATTGAGCCTTTGTAGCTTTCTGCATGCAGATTAGCTTCATGAACAGGTGAGCAGGTGCTGCCTTATTGGAGCCACTCCCTATTGATGTTGTTTCAAATTGAGCTGACCATATGTGACTTTAAAATGCAAGTTTTGTAATTGATGTGATACAAAAGAGATCAAAATCTGTGATAAAACTTTACATGAGAATTGAACAGTTGACTTGCATTTGACATTGTGGGTTTCATTATTATGTATTGTTGCAATGCTTTGAATGCAGCACATCAGTTAGAGTTATTTATATAGAATTGTTGAATGGAGCACAGGGTTAATTATATAGAATTGTTGAGTTGCTTGATTAGATAGAAGTGCTGAATGAGTAGAGGGTTAATTATATAGAATTGTTGAGCTGCTTTGCTTAGTTTTTTGATTATATAGAATTCCTACTATAGAGTGTCAAATTTGTTTTTAAGTTCTATTTTTACTATTCTGAAAATTATCCATGTTAATCTATCATGTATTATATCCCAAGGAAGTAAAAACAAAAACAAATTTTACCCAACAGAAAAAATGGCAAAATAACACAAAAGAAAATAATTATGCCCTAAAAAAGATTCATGTATTATATCGCAAACCATCCAAAAATTACAATCGGTTCTTCTCTAATGAGAGAACCATGCCATCATAGCCCCAAGGAAAATTATAAGAATAACACAGCCACATATTTGAGAGTTATCCTGATGATGATTGATGACTTCACTTGCAATAAACCATGATCCGGTGTCATCTCTAACACCTGCATCTACACTTGACATTCCTGCCACCAGTATATCAGTGGACATCCTATGAATGTCTGCAAGCCATTGTATGCTGAAAGATTTAAATTGAGAGCTCCACATTATTGCTTCCTTGTATAGGGGTTTTAAATTTTCTTTTCAAACTTCAAAGATGCCATTGAGCTGATTGCAGATGAGTTGCGAGTTCATGTAAATTGCAATATCATTCACAACATTGTTTTTTGCCTCTTTTAAGCCCTCAATAAGGGCGATATAGTAGGCTTCATCATTAGTTGTCCTCCCGTGTAGATCTATGTTTTTGTGCACGATATGATTTTGCGCCGGATTGTAAAGCACATATTTAACCGTGGCTTGTCCAGGATTTGGACAACAGGAAACTTTGATACACAATGTCCACTTTTCGACCATTGTCCACACTTAAAAAACCTACAACATAAAAAAACAATAAATTAATATCAAACATGTATGCATTTATATCAGATTCAATCTATAAAATCAAGGCACCTTGCACACATGAACACACTTCCTAACTTTACCAAAGTTGTAGGGCACCTCACTTCCTTGAATAAAATCAAAATTAGGTTTGTTCAAATGTCCAATCAAGGTTTGGAAAAGACAGGTTTGTTCAGAAAAGAAAAGCATGAGATACTTGGAATGATGCAGAATCAAAATTTAGAGTAGATGAGATTGGAAGTTTGAGTAGAGGATTGTGTGTCATTTCATCTATTCTTCCTTTTCATTCTAGCCATTCCAAGATTTTCATTCTACCCATTCCAACCATTAATTTCAGGTGTTCCTCTATTCTATTCTTAGAACTGAGATGAGATGTTCTGTTTTCTATTCTGTTCAACTCGTGTGCAATTTTCCTCCTTAACAACCTTTTGTAGCTAAACATCATGCAAGTCTTCTTCTAAGAATGTTTCTATCTATGTAAGCATTTTTCTTTCCCTCTATTCTACACCTATAGCATGCAATCATTTGACAATGTTCCTTGAATCAATGTCAGGCATATTCAACTTGAAGAAAATACTCAAGATGGGAAGGTTGCAGAATGTCTAATCTTCAATTTATACACTGGATGCAAATGACCTAAACATATATATTGTGATAATGTGCACAATGCATGTTTACTATCACAGAAAAAAAAAATAATGGGTTATGAGCATAACTCCTATCCAACTTAGACTGAACTAAGTCAAAAGCTCTTTTCCTATTGGAAAAGTAAACCCTCTACCATAATCTAGGTATTTTTTATACTGGTCATGTGCTTGGCACTTAACCTACATGAATAAGTGAATCATTTTGCTGACAAACCTTTGAAATTTTTGTCTTCCCACATGCTACCACGTGATGTAACTGTCCCATTGAAGTTTACAATGTTTGACTCTTTTGGTGCAACACATTCCATGCGCCATCTCTTGGCTATGGAAATGAGAAAATCCTGTATTTTCGTATGTGAAAAGTGGTAAGAAAAGAAACCCAGCTTCAAAAATGTTGTGCTACATAGACAGTTTTATCAACTCTAATTTTCATTTTAATTATTTTAACATGGAAGGTTGATTTTCATTTTAATCATTTTAACATAGAATGTGAATGGAATGCTAAAAAATTTGACTATATTGAATAAGAAAATAACCTTTCTCACAAATAATTTTCCTGTCAATTCCATCCCTGCTCATAAAGAGAGCCTTGTTCCCATATATTTCACTGAGGTGAACACCATGATCAGAGCTCCACATCGGCAATTTGAGGACTAAACACTAGATAGGCAGGTCATGATCATTGTGTGAGACACTGAATTGAAGACATTGGGAACTTCCAATGTCATGGTTCACTCTTCATAACTATACAAACCCGTCACATTAATATTTACATAGACATCAAAACACTGAAATGGATACTGCTAGCTCCTTACTCTATACTCTCAAACCATAAAATAGTTCCACACTTCCAGTGGGCAGAGGGCAAAGGTTATACACCGTGTTGCACTATGCACAATACATGTCAGAGTTTTGCACTTGGAAAACCTAAGCACCATATAAACATATTATGGTGATTTTGTCCAGATTTGTTTGAATTTATGAGAAATGGAATGAGGACTCCTTGGTCATTCAGGGTATAGCCTCATAAGTTTTTATAAAATAGGAGATTTCAAGTGGTGCGAGGATAAAATTAAGAAATGGTCACATCCTATGGTGCACCATCCAAGTACTAGAAAGTCTGGACCATGATATATAGACTATTTCCTTGCTCGGAGTTTTAATTCTCTTTCTGTGTTATTGCTTTTGCAAGGGAAATTTTCTACTTGGTTGCTATTTTGCTAACTTATAAGATTGCTATATTCAAGATTACTCATTGCAATAGCATTTTATTTTTTTTCAATTTTTTCTCCTCCTGGCCAGTCAGATATAATGCAATGAAGCTAAACTATAAGGTGTGGCATGACAGGTATGGGATTGGATGGCGAGGTGGGAAATGGAATGGAAACAAAACATTTCGTAAGCAGCAACATAAGCTTATAGGGTTGAAAAATACTAAACAATGGCGGTTTTTGAGAAAACCTTTTTCAAGATTAAGACCTTTTGAAGCCAAGGTAGGGGAGTCTGGAATCACACATATGAATGCTTCAAATACTCAACAAACACAGCTATCCTGATCAGCTATCCTTGTATTTGTTTTGAAATTTGTGGTATTTCCTCCAACATCCTTGGTCATTCAGGGTATAGCCACATAATTTTTTACTAGCCATTATTTTTCTAAAGAATTTAAATATCCATATCATGGAAACAATTTTCTTTAAGATGTTCAACAGGGCTCTCTTCTGGGTACTAGCTTTGGTTTATTTGGACAGTTATCCCTTCAGTTCATACTCCCACACCCTTTATCCTAAATTTTATTTTCCATTGAAAAACGGAATGACCTTTAAAATGCGAAAATTGTTTGTGGCTTGGTAAACTAAAGTGCCAGAAAATTGCACACTGCAATGAAACATCATAGTTTCACAATGCATACATTTTTCAGCTACATAGCACTCATGTCAGACATGTCAGACTTTCACACTAGAAAAAAACTAAGCACCCTATAAAGATGTTATGTTGGTTGTGTACAGATTGTAGATTTATAAATGGGATGACAAACATAAAAATTTCCAATACATTTCGAGTTCTCGGACCAACATCTGTAGCGAGAAACATGTTTTTTTTCACTGTAGGCGTTGGAAAAATTATTTTCCGATGCCTACGAAGCATTAAATGTTTATGCAAATATCATAAAAAGATTAATACACAAATATGTTTCATATTATAATTCTGCTACCACTCATCCTCACAACTTCAACTCTTATTTATGCAGCTCTCCTTGGAACAATGGATAAATACCTCTCCATGAGGCTCCTCCTCCAACAATGA
This sequence comes from Pinus albicaulis, assembly GCA_034641835.2. Classification (NCBI taxonomy): domain Eukaryota; kingdom Viridiplantae; phylum Streptophyta; class Pinopsida; order Pinales; family Pinaceae; genus Pinus; species Pinus albicaulis. The sequence goes on from CM076572.1 coordinate 977,709,675, forward strand.
TTTATAACACAACACTCAGCAATGTTGCAATTCACCACAACCACTTATACTGACTCCTAATTGTGGCATATATCTCTATTAAACATCCTATTATACATCCTATCACAGCTAATTTTCAGTCGAGTTCTGATTTCATTATGCACTTATACAACACCTTTAAAAAAGCCTCCATCTGCGATAGTCTGCCAAAGGCTACTTTATCAACCAAATGCTTATTAAAAAACAAAAGTCCTTTATATTCATAATCAAAACCCTATCCTATAAAAAGCTATAATTTAAAAATATAATTTAACCTTAATCACTACCCATTAATATGTTGAACAACGATAATTGCTACTTATGCCATAAATCTTTATAAAAAAAACCAGTGAAATAGAACTCATTTTCTAAGACAAAAAAACTAATCATGGAAATTTTAAATAAAAATGGAAGAAATAACACCAATTCTAGAGGAAGACGAGTTTTTCAAACAACATGCATGCTACCCAATGCGATTTTGACTGGAAGGTGGTTTCACATAGGTGCCTTTATGTAATCCACTAAGGCCATTTCATCAAAGGTCTGTAGATTAAATATGTTAAAAAAGTATGATTGAATTGTTCATGAAAATTCCACCGCTAGATGCCTACATATAGTGTTTGTCAAAGTTCTGTGGATGAAGAAGGGATGGTGGAGATTTGAAAAATCTAATAGGCCGACTCCAAAACCGAGGATTTCTGTGGTATGTGTTTGTGTTTTATAAGCAGCATTTCTCTTCGAGGAGATGACCACCGTCTTCCAAGTTTCTCATAAAAAGCAAGGGAGAGAAGACAATTGGAATGGAGGTTTGGCTCTGCCAGACACGAAGCGAATGAATAGTGGATTAACAAAGGTGAAAGACAGTGATCTCATGGCCTTGCTCAACGATATCGATAATTTGGAGGCTTAAATTCGAAGAAGGTGAATAGAATGAATGCGAATTTTAAAACAGGGGCAAAAGTAGAAGTTGAGCTCTGAATATTAAAACTTTGCGGAGTAACATTTACCTCTACTCCTCAGACTGAACTGTAATATTGTAACGAGCTGAGCTGCTGAGCTGATTCGGAGTGGAGCTTCTTGGGACGGAGCCGAGTTGCTTGGGTCGCAGTGAATATTTGCGAATGACGGGAATCGTGAGGTTATTACCTCAAATTTCAAAATTCAAATTTTATGTGCCTGTGGAGTGGTGGTGTCGTGGGGGTGTCGGGTGGGGAAGAGCGGCCCAAGGGAGAAGGGTAGCGAGTGGGGTCGCGCTGCCATTTCCCGTCACAAATCACCAGAAGGGACAATATCATCGTCGTCCTTTGTGAACTAGAGCTAGAGTACTGTTGATTGCGGGGTCCACCATTGAGCCAGAGAAGGGAGGGGTTCGCTGGAGGGGCTGATCAGGGAGCTGTCATCAGCTCCCGATTCTTCAAACAGAAATATTCCTCGATTATGTTATGTATATTTATTTCGGATATCATATTTTTTAACATTTAATTTATTCAAAATATTTTGAGTACAGACCCATAGTTATATATGTATAGGAAATTAGAGCAAATAGGTGATTGAAGAAAATTTTAATTTTTAAAGAAAAAATTGTAAGTACCTTCCAACTAAGATAAAAATACAATATTCTTTCAGTGACAACTGAATTATTGTAGTTTTACATTGTTTTAAGAAGGTCCTTGGGAGTCCTTCAAAGCCTGAGTTGTCTGTGTTGCTTGACTTTGGTGCAGCGAAAAATAGGTACAATTTCTATAAAAAGTTGTGTGAAAACATTTTTTTGGCTTTCCTTTCGTTGTGGGTCCAGTGGTGAGTCTCCACTGAGGTTAAATTTCAAGAAAATAAACCTGCACGTCAGTTTTCACACCTTTACACTCTTCTAGTTTCAAAAGAAATATTTAAAATAAACCTGCACGTCAGTTTTCACACCTTTACAGTTACAAAAGAAATATTGTGACGACTTTATAATTTTTTAACGGTAATTGATAGACAAATCATTCAAACAATTTCACCAAAGTTATTGTAAACATTTTCCAGGCCACCAGTAAAGTTAGAATTTCTAAATAAACCTGCACGTGAGCTTTCACACATTCATAGTTACAAAGGAAACATTTAAAGATTTTACAAATTTTTAATCATATTTGACGCACAAATTACTCAAAATTCGCCAGGCCCTGTACTACGGTAGAAAGCATGGGTGCCAAATTCGGCCTAATCGGGCGAAAAATCTAAATGTTCTGCAATTCTCGTTCAATTCAAATCGAACTGTTCATAAAATTTGATCCAGTTTATTGAAAGGAAGCGTATGCTGGAACATCGAGTGGTAGGATGGAGCGAGAAAATATTTGGTAAGGGTAAGGTCAGTTATGTGGATTTAATGGTTATGGGTTCAAAACTAGAAGAGGTAGAGTATGTATATCTTGCAGTCAAATATCAACCCTTATTCACAAACAAAAATGTCTATTATATGAAATTGATATACCTTAAAATTCGATAATAATAATAATATAATTCCAAATAAATTTATTAAATTTTAAAACGTAATCTTTTTCCATTTAATTTTTTTACGTCAAATTATTTCTTTATTTCCAAACTTTGAAATGTCGGTTGTGATTTCAAAAGGTTTGTTTATAAAATTCACCATTGTGATACGGTGACTTTAAAGTTTTCAATACTTTGTTTTAAGACAAAAAGATATGGTGATTTTAGACATTTTATAACACAAAAAAATCTTAATTGTGTCTCCTATCTTCTTAGAATTAAATAAATTGATATGGCTGGCAGAATTCATCATCATCAACTACTATTTATTTTGACACATTATATTGCCTTTAAGATTAATCATCATCAAATTTTTTTTCCTCCGGTTAAAGACTACCACGCTACACCCACCGTGGTCGGAGGGGTGGCCCTGTACGAGTGAATCGATAGCAATGACTAAAAATTTCCCGATACTTTCGTTCGTTTCTTTGACTGGCACCCAGCCACTCCACCGTGGAAAAATAGGCCATTCACATGCCTTCTTTCTTTCCTATATAAATGTGCGCAGGTGGCCCTGAAATGATAAAACTGACTAAAATTACTCGTATATTCCACACAAAGGTGTATGCTTTCACTGCACACACAAATTACATCAACATTACTCTAATATATAGAGTTTCTCAGATTTAACTTATTCCTAAGTTAGAAGGAGAGGTTGAGAGAATTTCTCAACCATTACAAACCAACATCTCAAATATAAAATGTAAGCATTAATTCCAACATCCCCTCTTAATGCTTACATTACATAAATTTATTGAAAACAGAATCAATCTTTAACTTTTCAGTATAGGCTCCATCATGTTGCCTCATAACCCTCATAAAAGTGTAGTCAGCAAGTTGGATTCCAGAGTTTGACTCCTGAACTCCCAAATCAAAGACCTCCCAAAGTCAATCACTGGACAGCATCCCAAGCTGCCGCATAACCTCATTAGAAGACCACTCTACCTCTTCAACGAATGAGGGATCTTTCCCTAGATCCACAACTGCCATACTATCTAGACAACCATCCATATTGAACCTTACTTCTACTCAATCGCTGGCTTAAGACACATAGCTGAATTGCTAGTCATCTATGGACGAGTTCCCATCCACCGAAATACATAGGTGCTAATCGTTGTACTCACCAGTTATCTAGGAAAACTGTCTAGATACAGAATGTATCTAGATTCAACCATTACATCATAACCTTTTTATCTCTTTTTATCTGATTTTGAAAATTCATCCTCACTTAATTTAATGGAATAAAACACACAAGCGGTTCCCAAAGAGACACATATGGAGAGTATTAAAAAATGAAACCCTTAACAATCCAATCCAATTTCTACGAGACTCCAACATTGAAACGACGATTCTGACACAAACCCTAAATCGAGATCAAATTCACAATTTCTGCGTCTTGCAAGGAAGCGTGCCACATTCGGCGTGAGAGCCACGGTGATCGGTATCCTTACAGGCAATAAAGCTTTATTACAGACAACTACAAGTGCCAATAAAGAATGGTATATTGCAATTTCTTTTACGCGGGATTGGCATGTCCACGAATATACAAAAAAAAAAAACATAATCAGAGATTGTTTTCAACGAGGAAGAGACAGAGGGCAATATGGTCAGGATCAATCCAAACTGAAGCTTCGATCAAGTATTTGGATGCTCTATCGTACGCTTTGGGTTGAGAAACTAGAAATCATTACGAGATGCACTAGATCATGAAGCACAGGTTGAATCATACAGCCACTCACACATCTTCCAGCATATGCATAACACAATACGTGGCATCCAGTGGTTCCATCATCCCCATTAACCACTCCAGCAAAAACTACAACCTTTTGCATAAAACATGTGACATGGGTGGATTTGGTCCTATTTACAAGGGGATCCTCGCTGATGGAAGAGAAATTGCAATGAAGAAAATTGTCTATGAAATCAAAGTAAGGAAAAACAGAATTCAGGAATGAAGTGAATATTGTGGCATGATCTCTTGAGTCAGTCGAAGAACATGGGGTGTCCACTTAAACTACTGTAGCCTCCACGCTAATAGCCTTACCACATAATCAACGCCTATTCTAAAAACAAAATTTTTTACACTCTCTCTGCCCCTCGGCTTTCCCATAAAGGGATAGCCTAGATAGGCACTGATACCATGATAAAACTGACTAAAATTACTCATATATTCCACACAAGGGTGTATGCTTTCAATACACATACACACATTACATCAAGATTACTCTAATATATAGATTTTCTCAGATCTAACATATTCCTAAGTTAGAAAGAGAGGTTGAGAGAATTTCTCAACCATCACAAACCAACATCTCAAATATAGGATGTAAGCGTTAATTCCAAAAAAACACACAACTCACAGGTTTTGAAACACTTTGTGGTTACAGAGAAGAGATGGATTTTCTAGTCGTATTATTGCTTCTGTGTATGGATTTGCCTGCAGCGTCGCCTATTAATTTCTCAACCCCCAACCCATATTGGAAATATGCTGAGTATGAGGAGATAAGCGGTGGATTAAATTCGGTGCAGCATCGTCATTCTGAATCTGAACGCGTGTTGGAGGAAGGTGAATTCATGTTATCATCAATGGACACCCATGAGAAAAAGGAACTCCATGCTCTCTTGTCATTCAGAATGGCATCACAAGGGATCCAGCTGACTTACTCTCCAACTGGACGGCGCAAAATTCTGAGAATATATGCTCCTCCTGGTATGGCATTCGCTGCAGACCCCATACCAAGAGAGTCGTGTCCATTGACTTCTCCTTTTCTTGGTTGGAAGGTACCCTTTCACACTCTCTCGGCAATCTCTCACTTTTGCACACTTTCAATGTTTCTAATAACGTATTCACTGGAGGAATTCCACCCCAGTTTGGTCAGCTTAAAGCCTTGCGAGCACTTGACCTCAGCTATAATTCGTTGAACGGTTCTATTCCCGTTGAGTTGGGCCTGCTGCACAAACTAGAGTATCTGGATCTCAGCGGCAATCACTTCTCTGGCGAAATACCACTTCAGTTCGGTAATTTGACACAGCTTACACAATTACGCATTTCTGGTCGTGGTATTTCTGATTTTATTCCTTCTCAAATAAGGAGGCTTCCCCTCTCCCCTGTTTCTGCTAAGAAAACCCTCATAGGGAGCATACAACCCATAGCCAATTTGACCAAGTTAACTTACTTAGATCTATCTCATAACAATCTCATTAACATACCTGACTCCATTGCCAGTTGACCAGGTTAACCTATTTAGATTTATCTTATAATAATATCATTAACATTCCTGAAAGCATTACTAATTTGACCAAGTTGACACATTTAGATCTGTCTTTCAATAATCTCACTAAATTACCAGAAAGCATTGCTAATTTGGACAACTTAACATTCTTATATCTCTCTAAAAATAGACTTACTAACAACATCTTTAAAACTATTCTCAATTTGACTCACTTGACTGAATTATATCTTTCTTCAACCATGTTAACGGGGAACATTCCTATAGCACTTTTTAATTTAAGTCAATTGATTGCACTAGGTTTGAGTAATAATAAACTCACAGGGGGCATTCCTAAAGACATTGTCAAATTAAATAAGCTTAGATTCCTATATCTAGCCAACAATAATCTCAGTGGGCCATTTCCAAGAGCTATAATAAAGCTTCAATCATTGCAGCATTTATATTTGGATTCAAACAATTTCATTGGTCATATCCCATATAACATAGGTGAATTAAAAGCTCTTCAATTTCTACACATAGCTAATAATAGTTTTTTTGGCAATATTCCTGATAGTATTACCACTTTAGCTTCACTTATTGGTTTATCTCTATCAGGAAACAATTTAAATGGTCCTATTCCTTCTATGTGCATCAACACTTCTTTATTGTTTTTTTTAGCTCATTCTAACAACTTTTATGGGACTCCACCATCATCTTTGGCCAATTGTACGAAGCTTCAAATATTAGATTTAAGGAAAAATAGATTCACTGGAAGGCTTCCTTCATTCTTTGCAAATTTCAGTGAATTGAGAATTTTAAGCCTGGGTTTTAATAATCTTCATGGTAATATTCCTCAATGGATCACAAATTTTACCAACTTGGTTGTGTTGGATTTATCCAACAATAGATTCAATGGAAGAATACCACATGATCTCGAAAAACTTCAAGGATTTAGAAAAAATGATGTTTTCGGAGTGAATACCGTGTATACTAATCAAATTGAAGAATACATAAAAGGGAGAGAGTATAATTTAGTTTATGACTCATATAAAAATGGAATATTTGATTTGTCTAGCAATAATCTTACAGGGGAGATTCCTCTAAGCATAGGAAGTATGAATAACTTGAGGCTCCTAAATCTATCTAGAAACCAACTAGAAGGAAAAATACCTCCAAGTCTTAGTGAGATATTTATTTTGGAGCAAATGGACTTGTCCAAAAATATTTTGATTGGAACAATTCCTCCTCAACTCTCTACATTATCATTTTTGGCTTACTTAGATGTTTCTTCTAATAACCTTTGTGGGCCAATCCCAATAGGAACACAATTTTACACTTTTAATAAGCCTTCATTTCAAAGGAATAAGTGCTTATGTGGGTTTCCTCTACCACCATGCTATGAGAAGGATAAGCCAAAGAAGACCCTTGGTGGAGGCGATGGTAGTGACAGTGATACTAAAAGCGGATGGTGGAGTCATCTAGATGAAAAAGTGTCTTTAATAGCATTAACAATGGGAGTGGGAATTGGATTTGGGGGTGTCGTTGCTATGTTCATTTTTTGGGACAAAGCAAGGCATTGGTTGCTTGTTTTTCCTCCCAGCAACACACATAGACACTTTTATGGCCTCTACCGATTGGCTACATAGCTCAATAATGCTTATCAAATGATTCAATATCTTAATATATGTAATGTCACTAAAGGATATAGTATTTGAATGTCATTTTTTTTATATGCCTTGCCATATTAGTAAATGCAATGCCATTGAATCATACAATGTTTAAATGCTGAAAAATATTCTTTATAAAACAATGTAAAACTAGTGTAAATTCATTTTAACTCTAATTCTATGTTAATTTATATTTATTAAATGATTAGATGTCAATATATGTCATTCTAGCATGTATCTATCATGAGATTGCTCTTGATTTATATAAATGATTTATACCAATACACAATGAAAAATCATAAACTTTTTTTATTAATACCTTACATACTCTTTTCCAATACTTTGATCAATAATTAGTGTGTTCATTTTCCAACTTATTACTGCAACCATTATAAAATATATAATTTGTAAGTTAAAATGTATTTGTGTTGAAAAAGTTTGGATTGTATTTGAATGATATGCACATGGATTTTGTAGCATAACAAGGTTGCAAAGCTAGCGTTCTTTGGGGCTTAGTTTTATTTTTTTTGAGACAAAGCAAGGCATTGGTTACTTTTTTTTCCTCCCAACAATACACAAACACTTTAATGGGCTCTACTGATTGGCTACATAGCTCAATAATGTTTATCTAATGCTTTAATATCTTAATGTAATATCACTAAAAGATTTAATATTTAAATTCCATTTTTTTATATGCCTCGCCATATTAGTAAATGCAATGCCATTGAATGGTACAATGTTTAAATGTGGAAATAAATTCTTCATAAAAAAACATAAAACTAGTGTAAATTCATTTTAACTATAGTTCTATGTTAATTCATATTTATTAAATGATTAGATGTTAATGTATGACATTTAGCATGTATCTATCATGAGATTACTCTTGGTTTATATAAATAATTTATACTAATACACAATGAAAAATCATAAACATTTTTTTGTCATACATTACACACTCTCTTTCAGATCCATAACTAGTGTGCTCATTTTCCAACTTATTACCGCAACCATTATGAAACAAATAATTTTTAAGTTAAAATGTATTTGTATTGAAAAAGTTTGGATTGCATTTGAATGATATGCACATGGATTTTATAGCATAGCAAGGTTGCAAATTTAGTGTTCTTTGGGGCTTACTTTAATTGTTAAACTTTGAAAGATATGAATCAACTTCTGCATTTGAACAAGGGCTACAGAGTAACTACTCTCGCTTAGCTCTCCAAGACCTATAACAATACACATAATTGATTTAATTTTCCTTGAAATCTAGATTTTAAGTTCTAATGGTGAAGTTTCAATTTCAAGTTCTAACGGTGACATTTTTTTTATAGAGGAAAGATTCTTATTGCTATTGCTAATATTAATAATGTTATTAGTATTAGTATTATAATTATTTTTAATATCTATATTATTATTTTTATTAATGTTACTTTGGTTATTGTTGTTAATGTTAGTTATATTATTGTTATAATCACCATTGTGAATAATATTATTAATATTGTTTATTATTAAATTATTATTAGAATCTTTATTGATAATAATATTATTACTATTATTTATTACTAAATTATTATTATACGAATGAAGTTCTTATTAAGATCCCTATTATTATTATTATTATTATTATTATGAAAAATGGCATTGACCTATCCTCTTTGAATTTTGATTCCCCTGTTTTCCATCTTCTTAATAAAGGGTTGAATTTTGCCTTGGCCCCTAAGAAGATTCCCATTGATGACATTATCTGCAACATAGAGCATGGAATCAAGGATCTTCCTGATAATATTAAAGAAACTATTAGGTAGGATTGCTCCATTGTTCTTAGGACGTAAAGCATCTCAGAAATAATTTGAGCAAGCCTGAGTTTCTTACCCTTAAATCCCTTAGAGGCAACCCTAAAATTGTCATTCTTAAGGTTGAGAATGGTGGTGCAATTATCATTATGGATAAATCTGACTATGTCAGAAAAATGGTTGACCATATTTCCAATAGTGGTAGTTGTGTTAAGTTTAAAAAGAATCCCCTTAAATCTATTTCTAAGGGGGTTTCCCTCGCCATGAAGTCTGATCCCTCTATTAATCCTCTCTCGAGGAATATTATTGAGAGTAATCCCCTCACCCCTAGGATTTATGGCCTTCCTAAGATTCATAAGCTTGGGCCCCCTTTAAGACTTATTGTTAACAAAATAGGTGGACCCTCTTATCATCTGGCTAAATTCTTAGCTCGTAAGCTTAAACCCCTTGTGGGTCTTACTCATTATTATGTTAAGGACTCAACTTCTTTTATCAAAGAATGAAAAGACATGAGGCTTGCGCCTATGGATTTATTTGTCAGCTTCGATATTGTCTCCTTATTTACCAAAATCCCCATCCCTGAAGCCATTGATGTCATTAGGAGGATCTCGTCCCAAAACACTTTTAAATTAGTTGGCCTTTGGCTCACCTCGACTTTTTTTTTTCAGTTTCCAAGGTGAGTTCTATGAGAAAACTTGCGGTGTTCCCATGGGTTCCCCTCTTTCCCCTATAGTTTCTAAATTTTTTATGGAGGATTTTGAAATGAAGGCCTTGGCCTCAGCTCAATTTCGCCCGAAGAAGTGGAATAGGTTCATGGATGATACCTGTGTCATATGGCCCCATGGTCGCAAGAAGTTAGATTTGTTTCTTGATCACCTGAATTCCCAGTCAAATTACATCAAATTCGTGATGGAAGTGGATGTGGATGGTTGTCTTCCCTTCTTAGATATTATTCTCTCTAGAAAGGATGATGGTTCTATATCTCACCGAGTTTTTCGCAAAGAAAACTCACACTGAACAATATCTTCATGTTGATTCTCATCATTTTCCAGCTCAAAAATTTGGTGTTCTTTGCACTTTGGCTACTCGTGCTCTTAGAATTTCTGATGATAGCCACTTGGAATCAGAGAAATTCCATCTTCTTGATGTGTTTGACAAGAATGGGTATAGTAGATCTCAAGGTCTTAAGGCCTTTCAAAAAGCCTCTAAAGGCTTAAGAGACAAGTATACTTGGATGGATTCTATCTCTAAGGTTAATCTTTCGTTTTTCCAAGGGACGATGGAAAAAATTTCCCATGTCCCAAGGAGAAATAATGTCTCCTATTTGTTCTAACCTCTTTTTACTATCAAGAATTCTCTCGGATCTGTCAAGGATCCTATAGACCCAAAGGACTTGAAAGGGGTTTATATGGTTCCCTGTTCCTGTGGTACTCCATATATTAGAGAAACTAGTCGATCCCTTAGACAGAGAATCCATAAGCATGCTGCAGACATTAGGCACAATCGGTCCCACACTTCTACTCTTGTGGAACATGTTGAAAAATTGTGTCACCATGTATGCATTGAAGACTCCAAAGTCATTGCTAAGGTGGATCATTTCCATCATAGGAAGTTGAGGGAGGGTATTGAAATTGAGAGGCATCCTAAGAATATCAACAGAGATGATGGGTGGAAATTAAGTAAGAGTTGGACTCCGACCCTCTCCAGGTGATTTCTCCCACTTATGTTGGATTCCTTTCGCCTTTTGTCTTTATTTCTTTCTTCTCTCTTTGATTTTATTCTCGTCCCTTTGTTTTTAAAATTTCTTCTTTTATCTTTATCCTTTAGTTCACTTTTTCTTTGGTTAGTGTTTTTATTTAATTTTCATTATGCTATATATTATCCCTTTAATTATATTATAATAATGATTCTTAACTTTTTATTATATATATATATATATATATACCATTTCTCCACTTATTAAATTATTCATTTTTAAATGATTCTAGATTATTTATTAGTATTTTTTAATAATATTTCTTAAAAACTTTTAATATTATAACTTATTAACTAACCATGTCAAATGACGGCTAGTTTTAACAGTTACCACTCGACAATTTATTCAATGAGATCGGTTTCCTTCTTCACCTTGTCCTGAGGATGAACCACATTAGATGGTTCATTAGGGGAACTTTGAGGTCTAAAATGGGCCTCCTAAGGAAATTCTAAAATAATAATGGAAATAATAAAATAAGATTTGATTACTTCATCAAATTTTAGAGGCAAAAAAGAAAAAACTAATTTTTCAATTCGTATTTTCAACTTATCTCCCAAAGTGTTTACTCAAATTTTGAGTGGGAGTACTCGTTGGATGCAATCTTTAATTCCTCATCCAAGGAATAACCATGTTTTATACTTTCGATGGATTCTGCTATATGAAAAATGAGAAATACATGAAAAACGTGATTGCAATCACGTTTTTCCACGTATTTCTCATTTTTCGTGTAGCAGGGTCCATCGAAAGTATGCAACATGGGTACTCCTTGGATGAGGAATTAATTTTTTCATCCAACGAGTACTCTTGCTCAAAATTTGATTAAACACTTTGGGAGATAAGTTGAAAATATGAGTTGAAAAAATAGTTTTATTATTTTATTATTTTTTAATCTTTTTACCCTTTTACTTAAAAAATGGTGAATTATCCCCCATGGTTGACATCATCATCTTGAATCCTATTGGTCCTTATAAAATTTATTTTGGTTGTACATTTTTCTTAGGAGGCCCATTTTGGAGCTCAAAATTCCCCTAATGCGAAACATTGACCAAATCCTAAAGATGTGATTAATCTGAAATACATTTATCTAATGTTTAATTTTTTAGTGCCAATTGTCGCTGAATAATAGGCTACGATAATCATTATTTTGGAAACACCTTCATTTTAGCATATCAACCATATCATTGTCATTTGATTAGTCAACGATTACCTTTATTTTGTTTTTGAATCATCGTTGAAGAAAAATTTGTCAACGCTTTTCAAAAAAATAAAACGAACACCTTAAATAAATATTTCAAGTTCCTGAAGTTTTAATCTCGAATCTCAAATTGTGATAACAAGAAGTAGTATAATATCCCAAGAAAATACATTTGCGACTCTTGGAACCCAATTATTTGCACTGATGTTTATGAATCAATGCATATCATAGAGAACAAAAAACTCTAAAATGTTGAATAGTAGGAAGAGGATTATACCACATTTCATAAGGATACTTATTATTGATAAAAAAAAAAGAGACAATGATTGTGAATATAGGTTGCATAAATTACTACTTCTCCCCAAAAAATTAACTTAAAATTCTTATAAAACATCATTGATCTCACCATATTTAGCAAAGTTTTGTTCGTATGTTACCATTATGCTACGGATTATAAGGAATTATAGTTTGATGTTTGATTTCATTTTCTTGTAAATAATTCTCAAAAGAATGAGATGTGTATTCACCACAATTATTAGATCGTAAAGTGCCAACTTTAAGTTGTGTTTCATTTTTAATCAATAAATGAAAATTTTAAAAGTTTCAAAAACTTATGCTTTGTCTTTCAACAGATAAACCCAATGCATCCTTGAGTAGTCCTCAATAAAAGTCAGCATATAATTATTACCATTATCAGATGGAATAGGAATAGGACCACATAAATTAGAATGTATGAGTCCTGACTTTATTTGTTTCCTAATATGTGTGAGAGACATTGAATTTATTTGAAATCAAGGAATGTAAAGAACATAATGTAAAACACAGTCAACAAGTACTGGTATTTTCAATTGAACATATCTGATTCCCGAAGGATTTGCTTGTGATTTATCAACAAAATAAACTACTTCGCCAATATTATCACTCAAAGTTTCAAAAAAATCTCTTCTAAAGGTTATATGACAAGTGGCTCCAATATCCAATACCCAACAATCTCTCCAATCTGATAAAGTAGTACTAAAGACATTATTTATATTGAATTTTCAATGTACAACAATATAGTGAGCATATTTTGGTGGTTTTCCTTTGTCTATAGGTGGTTGTTTCTCCTGGTCTAATTCTTTCTTCTCATTAATCGTTTCCCAATAAGTGTGATAATTAGGGGAAGTAGCCCAAGTTTACCACATATATAAAATTTATTATTTTGTTTTATGATTTCTAGCTTTGAATGGGAGTCTTAAGTCTTTTAACTTCTTTAATACTTAAAATGTTATGGGGCTAAGAAGAATATGGAGACTTACCTCTTTTTTTATTGATGTTGAAATAAAGGCATATGCCCTTTTATCTTTATTCCTCCAAATTTTAAGTTTTTTTCCTCTTCTGGATGCTTTGGTTCATTATGATACTTTCCTTCATAAATAACTTCCCATAAATCGTTAAAAATAAGAGTATTCTTCATTTTCCATAACTACTCTTGGTAATTCACTTTTCCCACTCATAAAAATGCCTACTATAGAGATTAATGAATTCATATTTATGGTAATGTTTGGAAACAAGCTACTAAACCTTCATCAAAATTATTTAAAAGCATGAAATCATAAAATTTCAAGAATGTATTTCATCCATGTATTATTAAAACCAAAACTATCGATAACATAGGCAAGAACCTCTAATGAACTAATTTGAAACCAAAATGTATGCAAGGACCTCCAAAATAATTCGAAATGCAAATTTTAAACACAACTTATATGCATCATCCATCTACTCTCCCTCGTAATCACAAGACACATCAAAAACTTAAACTATAAAATAAACAATATACGATCCAAACCTTCTCACAAATTTTCTCGTAATTTACAAAATAAGCCCTTATTCCATACACATACTGGATCCAAATAGCCAACCGCTCACTGGTCAAACAATGAAGGTCCAAACTTCGAAACCCTTGATTTTTGTTGGTCACAATTGTTGAGTGGTGGCTTGAAATTTCCACTGGAGAAAGATGATATGATTCCTTTCCTCTTAAAAAACCACCCAATGTTTCGCCGAAGGGGGTCGTAACTCTAGGTGTGTGTAAAAAATATTCAATCTAAATTTCTGAGATGCTAAATGAAAACAAGGACAATTTTTTTTCATAATCAAACCTGTAACAAAATTTTCTCATAATCAAACCTTGAACGGTTGTAATAAACCTCCTCCGTGCCACTTCAAATGTGTTAAAAATTTTAAGACAAGGGGAAATACATTTCCTCAACACACAAAGTTTACATAGAGTTGCGGAGAGGTCTTAAATGAAAGGATTTAGTTGCAGAAATTAAATCATATGAGTCCTCTTTTCAATATAGAGTGGAAGAGATTAAAACATGTTGACTTGCGCAACAATAATGGAGCAAATAAATCAAACAATTTTACTCACGGTGAAACAGAGTAAAACAGAGTGTTGTAGTAAGAACGATAAGTGAAAATTATAGAACTATATCGCGACTAAAAAAAATTTATATTATGAATTCAAAACATGAAATACATTCACATATGGAGGTAACAGCTCCTTCACCAGTAAAACAAGGCTTCTTACTGAGATTTACATTCACCAAGGGTTGCAGAGTAACACAAAGTAAAACCTGTAACTGTTGTTTTCACGCGCCCACCAAAATTTTCTCCATGATTTTCTCCCCTTATCATTCCAAACTTACATCTACCACATTACATATAACCTATTCTTGCATGTAAAATCAAAACATATATATCTAAGATATTTAATTCATGATAGACAAAAATTAATACACACGATGGGCGAACATGAATTTCTGAATTTTACAAAGTTTGCGTGAAGTAAATAACACTTGCGGATTAAATTTTTGCCCACACGATTACAGAATAGGTAAAATTTACTCTGCTCAGAACTTGTCCTTCTCTGCAAACTCAATCTGCAACCTGCAAAACATTTACTGTGGTATGGTTGTTGTCAAAAAATTAAACGTGGTATTTGTGATTAATTTTCCAACACCCCCCCTTAATCGCAACTGCCGACATTGACCATTCCCAAACAATATTTGAGATAAACAAGTTTTTCACGTGCCAATGGATTTGTGAAGATGTCTACAGATTGTTCTTCTGGCCTGCAATGCTGTAACATAACCTCACCATTGTTAACTAATTCTCTTATGAAATGATATTTAGAATCAATGTGATTTTTCCTCTTGTGAAAAACATAATTCTTTGATAGTGCATATGCTGAATTGTTGTCATAGAAAATAGTGGTTGCTCCATCTTGTTTATGTTATAAATCCCACAACATCCTTCTCATACAAACAGTTTGACACGTTGTTGCTATTGTGGCGACATACTCAACTTCTCTTTTTGACAATGACACTATTGATTTCTTCTTGGAAGCCTATGAAATGGCTCCTGAACCCAAATGTAAAACATATCCTGACGTGCTCTTTCTGTCATCAACACTTCCTACCCAATCACTGTCACTGTAACCAACCAGCCTAAAATCATCTGTTGCGCTGAGTACAAAATGCCATACTCCTTTGTCCCATTGACATACTTTAAAATTATTTTCGTTGCTTTCCAATGTGTCTCTTTGGGTGTCTCCATGAACCTTGACACCAAACTCACTACATACATTATATCGGGCCTAATTGCGGTCAAATACATTAGGTTGCCCACCATACTTTTGTATAATGTCAGATTGACATTGTTGATGCAATCTTCCTTGCTCAACTTCAATCCCATGACTGTTGGAGTTGGTGTTAGCTTTATTTTATACATATTAAACCTCTCTAACAATGTCTGCAAAATACTTTGCTTGAGACATAAAAATTCCATTTTTTGTTTGCTTCACTTATATGCCCAAAAAATATCTTAAGAACCCCAATTCAGTCATTTCAAACTCATTTTTCATGACTTATTTGAATTCAAGAATGAGGAAATCATCACTCCCTGTAAATATCAAATCATCTACATACAAAATGATAATAAGAAGCTTACCGCCAATTTCTTTGATGTAGAGAGTAGGCTCACTGTCGCATTTGTAGAACCCATTGTCCATCAAGTAAGCATCTATCCTACTATTACATGCACACGATGCTTGCTTCAGCCCATAAATAGCTTTCTGCAACCTACACACCTTTTCTTCTTGGCGTTCTATCTCATAACCAGGAGATTGTGTAACATACACCTCCTCTCTCAGTACTCCATTCAAGAAAGCTGATTTTACATCCACTTGATACACTTTCCATTTATGGTGCACGACAATCGACAAAACTATACATGCACTAACTCCATCGTCGCAACTAGCACAAATTTTTTCGCATAATCTCTTCCATATTGCTATTTGTATCCTTTGACAACTAGCCTTGCTTTATACCTTTCAATATTGCCTTCAAATGTTGCTCTTGGTCTTATAGACTCACTTCACTCCAATGACCTCTTTTCCTTGCGAAAGGTGCACGAACTCCCATGTTTCATTCTTTTCTATTGTTATTATTTCTTCATTCATTTCCGCAACCTAGTTCTCTTCTTTGAATGCATCTTCAAAGTGTATTGGGTCATCTACATGACAAAATAATGAAATTAAATAATTCATACCAGCGTTGCTATCAACTTCATCTTGCTCATAAATTTCATTTAAATTTCTGAATGTTGGTCTTCTTATTCTTCTTTGACGGGCTTGGTGTGCTTTGGCAGAGTGATGGAGTTTGGATCTTTATGGAGTTCTTGGAGAAAGGAGAACTTTCTTGGTTGTCACAACATTGTCCTATTATTTTTTGTGGTGTCACATGTTGACTTCTTTGTTGAGCTTGTGTAGGTGAAGGAGGAGTCACGTTGAGGAATTACTTAACGTAGTCCAATTCCTCTTTGTTTTCATGTGACATACATGTCTTCACATTGTCTGTTTCTCTAAACTTACATCCCATGCTTAGTGCTTCTATGAATTGAACATCTCTTGATTATGAATTTATTGGTTGATGGATTGTAGAGGCTTGTATGCCTTGGATTCATCGTGTATCCAACTAAATATACATTTCTCCCCCTTGCTATCCAAATTCTTCCTCACACTACAAGGAAAGACCCTACGAGTGGATGTTTTGAGGAACCACAAAGAAAAATACCCCATACATCCGTTTCTAGTGGAGGTTACTAGAGGAGGTTGGTGGGCGGAGGGTTTTGTGGATGTTTTCCTATCGGTGCTCTTATCGTTACAATTTGCCCTGGTGCTCTAAAAAAAAGAACGCACTGGTGCGGACAAAATCATTGGCACACCGGACACTGTGCACTCCATACACACACACTCGGTGCGTCATAATATAATAGAGCACCGGTGCCTCATAGCTTCGTTAATAGGTGAATTATAAACCACCAAACACCAACTTCGAAACCACAGTGCGGTAAGAAAAGCGCCGTTGCATCATAAGAAACGCGCCAAAACACAAACCAACTAGTGTGTTTGTAGCAAACAGTACCGGTGTGCCTATAAACAATGCGCACCGGTAAAGGGTTAAACTAAAAAAATATTTACGACAAACAACTCGGATTTTTCAGTTTTTCAGTGCTCTTGAGCTATCAATTGTTGGTGCGTACGATACCACAAAACGCACCGGTGTGCACCCAACATTGGCACACCAGACAGCGTGCACGAAGTACACACACTTCCAAGGCGTCCAATTACTATAACACACCGAGGCATCAATACTCTTCTACGTCGGTGGATCATAAAACACCACTCCAAAACAAGAACGAGTCGGTGCATTCTTCTCTAATAGCACAGGTGCGCTCGAAATCACACGCACTAAAATAACGTTATATAAAAAAAAATAAAGCCAAAAAACTGGTGCTTTGCGACTATTATGCATCGGTGCTTTACAATTACGCCGCCCCGGTGCATCATCAAATTTTTGCGTTGAAACTGAAACATCTCGGTGCGGTTTTGTTTAACAGCACTGGTGCGCTTAGAAAACCTCGTGCACCAAAACAAGGTTAATTAAAAAAAGTTACGGCCAAAAAACTTCATTATTCACTTTCTTTAGTGCTCTAGAGCTCTCAAGCCTCGGTGCTATTTCCTTATTTATGAGTCGCCCTGATATCAGTGCTCTCATAACACCCATTACACGCACTACTGCTCTACATTGGCCACCAATCTCTAGCTTGCATTTTGAAAAACAGTGGGAAAATTTTATTTTCCAAATTTTACAGCCAATATGCCTCCTCAACGGCAAAATGTAAAAGTATTTTTCTAGTTTTTATATAGTTAAGCCTTTTGATAGATTAGAAATTGAAATAAACTTAAAAATAACCATTAAAAAAAAAATTGTCGCGCGGTGTGCCGACTGATACCTTGCATCGAATTTTGAGTGCTACGGTAAATTTATAAGCGTACCAGCCCTAAGTCTTATGTTGCTCACACCATTTACGGAAGCCGTGCTGGAAGGCACCCCGAATAATTTTAAACTAAAAATAAAAAATAAAAAAGGCGGTGCGCTCATTTATCCATATGCACTTTTGACCCGTGATCACGGTGCAATGCATTGGCTGCATTTCCATCTGTTTATGTCATCACCGCGCATTTGTATTCGAGAAATTGATGGTGTGGCGGGAAAAATACCATGCTTGTCAACTATGTCATTGTCATGAAGTCGGTGCGGTACGACTATGCCTATTTGGGCGTATATTTCGGTCGACTGCTTGCTATTGAATTATGTACGATCCACGGTGCTTGAAAAATAGACATCGGCATCAAATCTGTGCGGTCTATTTCATTAGGGGCCGAGGGACGAGTGTGCTAAAATATTAGAAGTGCCACCGATACCGGTGCGTATTGTTTTATGGAGCTGCCAAACTTGTATGTTTTTTTTTTTTTTAATTATATGTATATTTATAAATACATTTATGTTTTAATAAAAAAAATTATTTAATATGGCAATGATTAAGAGAGAACAGGAACAATAGCAGCAACAACAAGCAGAACAATATGACATGATTCGCCAATGGGAGGCGAGAGAGAGGGAGAGAGATGGATGCCCTCGCCCTATTACTGCAGATACCCAGGAGATCCTTAAGCAAGTAGGCCTCCTCAAGTTCTATGAGGAGACTATTTCCGACCTAAAGGCCCATAGTGTGCTTTTGAGACATCTTATCGGCAGGTGGAATGCCCACCGACAGAATTTTCAGGTTGGTCTTGACCAGTGGTACACACCCACTGAGGAGGACATTTATTTTATTACAGGACTATCGAGGAGAGGGGTGGATTTTCCCTCATTCCCAGACGTGCCACCTGGTTTGTAGTAGGGAGTCAGTTAGTTTATTCCCAGAGATACATTGGAGCACATGTACTATCTCCTTCAGAGTTTCAGGTACCTGGAGGTCAATTACGTATAGCTGCTTTTGGTAGACAGGATGTGGAGTGCCTCTCTATTATCGCTTCGATCATTTCGCACAACACCAGTGACGGGCAACACATTAGTTGCTCGCTTTTATATTACGTTGATTCTTTAATACAACAACCACGACTTTTCAGGTGGTCTGCCATTTTTTTGCAACAATTTTGTACAACCTTAGATAGATTTCGTGCTCATGCACAAGGGAGGGTCAACTTCCCTTTTGCTTCAGAGTTGTTTTGTTTATTTTTTGAGAGGTTTCCAGAGATGAGACCTAGTTTTGTTTGACAGCCTCGTAGGCCGATGTTCAAGGCCCGGATGCGCATGTGGGGGCAAATGATTCCCAAGAGCGGAGACAATATGTTTCCAGCGAGGATATCACATGATTCGATGGACTTACTATCCAGCGTTGGCGGGCAGCATCCCTTCATAATGGTCCCATGTCCTTATGCTGGACTAGATTGGCGAGTGTGTCCCAACATCCTCTTCACTCCTGATGAGCCGCCAGATGATAGAGGTAATATTACTGTTTTATTTATATTTATTCTAACATGTTCTTTAACTTGTTTTTATTAAATTGTGTAATGAAATTGTCTAATTATTGTTGTGTACTTGTATATATTTTGCATACATTGGCTCTTTTGATGGCGATGAGATGTCGGATCCACCACATGATTCAGGTTTCAATCCTGATGATTAAAATCTAGAGATGGATGATGCGTCGGAGGGTGAGACCAGTGGCACAACAGAGAGACGCGTTGATCCTCATGCGCCTCATGGTGCACCGGTACCGCCTTTTTCTAGGCATGGTCGACCTAAGACAAGATACCGGATGGAGTTGGGCAGCCAACTCTGTGGATTGATTTTAGATGTGGGCATCAGGCTCGCTCATTACAGAGAGTTACAGGACGATGATAGATTGTTACAAATGTGGGGAGCCATGCCGCATGACATGTACGGCCAAATGCGGCATGTCGTAGGAGCTACAACAGCTGTTACGTGATTGAGGAGGATTGTCCGTAGCTATAGGCATAGTCAAGCTGCGGCACGTGATGGACAGTCTGCCAGCAGCAACTCAGATGCATCTCATGATCGTTCACCTCGCGGTGCGCCTAATAAGCAACATGAGGCTCCACTGCCAACATCTGACACTATTCATCATGGAGATGAGGCTGGACCATCGACCACGTCTAGTCAGCAGCCTGCAGCATCCATCATGAGTACTAGTCACAATCATCATGTGCAGGCTGGACCATCGACCACCGAGGCTGCAGTACTATTGACTGAGAAGGCCGCCTCCACTACTACTATGCCTCATATTGATCATGTTGTACTACCACCAGCAGATGCATCCATCAGTACTAGTGATCATCATGATCATGAGCAGGCTAGTCGACCATCGACTGTCGAGGTTGCACCCAGATTTACTAAGCAGGCCGCATCCACTTCTACTAGTGTTATTTATCATGTTGTTATACTACCACCAATGCCTGATCCATGACATGATTTATATTACAGTTGTATATTTTTAACATTATTCAGTTATATATATATATATATATATATGGTTCATGTATTTTATGTTCATGTTGCAGTTGTACTTAATTTTCATGTTGATGATCATCATGATGTGGCGCATATTGTTAGTCATGTTAGATATGTTCATTTAATGTTTAGCTTACAGATAGATGTGTATATGTGATAGGCGCATGAGTTATTTGACATTATATTGAGATGTATATTTGATGTTTGTGTTGTGATGATGTTAATATATAATGTTAATTTGATGTTAATTGAATGTGTTTATTAGTTGAATATGATGTTTGTACGATGGTTATCATGATCGTGATGATGTTTATTAATTAATTTAATATATTATTAAATGACCATGATATTTATTAAATATTATGTTGTGAATGTAATTGTAATTTAAATTTTAATTCTATGTAAAATTGTAAAATTGTATTTGTACTAATTGTAATTTTAAGTGTAATTGTATGTAAAATATTTATTAATGTAAAATTTTAATTGTAATTGTAATATTTAATTTATTCTGAAATGATTGTAATTGTATATATGAAAAATTGTAAAATTGTAAATGTAATTGTATTTGTAACTGTAATTTTAATTGAATTGTCTGTAAAATATTTGTAAAATTGTAATTGTAATTGTAAATGTAATTATATGTAAAATTGTAAATGTAATTGTATGTAAAATTAAAATTGTAATTCTAATTCTAATCGTAATTCATGTATGTGAAATTAA
This sequence comes from Pinus albicaulis, assembly GCA_034641835.2. NCBI lineage: Eukaryota > Viridiplantae > Streptophyta > Pinopsida > Pinales > Pinaceae > Pinus > Pinus albicaulis. The sequence goes on from CM076572.1 coordinate 977,731,489, forward strand.
TGTAAAATTGTAATTGTAATTTTAATTCTATTTGTAATTGTAATTTTAATTAATGTAATTGTATGTAAAATTTTAATTCTATTAATGTGAAAATTTTAATTTTATTAATGTGAAATGATTTTATTAAAATATTTAAATTTGTAAATTTGAAAATAATTGTAAAATAACAAATCTAGAATAATACGAATTTTTGTAACATAAAGTTTAGAAAATAATGAAAATAAATTCATGTACTTTATAATTATCATTATTTTATTATGATCTTACATACAAAAAAAAAAAAAAACTTTAAAAAGTCCAGTGCGCTTATCATCCTAACAGGCCCCGGTGCATCGTATTAATACAACGCGCCGGTGCGTCACATTTCCGCACATCGGAAACGAATAAGCGCAAATAAAAAAAGGCAACTCTATTTTGTTTAAGTTAAAAAAAAGCGCCAATTTGAAAAATGGGCAGTAAATTATTTTCAAAAATCTAATTTGATAAAATAATTCTTTAAATACTAAACACTTTTCATTATTTCACTATTTTTATCTTAAGAATTTCCAATCGATTTTTTGGGAAAGCACGAGAGACGCGTGGATGGAAAAATTGGATGAACAGAAGTATTCAGACAATCAGAAACCAAAACTCTGGTGACTCAAACCCTTTATCATAGAATTTCAAACCATTTCGTGATTAAATTTAATTCTTTTTTTTACTTTTTTCTACAGTTTTTTTATTTTTTCCTATAGTTTTATCCATTTTTAACCTGAACCCTTCATTTTTATTTTTATTTTGCCCTTTCTTCTCCCTATTTCTGTGATTTCAGAATTAGGGTTTTTCATTTTAGATTGACATCCAAACCACGGGACGACTTGCATATTCGGATCCCAATCCATTCGGCCATTGCGTGAATTTTTTTAAAAATGGATTTTTCTTTATCGATGCGCCCTGCGTATTGTTGGGAAAAATACTGAGAGGGGGGGGGTGAATCAGTATTTACAGCATATTCAAAACTTTTTACTTTTCTTTACTTCAAAACCCATACGCTACTTTCCTGAAGAAGACTCGCGTATATACGCGGATACCCTTTATTAAACTCGCGTATACACAGAGAACTAATTATGTCATTAATTCTTCACTTAAACCATTCCATCATTTATTCATCGGATATTCAATAAACAGTAAACATGTTCAGTAAGAACAGAATAAACCATCACACAAAGCATCACACATGAACACCAGGATTTTTAGGTGGAAACCCAAGTCGGGAGAAAACCACCGCTGCAGTTGCTCAGCCTTCAATATTTTATTATAGAGAAAACATCTTACGACATATGTGCTGGCGCAGACTTGACCAGCACGCAGGCACCCACCTGCGCTCGTTTACCAGCCTCTCCTGGAAGGGAGCTCCAACCCCCTGACTCGTTTACCGGCCTCTCCTGGAAGGGAGCTACGACCCCCTGATCTCGTTTACCAGCCTCTCCTGGAAGGGAGCTACAACCCCCTGACTGAAGGCTACAACCCTCAGCACCCCTTCGGACCACGTTTCATCAATTTTCACACTGGATCCAACAACTTCAATAGAACAATACTTGTAGGCCACGTTTCATCATATTTTCAGATTGGACCCTCTTCATACATTTAAGCTCAATCATACAACCAAACTGATGCAGACAACTCAGAACAGTAGAATACAGATAGCAGCAATACAGCAGAATAGATCAGTCATTTCTTACCACAGACTTCAGCAAACCTTAGTTTGCATACGCACTTTCACTTCACTGATGTCGCGTATATACGCGCTTCCATTCACACAAACCAGCGTATACTTCTGTACATATTACAGAACCAATTTAATTGCGCATACGCGCTTTTCTTTCAGCGAAGCCGCGTATATACGCGCTTCCTCTTCGACGAACTAGCGTATGGTTCTTCAGAGATTTTAGGTCATTGCATTTCTTCAGAACAGATACTTCACACAGATTTAACCCTTCACTTCAGACAGATGTTCGCCTCTTCTTGGATCTAATCATTCCATAAACAGATCTAGCAAATACAAGCACATTTTAGATCTAGATCCCCTTCTTCATCATTGGTGCATCATACACTCAGATTTATCATTCAAGTGTAACCCTTTCCATTCAGATCTACTTCAGAGAGAAGTATTCATTCAAGCTCAGACATCTTGCACCCACACTTCTGATTTGCATAATGAATTTCATCTCTTTATATAGGTTTATCCTTTTTCAATACCATGAGCCCATTTTTCAATACCATGAGCCAAAACAACATTACTTCCGATGGTATTCCTGGACGGGGTCAATTAGGCGGATCATTACCCAATACAATGGGTCAATACCATGGTGGTCACCCCTGGTTTTGCACTTTTAGAGCGCTTTAGCCCATACGTGACTTTGCACGTTATTTTCCGCGTGCATATCTACGACTTCCCTTAGGCAGTCCGCGTATGCCTTGAGACATGCTCTTTCACCATAGATTTAGCACAATCTGAATTCCTTTCTTCACTGCCTTCTGTACTCACTGTAGATACATCAGATTTACTTCATTAAGAACATATTCTATCAAGCACAACTTCATCAAGTAAGTTGTCATCATCTTCATCAAGGTGGGTTGCCATCAAAGACAACACTCTGCATCATATTGCCAACAATCTCCCCCTTTGGACTTGATGGCAACCACAATGGTGTTTGGTTACCACAACAGATAGGTACATTAAGAATATAATGACATCATGTCACTCTCTCCATTTTTGACACCATTCAAACACCTTGTCACTCTCCCCCTTTTACATCAAGAGCAAAGGGCGGACCAAAACCAACATACTCTCCCCCTGAGTTCATGCTGAATTTTCAAGCATATTTTTCAATGAAGTACATGACTCTATGAACTTCCTATCACCAATGACTCATACTTACATCAAAGATCCATCCAGGTGGATTTACATATGAGACTCAGCTACCCAACCAAGTGGGTTTACAAAATCGACAAGTCCTTACAAGACTGAATATTACAATCTTACATCATGGGTCTTAACAAGACCTTTTCATCAAATTACAAATGTGACTTTTCATAACCAACACCAGAAAGTCCTCAAGAAGGAGAACATATTTCAGAATCATCATAATGCCAACAATGAATTATACTCAGCAACACTAAAGCTCCCCCTGAATCTGTGCATCCAAGCATCCTTTCCATATGACTAAAGCTCCCCCTTAGTTTGTGCATCCTGAACACTTTCACCAACAAATCATCAAGGCATCTTTATCAAAACATGAGAAAAGAATTATGAGAACTGGAACACCACCGGATATACCAAACATATCGGAGATACCAAACGGCCTTGTAACTATCTTGAAAGTGAATCCAAGCGAGCAAATTGTCGGCAATGATTATACGCGATTTTCTTTGCGGGAACACAGCCGATATACGTGGCTTGTGTTTCATGAAAAACCGCGTATCTTATTTCTAAATATATGCGATTTGTTCTTTTGTTGTGAGAGAACACTCCCGACACGTCTGAGATATTCGAACGCTTCCCTGGGTAAAGGTTTGGTAAATATATCAGCAACTTGTTCTTTGGAGGGAACATACTCCAACTTCACCTTTTGTTCAAGCACTTGTTCACGTAAGTGATACTTGATGGGAATGTGCTTGGTCTTGGAATGCATAACAGGATTCTTTGAGATACTGATGGCACTTGTATTATCACACATAATGGAGATAGGAGGTGAACATTTGATTTGAAAATCTTGTAAAGTTTGCATCATCCAAAGGAGTTGAGTGCAACAAGATGCGGCAGCCACATATTCTGCTTCTGCTGTAGATAAGGCAATAGAATTTTGCTTCTTGCTGAACCAAGATACTAACCAGGGCCCCATGTAGAATGCACCACCACTAGTGCTTTTCCGATCATCAACACTTCCAGCCCAATCTGCATCAGTGTAAGCATGAAGAGTAAGATCAGCATTCTTTGGATACCATAGACCAAAGTCTTGAGTTCCTTGAAGATATTTGAATATTCTTTTAACAGCCTGAAGATGAGACTCTTTTGGATTAGCTTGGAATCATCCAAAAATCCCAACGGCATGCATAATGTATGGTCTAGTCCCAGTCTGGTCTAGTCCCAGTGAGATAAATTAAACTCCCTATCATCGATCTGTATTCTGGTTGATTCACCGTGGGAGAATCATCCTGAGAACTGAGATTGCATCCGGTTATCATCGGTGTACTTACAGGTTTGCATTCTTCCATGCCATACTTCTTCAGAATTTTCTTAAGATATTTTGCTTGTGATGGGAATATACCATCTGCAGTTTGATGCACTTGCAAGCCAAGAAATAATGTTAGTTCCCCAAGTAAAGACATTTCAAATTCTTGCTGCATGACAGAAGCAAATTTTTGACTCAAAGATTCTTCGTTACTCCCAAAAATGATATCATCAACATATACAACCGCAATCAATAGTTTATCATTTTCAATTTTTGTGTATAAGTTGCTATCAGCAGACCCTTTTGAAAAACCTTGTTGATGAAGATATTTGTCAAGACGATAATACCAAGCCCTTGGAGCTTGTTTGAGACCATATATAGCCTTTTTAAGTCTACAAACAAGATTTGCATCATTTCCCAAAATGAATCCTTCCGGTTGTTCTATATATACTTCTTCTTCTAGATCACCGTTAAGAAAAGCAAATTTAACATCCATTTGATAAACTTTGATTTGTTGATAACTTGAAAAGGCAAGAAACATTCTGATGGCTTCAAGTCTAACTACAGGAGAAAAAGTTTCTTCAAAGTCTATACCTTCTTGTTGAGTATACACTTTGCAAACCAGTCTAGCTTTGTTTCTTACAACATCCCCATTCTCATTTAACTTGTTCTTGAAAATCCATTTAGTTCCAATGACATTTTTATCATGATGTCTTGGTACGAAATCCCAAGTGTCATTTTTTTCAATTTGAACAAGTTCTTCATCCATGGCTTGCCTCCAACATTCATCTCTGCTAGCTTGATTGACATTGAGTGGTTCAATTGTGGATAGAAGTGCCATATGACTAGAAGATCCCACAAGAGTTCTCCTTGTTCGTACACTTGATTCCTTGTCTCCCAAGATTTGAGATTCAGGATGATTCTTTTGAACATATCTAGATGGAGCTTTTTCAGATAGATCAGTTTCAGGTTCATCATTGGATTCACTGTCTATATCAAATGTAGAAGGCCATAAGTCATCATCATCTTCTTTTTTTGTTTGTTTTTCTTCTTTAGGAGCTGCAGGAGACTCATCAATACATTCAACAATCTTTTGAAGCCTTTCATTATAACATTTGTATGCTTTGCTTGAAGATGAGTAACCAAGGAAAATTCCTTTATCTGATCTAGGTTCGAACTTGCCAAGCTTTTCATCATTATTTTTGATAAAGCATTTGCTTCCAAAGACTCTAAAATGCTTTACGGAGGGAGATTTACCATACCAGAGTTCATATTGAGTTTTATCACTGTTTACCCAAACATGAGCTTTGTTGAGAATGTTTGCTGCTGTATGTGTTGCTTCTCCCCAGAAAGTGTGAGGTATTCCAGAATCATCAATCATAGCTCTAGCCATTTGTTTAATTGTTCTATTCATTCTTTCTGCTACGCCATTTTGTTGTGGAGTGCCAGCTACAGAGAATTGTCTTTTTATGCCATGTTGTTCACAAAATTCAAGGAATTCATTTGATGTATATTCTCCTCCTCGATCAAATCTGAGACACTTGATTTTTAGATCTAATTCATTTTCAGCCAGTGCTTTGAAGCTTAGAAATTTTTCAAATGCTTCATCTTTGTGTTTAATGAACCCGATCCAACACATTCTAGAGTAATCATCAATGAATAAGATATAGTATTCTTCCCCACGTGGTGTCTTCTTTCTCATAGGTCCACATATGTCAGTATGAATGAGTTCAAGAGGCTTAATTGATGATCCTTATTTGGCATTAAACCGTACTCTAGTCTGCTTACCGAATTGACAAGATTTGCATATGATACTTTCTGGTGGATTAATATTGGGAAGATCACGAATAGCTTGAAGTTTGCTTGCTTTGTTGATTTGAGAGAAGCTCAGATGCCCCAGCCTTCTATGCCATAGCCAATTTTCTGAAGATTTGCTCAGGTAACATTGATCTTTGTAGCCCTTTAGTATATACAGGTTGCTTGGATTTCTTTTTCCTTTTATAATAATTTTACCTGTATCAAGATCACGAACCACACATTCTTTTGAACTAAAAACAACTTCTGTTCCTTGATCACACATTTGACTTACACTTAATAGGTTATGCCTCAATCCATCCACATACATGACATCTTTAGCCTTCACCTTTTCTTTTAGAAACACTGACCCTTTTCCTTTAATTATAGCATGAGTATCATTTCCAAAAGTAACTTTCTTTTCCTTTTCTAGAGCATTATATGAAAGAAGTTTGCTTTTGTCACCTGTCATGTGTCTTGAACACCCACTATCGATGTACCATTGATTTTCTTCACCTTCTGCAAATAATGCTATCCCACAATTTTCAACCGGCGGTTCTTTCTTTTTCCACACTTTAGAGCTTGAGGAAACATGTTCTTTTGGCTGGATCTTGTTCCTGCATTCAGATTCTTCATGGCCAAAGTTATTGCAATAAGTACATTCAACTTCACTTTGAAGAGGAGAAAATCTTTTATAGGTATTCTTCTTTGGTTCAGTATCCAACATTTTCTTTCTTGCTTCTCTTGTCATGATGGTTTTATATGCAACACATTGAACAGCTTTATGACCAAAATTGTGACATGTGAAACATTGCCCATTGAAGTAGAAATTTCTGCGATCATGGAATCTTCTATTTGAATTTACCTGTTGGGTGTAGCGTCTTTGAAAGCTATCCCTGTTAGTGTTTCTTGAATTGAGATGGTCCTGCTTTCCCTGTAGAGATCCGTTATTCCCTTGCTGAGTTGCTGAATGTAGTAAACCACCTGTAGCTGCTTTTAGATAGTTTGGTGCTGAAGCTTGAGAAGATTCTCCGGTATATCCAAGACCTGTCTTTATAAGAGGAGAACATTGTACCTTGATAATCTCATCTAAGGTTTCAGATCCTTTAGCAAATCTAATATTCAAGGTCTTTGCTTTCTCAACTTCTTTTCTTTGACTTACCACTTCACATTCCAATTTTTCAATATGTTTCTTTGCTTCTTCAAGCCGCTTTTCAATGGTCTCTCTGATTATCTTTTGTTCTTCTAAGAGAATTTTATAATCTTCTAAGCGTAGTTTGAGTTGATTGTTTTCTTCAAGAAAATCATTTTCCTCTAGAGCATCCATAAAAGTATCATTTTCTTCTTTTTGTTCAAATGCCATGAGAAGTCTAAGATCTTCTTCACATTCTTCCTCACTATTAGATGACCCATCACTATCTTCATTAGTATAGTAACTTTTCTTAGAGCTAGATCGGTTCTTATTCCTTCTCACTACTTCTTTTCCTTTATAAGGACATTTTGCAGCATAATGACCAACTTTTCCACACTCAAAACATTTGAAAGGAAGCTTACCTTTGAATCTTCCAGTTCCTAGTTGGAGTTTTCTCACGAAATTCGCTTCTTCTTCATCGAATATGTAGCTGGATTCTTTGACGACTTCCTTTTCTTTTCCTCTTGCAGATACCTTAAAAGCAGCTTCTCTGACTTGAGAAGGACCTCCTTGTCTTATTTCAAAAGCAGTCAGAATACCATGTAATTGAACAATAGTAAGAGTTTGCAGATCTTGCCTTTCTTCAATCGCTGAGACTTTAGAGTCAAATTTTGAAGTCAAGGATCTTAAGACTTTTTCCACCAGAGTAGTATCAATTATATAGTTTCACCCAAATTTCTCATTCGATTTACAATATCATTCAGACGAAGGAAGAAATCGGCAACACTTTCATCACTATGCATCTTCAAATTTTCATATTCAATTCTAAGAGTTTGGAGTTTGCATTTTTTACCTTTGTATCTTCCTTCAGTCGAATGATTTTGTCCCATATTTCTTTTGTCAATGTACTTACATCACTCTTTAGCAAATTCGATTCCGGTATACGTTTCCCATCAAGACATTTAACGTTTGGCATTGGTTTCCTCATACTCTTCCTTTCAAACCGCATCAAGATAGCTGATTTCCTGCTTCATTGATAGCCCCATTCCACGCCCATTGTCTACACATTCGTTGACCAAAAACTTTGGCGACATGTTTTTGTTCGTACTCTTATCATCGTATAGCGTCTTTCCCATTGAATAAATAGTTGATAGTGACATCACTCCTTCTTGACTTCCCATTGCGACGGATCTTCTTCAGCGATCAAGCTTCTGCAGAAGAACCAGCTTTGATACCAATTGTTGGGAAAAATACTGAGAGGGGGGGGTGAATCAGTATTTACAGCATATTCAAAACTTTTTACTTTTCTTTACTTCAAAACCCATACGCTACTTTCCTGAAGAAGACTCGCGTATATACGCGGATACCCTTTATTAAACTCGCGTATACACAGAGAACTAATTATGTCATTAATTCTTCACTTAAACCATTCCATCATTTATTCATGAGATATTCATTAAACAGTAAACATGTGCAGTAAGAACAGAATAAACCATCACACAAAGCATCACACATGAACACCAGGATTTTTAGGTGGAAACCCAAGTCGGGAGAAAACCACCGCTGCAGTTGCTCAGCCTTCAATATTTTATTATAGTGAAAACATCTTACAACATATGTGCTGGTGCAGACTCTACCAGCACGTAGGCACCCACCTGCGCTCGTTTACCAGCCTCTCCTGGAAGGGAGCTCCAACCCCCTGACTCGTTTACCAGCCTCTCCTGGAAGGGAGCTACGACCCCCTAATCTCGTTTACCAGCCTCACCTGGAAGGGAGCTACAACCCCCTGATTGAAGGCTACAACCCTCAGCACCCCTTCGGACCACGTTTCATCAATTTTCACACTGGATCCAACAACTTCAATAGAACAATACTTGTAGGCCACGTTTCATCATATTTTCAGACTTAAGCTCAATTATACAACCAAACTGATGCAGACAACTCAGAACAGTCATTTCTTACCACAGACTTCAGCAAACCCTAGTTTGCATACGCGCTTTCACTTTACTGATGTCGCGTATATACGCGCTTACATTCACACAAACCAGCGTATACTTCTGTACATATTACAGAACCAATTTAATTGCGCATACGCGCTTTTATTTCAGCGAAGCCGCGTATATACGCGCTTCCTCTTAGGCGAACTAGTGTATGGTTCTTCAGAGATTTTAGGTCATTGAATTTCTTCAGAACAGATACTTCACACAGATCTAACCCTTCACTTTAGACAGATGTTCGCCTCTTCTTGGATCTAATCATTCCATAAACAGATCTAGCAAATACAAGCACATTTCAGATCTAGATCCCCTTCTTCATCATTGGTGCATCATACACTCAGATTTATCATTCAAGTGTAACCCTTTCCATTCAGATCTACTTCAGAGAGAAGTATTCATTCAAGCTTAGACATCTTGCACCCACACTCATGATTTGCATAATGAATTTCATCTCTTTATATAGTTTTATCCTTTTTCAATACCATGAGCCCCTTTTTCAATACCATGAGCCAAAACAACATTACTTCCGATGGTATTCCTGGACGGGGTCAATTAGGCGGATCATTACCCAATACAATGGGTCAATACCATGGTGGTCACCCCTGGTTTTGCACTTTTAGAGCGCTTTAGCCCATACGTGACTTTGCACGTTTATTCCCGCGTGCATACGCGACTTTCCCTAGGCAGATCCGTGTATTCCTTAAGACATACTCTTTCACCATAGATTTAGCATAATCTAAATTCCTTTCTTTACTGCCTTCTGTACTCACTGTAGATACATCAGATTTACTTCATTAAGAACATATTCTATTAAGCACAACTTCATCAAGTAAGTTGTCATCATCTTCATCAAGGTGGGTTGCCATCAAGGACAACACTCTGCATCATATCGCTAAACACGTATGCCACCGCATCATGTTTCGTATTATTATAGCGATCAACGAAGTTCGTGGTCATAAAAAATTGAAAAACATTTTTTTAAATCCACACCAAATCGAAATAGTAGGCACCAAAGTGTTCGTTTAACTAGGAATGCATCGGTATTTACGGTATTACACCTGCTTTTTGCAATGCGTTTATAATACCCCATGCATCGTTAGGTTCATCGTAATCGTTTTTGCGGTGCGTTTATAATAGCGAACACACCGTATGGTTTAATTGCTTTGCGGTGCGTTGAAACACATATCCGTACAAAAGAAGTGTACAGGTTTCATGAAAGGCGCACTTGTGTCTCGAGATTTATTTTCTACCTAAAAAGTTGAGAATTTATTTATAAATATATTAATGAATGATATGCTATAGGTTTAATATTGATAAAGAAATGACTGACAAGATATCAAGTAACAAAAATACTATTAACACATCAAGAAAAGCAAAAAAGGCAAGTTCTTTGTAAATTCTTTATAAAAAATATTATTTTTGAACTATATGTAACTTTAACTAATATGTATTGTTTACTGTGTATCATGCAGAGCCACAAAATGACTAAGCTCGATATGATTATTTTTGATCTACGACCAGAAGAGCGTAAAATTTTAATGGAAAAATTGCAAAAAGATGAATCAGGTGAATGAAACAATACTATCGATCCAATATGAGTTTCTTTTTTTAATTATCATTAATAATATACTTAAAATTATTAGATAACATGTGTCAAACAGTCTACTAATTCACATCTATTTAATGTTCTACAGGGACCAACAACTCAGAAAAGGAATGTTGTTCTAAGAAAAGAAAAAAATAGAACATGCAAATGAAAATGAATTTCTCCTTGGCTCATCTGGAGTGGTGTTGGAAGTTAACGAAAGGGGGAAAAACTTTTACAAAAGTTTGAGGGATCTATTGGAACGAATACAACAACGTGCTTCAAATGTAATATGTAATCATTGAATTTTTCAATCATTAGGTATAATAAATAAACAATTTAGCATTAAATATTAATTTTCAAAAAATTTCTTGCAGAAAAGAAAATAAAATGGAACTCGTTCAGTACATAAAATAGGACGACAAGAAAGAAAATGGTTGATCTCTAAGTTTGTGAGTAATTGTTACTTCCTTATAACAACTTAACTAGATTTCATTTTTGTATTTTTTAAGTTGTTTTACAAAAATCATCATTGAATGTCTTCAAACAGGTGCTAACATACAAAGAAGAACCATTAGATGAATTGATTGAAATTGGGTTAAATATGGGTTGTGAGTATATGTTGGCATATCAGAATTTAATTGTGGAATTTGTAAGCATCTATTGATCTTGTTTTAATTAGCTCCTTCTATAATTAATAGAACAAAAACATCTTTTATATTAAATATATGATTTGTTATGGGGTATAAAACTTGCAGGAAACAAAGTATGGAACTGCGCCAACAGATGAAATTTTGAAAGATGGCATGGTACATGGTTTTGAAAGAATGTGTAAGTTTATGAGTCAATTTTTGCTATGGTACATCATTTTTCTTTTCGATTTACATTGATGTATATTATTTAATATTGGAATTTTCATTATTCTCACCAATGTATATACACTCATTTCAGTTTATTTTTATGTTTGTAGATGGAAAGTGAAGAAGAAGAAAACAATCAACGCCGTGAACACAACATTCCTGAAAATAATCCAAGTCATGGAAGTAGCTCTAGCAGTGATAGCAGTTCAAGCGAAGAATGATGATCACTATGTAATTTGGATATCAAAGCAAGGCGTTTTATTTTTTGAAATATGTCTGTGAAATCAGACATTTTGTTTAATGTAATGGACATAGTGTCCTAATTGAAAGACAAAGGGATACGAATAATTGTCCCATTTTGTATGATAAAGATTGTCTTATATATATATATATATATATATAATCATAAAATATGTTTTAATTTATTCTATTGCATTCTCCATTGTTGTTCTCAAATGCACTAATAAAAATTTAATTCATATGAATATTGTTATAAGATTATATATATGTGTCGACTTTTGATGAATAATGAATTTAAAAAAACCACAATAATTTTGATATGATATAACAAATTAATCCAAACAGCACATTCAAATGCATTAATAAAAATGTAATTAATATGAATATTGTTATAAGATGTGTCGAATTTTGATGAATAATGAATTTAAAACAATCACAATAATTGGAATGTCAGAGGTGGATGTTTTAAAAAAAAACAAAATGAAAACCAGTGCATTTATGTGTCTATACACACCGATACGTTTATGATTCTATGGGCACCACACTAATACCAATTCTAGTTATAAATATCGGTGCATTTGTGTGATAATGCGCACCAGGGCGTTTATGTATCTATAAGCACCAGTGCATTTGTAGATGCCATGTGCACCGCACGAATACCGATACCAATTATAAATCTCAGTGTCTTTCTGTGATATGGAGCACTGGTGCCTCATAAAGATACATGCACCGGTGCGCTTATACGACCTATGGGCACCGCTCAAATCCCAAGACCAATTAGAACGGCCCCGTGTGTTGTATCACCAACACCAAGCTTGATCACGGTTGTTTTCCTTAGTAACTTGATCTGTTGTTTTCCTTAACGGCCCGGTGCATTCTACTTAGACCGCCCTGGTGCGTTGTCTACCAATATGCACTGGTGTGTTCAAACCTGATAAGAGTATCGATGGAAAAACATCCGTAATAACCTCCGGCTACCCATTTTTTTTAGTTGTGTTCAATTTCTGTTAAAAGCTCTACCAAAACCTCCGTTACCAGAAATGGATGTGGTAGCATATGTTTTTTTTGACAATTTTGACCAATTTTATAACACTAAAAACCTCCTTTATAACCTTCGCTAGAGGGTCTTTTCCTTGTAATTGTCCTTTGGCATTTTGGGACATGTGCATATGCCACACACCCAAACACTCTCATGTGAGTGACATATTTCTTTCTTCCACTCCATGCCTCAGATTCATGAAAAATATTCATAACACTTTTGGTTGGACATCTATTAATAATATACGTTGCACAAGTGACAACTTCAGCCCAATAATCATTTTCCAAATGCTTTACCTTCAACATACTCCTTGCCATTTCCATGATGGTCATATTCTTTCTTTTTGCGACACCATTTTGCTGAGGTGTATACCTTGTTGTAAATTGCTTGTGAATTCCATGCTCTTTGCAAAAACATAAGAATTCACTTGAGATATATTCACCACCTCTGTTAGTCCTCAACACTTTGATTTAGTGTCCACTTTGCTTCTCAATAAGAACTTTGTAGTAGTGAAAGCGGTCAAACACTTCACATTTATGTTTTAAGAAGTAGACCCATGTATTCCTTGTGTAGTCACCCATGAAGGTCAAAATATAATGGCTGCCACCAATTAATGGTGTTTTCATTGGTCCACATAAATATGAGTGGACAATTTCCAAAGATGCCTTTGCCCTTATTGAATTTACTGTTGGAAATGATTCTCTATGTTGTTTTCCCAAGATGCATCCTTCACATAGGCTGTTCGGTTTTTCTATGAGTGGAAATCCCTTCACCATGCCTTTCCTATGCAACAAATTCAAACCTCCAAAGTTGAGATGACAAAACCTCAAATGCCATAACCAATTTTCATCTTTGATTTCAGCTTGAAATTTTTCTTGTGTGACAACTGAAATTTTTATGAATTCATTGATAGTTGTGCTTGAGTACCTCCTTCCTTCAAATATGATCTTAGCGTGATAGGAAACATTCTATTGTTTGTCATATTAAATTTTGCAATCAACTATCTACTTGGAAGCTTATCCAAAATTGTACATACATCATTTTTGAAAAATACATTATACCCCTTTTGCATGAGTTGTCCAATGCTTATAAGGTTATGTTTCAAACCAAGGACAAAGTAAACATCTGATATGAACTTATTCTCTCCCTTATTTTTTATAATGTCTGCTCTTCCTTTTCCCATTAAACAGACTTTACTATCCGTCCCTAATGTTACTTCAGATTGTACACTTTCATCTAGATTGGAAAACATTTCTATGTTCCCTATCATATGGTTACTACACCCCGAATCTAGAAACCATACATCTCCCTGTTTTTCTTGTGATACATTACAAGATAAAAACATGCTATCATGGTTCTGATTTTCCCTTATGAAATTTGCACTTGGTTTGCTACTTATGTCATATTTTTTCTTTCTACATTCATTTGCATAATGACCATACTTCTTACAATAATGACATTGAACTTGAGATTTATCATACCTCTCACCTTGTGCTTGATTCTGGCTTGAGCCTTGACTTGGATTTTGATTGCCAACCTTCCACTTGAGCTTGAAGGCTCTGTTTTCTTATCTAAATATTTGGGAATTAGTGGAGAATGGTTTCCAAGAACTAGCAGATGCAACAACATACAATGCTTTGACACAGGTAGAAAGAGATTTGTTGAGGGACAACAGGAAGAAGGTTTCCAAAGGCCTCTTCTACATCTTTCAAGAAGTTCATGAAAGTATATTCCCAAGGTTTGTAGCAACAATGAAGTCCAAGCAATCATGGGATGCCCTCTAGACAGCCTACCAAGCCATGGCAAAGGTGAAGACAACAAAACTGCAAATGCTGAGAAGATATTTTGAGACAATTTGTATGAAATAGTCTGAGAATATAGAATCATTTTTTACACATGTAATTGGGTTTGCTACCCAAATCAGGTCTCATGGTGAGAAAAATGAGGAAATAAGAATAATTGAGAAAATTCTAAGAAGTCTGCCAACAAGATTTGATGCCATAGTTGTGGCCATAGAAGAGACAAAAGATCTCTCACAATTTTTTAGTGGATGAGCTTCATGCATCACTGATTTCTCATGAACACAGATTGAACAGAGGAAAAAATTCCTCATTGGAGCACGCATTCAAGACACAAGTTTCAATTAGTCAAGGTAGAGGTCAAGGAAGATCGAATTACAGAGGAAGAGGAAGAAGCCCACACAAAGGTGGAAGAAGCAGCATTGTAATATCCCAATATCGTAAATTTTGCCATTAAACTGAGGTACTGTGGATTAGTAAAGCTTGTGCTTGTTGCTGCCATTTTCACTCTATATAAAAAAACTTTCATATTGTGTAAAAAATTTCTCACTGCTGGAGAATAAGCTACACAAAAATTTCCAGAACTCCTTGTAACTCCTCAGTAAAAACACTTTCGGTAATGAAGGTTTAAACCCACTCTGATACCATATTAAAATTTCTAATATAGGGAAATATTTTTCCTCAACACACAGAGTTTACACAGAGTTGTGGAGAGGTCTTAAACAAGAGGATTTCGTTACGGAAATTATATCATATGAGTCCTCTTTTCAATACAGAGTGGTGGATATTAAAACATGTTGACTTGTGAACCTATAATGGAGTAAATAAATCAAACAATTTTACTCACGATGAAACAAAGTAAAATAGAGTGTTGCGGTAATAACGATACGTGAAAATTCCAAAACTATATCGCTACTAACCAAACTTTATATTATGTCTTAAAAAACATGAAATACATTCACATATGGGAGGCTTCTAATTTCAAATGAAAGAATTCTTATTGAGATTTACATTCACTAGGGGTTGTGGAGTTACACACAATAAAACTCAGAATCGCAAATTTCGTTGTAGTCAACAAAATTCGCTCTCCATGATTTCAATTTCATGACAATTCATCACGATTTTATCCTCTTGTCTTCTTGCGTACTTACATCCGCCTACATTACATCTAACATAATTGCATGTAAAATCAAAACATATATATCTAAGACATTTAATTCATGACAGACATAATTTAATACACACGATGTATGAACATGACTTTTTGAATTTTACAAAGTTTGCGGAAGTAAATAACACTTGCGGATTAAATTTTTTCTCATACGATTTTAATAATCATCCATTAAATATCTATTTGACTTTTAATTAATTTACTCTGTTGCTGAATGAGTAAAATGTACTCTGCTCACAACTTGTCCTTATCTGCAGACTCAATCGGCAACCTTCAAAACATTTATTTTGGTATGGCTGAAAATTAAAAGCAGTGATTGTGATTAATTTTCCAACAAAATACGTGTTCGTTATCTTGCTCAGATGTTTTTGACTATTTTTCTTGGATTTTATTCCTTCCATAGATTCTTGGGCATTTCAACCAATCTTGAGTAGTTATTATTTATAATAATGGTATACCCTCTCACTTAGTTGCATTGTCATTCTATTGTTTCTACTCTCGTGAGATCGCCATGTCCTAATGAGGCTCACGAGTGTTATCATAACATGGATCGTATGCTTATGCGGTGCATCATCATTGAACGTAATCAGTTAACAAACTCCAGTTGTTTTTGTTCCCAATAAATAAAATAAATAGTTTCAAGAATCTCCACATTTCGCGTGCTTGCTTTTCCCATCGGCTCATATAACAAAACCGACCTCCTTTATGCCCACGACAAATTAAAAATTAGTACATAATCATGGGTGGGCATTTCCCCGCCTCGATGAATTTATGGGCCAATAGACATTGGTATGTCAGCTTCAATCAGCTTCCACAAACATTGTGACTAGATTCCCTTTTTTAATGGATTCATTACATTACTTCCTGTCTTCCCTCATCTTGTAATTTCTACATTCAAGACTTCAAATGAATACATGTAATTACTATTCATACCTACTCATTCTGATGACCAGTATCTAAGATTTCAACTAATAAGGTTAGACATTACCTAACAGAGTCTAATATCATTTTGTCAAAATCAATATTCTCCTATAAATCCTAGCACCAATAATTTGTGGGTAGCTATATTTAGAGAATAATTAGATACCAGCTTCAAATCGTCCAATGGTGGAGTGAATAATCAAAACAACATGGTCAGTCTATGTCTTTTATCTACAAATATCGATCTAATTGAATTTATGAGATCAACTGGTAGGTTGTCTCGGAATTTACAACAAAAACATACAACAAAAACCGCCATAGCATCATGTGTAGACAATAAATGCAGTAAATAGGCTCTGTAGACAGGTTTAGAAACACTGCACCCATTTTTTTTTCTTATACACTACTTCGAACAAAGTATGCTCGATGAGGCCCCATAACTTAGTTTATTTCAAGCACCTCATTTTGGTCTGCTAGTAAGCTTCATCCGACAACGATCCCAACACAAGTGATTTCGAGAAAAACACTACAACGATTCCATGCATCTACTTCCACAATCACGCAAAGATGCATGGGCAGGCAAAACATGAACACGTTCAATCCTGGCGCAACGTATGACTTGTTTCGAACTCAAACAAACCAAAATTATGGAGTTTATAATTCACAGGTGCTCTTATACCACTGTACACAAGCCCGTGAATAAACTCCATGGTGAAAATTAATTGTATTGATGATGAAAATTATATTTATACGAGATAACTTATTAACATAAAAGGTGAACTAACATCTAATTACTAATGTATAAACATAATCTCGAAGGATTTGAGTACGTTTGAGTTTAATGGGCCATTGTTTGTTTGACTGAATGCTATAGGATTTTGCATGAGTGATGGGAACGGTAATGGAACATCAATTTATGGCATTCGCACCGGAGTACGACGGAACACCGCATTACTAATAAACCTACAATCTTTGTTATGGATATGACATTAAAAATTTTAATTTATACTCTCTGTCTTAAATAAAAATTAGAGGATTATAAATAAAAAATTGTTCAGACTTATTATTTTAGATTTTATATAAGTTTATATATCAAATTTTATCGAAATTATCAATATTAAAATTTATATAAATTAATGATTATAATTTATTATTATTATTATTATATATAAATTTCATTTTTATAATTTTTTTCCTTCTTTATATTCTTACTATACAATTTTTTATTAAAAAAAGTTTACAACCCATTTCAGTAATGAAATAAAGACATAGGTAAAGAATTTGACACACATTTTCCACTTTATGATTAGTTGAAGGTCTACATCTACCCTCACGCGTCTTGTTTGTGTATAGAGTCCATAATCGAAACATCACAACTTTTATTTAATGATGTATGTATTCTATATTAATATTAATTCATTATATATTATTGAGAAATATTTAATATTTAATATTTTTTTGTCAGCTTTGCAGGACTATATTTTCAATATGTCCAATATATCATCTCGATCGAGGCGGGGAGAATTGAATTAGTGACTTCATATCAAGGAGTGCCTTCTAACAGAACACTTAATCACTGGTTATTCAAGACCTCGTGGACGAAATATTAAATAACTTAATTCCTACCAAAAATATCAATTTAAATGAATAACAAATATCACCATTTACAAATCTTCATTATTGATACTTTGGTGAAGATCCATTCAAACCTCGAAGAAGCATAGGGCGTGATAGATTCGAATTAGAGTGAAGGTTCCAATTTATTGGCCAAAGTTAAATTGGTGGGCAAAGTAGGAAGTCGGCCCCATCTTCCCCTTCCCACAAGACCCATGAGAAAGGTCTCGACCTGACTCTGTATTGTGGTCTCGTAAATGGTCGCTGGTCAGAGCTTCTGTAGTAGAAAAATCATTAATGGTGACTTGAAAATCCTCCCCTCTTTTAGAATGTTGAGAATTTGAATTTTTTCATTACAAGAAGTTACAAAGCATGTGAAACTGAAAGCTCAAACTCCACAAGGTGGAAGATCCAAAGGATTTGAGATCATCACACATAAAGTCCACTAACACAAGCATGGACGTCAGCGGTCAGCCGAACCTCTTCTCCACCAGCATTATTTATTTGGTCACCAATCTCTACAAATACAAAGAAGTTGTAGATATCACCACACAATTTTCCTTTGGAAGGATGGGAAATGTGTTCATTTGGAAGTGCATTATTAGGGGAAGATGGTGGCAGTCACTATGCAAAAGAAGAGAAAAATTAGAGATGTGAGGACAGGGCTTAGAGAAATTTTCAATGCCCACCACACAAGCGTAGTTAAGCTCTTGGGAGGCTATTGCAAGGGAGAGATCGCATATCTCATCCATGAATACGTCAAGGGATTGAATTAGAGTGGAAGTTCTAGTTTATTGACCGAAGTTAAATTGGTGCAAAAATTCAGAAGTCGGCCCCATATTTCCATTTCCACAAGACCCGTGAGCAAGGTACCGAACCAGACTCTATATCATGATCTTGTAAATAGTCAGGGGGTCAGAGTTCTGTTAGCGTAAATGTATAACATGTACAAAGAAAAAAACCCTGACCTGAAATGGGTCTGATGCATAGTCGACATTTTGTGGTTATACGACATTGGACTGTGAGCGAGATAAGTCTGTAATGACCTGCATATTTTGGTTACGATCTTAAGAGAGTGCAACATTCAAGGTATGAACTAAGGATGCAAGTTTAATTATTGAAATGTGACTCCCACACATGTTGTACATTGTATATGTTCTAACATGAGTACCCCCAACACCATATGGAGTTCTTGATCTTGGAGGGTATTTGTCTAAGTCACTAGGTCATGATATTCATCAATTGAAGAATCTATAAGAAGAGAATATATTTACGAGTTTTCCCCTCAAGAGGAGGGGTTTTGGCCCTGGCTTGCAGCTTATATACTATGTCATTTTTCTTATTATTTTGGTAGTTTTTTAATGTATTGCACATTGTAATAATAAGGAACAAAGATAAGAAGTAAAAAGATAACACAAAAAGTTATCAAGGAAAGAGAATTAACTTATTTGATGCCCTATTGAATTCTCAACATAGTTTCAGAGCTAAGGTTATCTAAGGGCATCATGAAGTTCATCAAGAAGATTGCAAGCCATATCAAGAAAGGTATCAAGAAATTATGGAACTTATTATCTTCTTCAAAGAAGGTATCATTCAAAGAAAGGAATGAGGGTGTCTTCTCAGCTCTCTCTAGTACTTTCCAAGAAGAAGACCTGTGGCTAATCGATAGTGGTGCTACAAGACACATGACCAGTCACTCAAGCCAATTGAAGATATTATCAAAAGGAAAGTCCACTTATTCAATGGAACTTGGAGAAAAGAATATCTATCCTGTGAAAGGCATTGGATCAACATCCATAAAGCTTGAAGATGGAAGCAACATACAACTCAATAACATTCTATTTGTTCCAAGTTTGCATAAGAACTTACTCTTTATTTCAAGCGTAGAAGTTAAAAAAGATAGAGCAACCTTCATTAATGGAAAGTTTATTGTTTGGGGAAAAGGCTCAAGTATAGTTCAAGCCAAAGTTATTGGCATTTGGGAGGGAAGGCTCTACATATTAATATATCTTATAGCCCAAGCCCTAGTTCATATTGAACTTAACCCATGTGAACTTTGGCATTGATAATTTGGTCATCTCCATTTCAAGATCCTCCCATATGTAAGCTCCATAGTATATGGAATTCCCAACCTGAAGGAGGATCATAAAGGTGTCTACAAAGGATGTGCTTTGGGCAAGAATATCAAGAGACCATTTGGAAGCAGTGCTTCACAGTCAAAATAAATCTTGGATCTTTTTCACTCTAATGTGTGTGGTACATGACTCCAAAATCACTTGGAGGTAATCTATATTATGTCACTTTCATAGATTTTTATTCAAGAAAGACATGGGTTTATCTCATGAAAACCAAGGATGAATTATTCAAAAAATTCCAAGAATTCAATGCTGAAGTAGAGAACCTCACAGAAAGAAAAATCAAGATGCTAAGATTTGATAATGGAGGAGAATATACATACAAAGAGATCATAGTATTCTGTAAGGAGTCTGGGATTAAGAGTGATCTGAGTATGAATTTTAGTTTTTTTGTGCTAATTTCATTTTCAAATTTAAATTTTACTTGTTGATCTTATTCTTGTTGTACATATGTTCCTTGTTGATTATGTGTGTCAAACATGTAATCTAACTGAGTTTTTATGAGTGAATTCAAGAGCATAAAGTATGAAATATAAATTTTGAATAACAACAACATAAAGAACAACAAACCATCACAATTAATCCATTAAAATACAGTTTCGATGAAGGAGTTCACCCCTCTTGGGCTACATCTCCTTGGTCCAACTTCCATGGCTTGGGCCTCTGTATTAGCTCAATAGTGAAAAAATTGTTGTTTACATGCATTAAATGCTCCTGAAACATACTCCAATGAGTTCATAATATCAAAATCTATCATAAATGACTATTTATTCACTCCGTTTGGCCTTCAACTAATCTAGGCATGGCCTTCCTTCCTGGTGGCTCTAGGCTTAAATTTTATTTGAAGCGACAAAAACACCTGTAGAATTTCTCCTTTGCCTCTGCAACCTGTTCAAATGTGTTCATAGCATGCTAATATGCTAAGAATGACTCTTCCTGAGCCAAAATTGGTCGAAAATTTCTCAAGATATGGCCTATTCAATTTTTCCCTAGATTCCTCCTCCAAATCTAGAGAAGACTCCAAATAACCCCGCCAAAATGGCAGGTCTGCCGAAGATGGTGGTGGCCCTAAAAATCCACCAACCCAATTGCAGTCTTAAATTAATTAAGCGTGATTAAATTGGGATAAGTGTGGATTAATTACGCACTAAACACATTTACATAAACCAGTTTAATTAGCACTAACCACCAGATTAGTGGATTAACCCGCCATTAATTAAAATATTTTCTACTTGGATTTTTCCCCACCATTGGTTCTTGTGGTAAGGACATATGGGAGGGGATGGCCCCCTCTTCTTCGCCATCGGATCCCGCATTGCAAATCAAATAAATTTCGTTGGCCCTGATATTACAAGTCCTACCCACAACCTCGGGGTGGTAAGGCGTGGGTTGAGGTGGGAGGGAGGTCATCGGTTCGGAACCTGGACTTCCGCCTCTCTAAATATTTTGCCAACATGAGAATTATGCCCTTGAAACCTTGTAATATATTAACCCAATAGTTATAATGGCACGATATATCTATACATATATATATGTATATATGTATATATGTATATATATATATATATATATCCAAAACCTTTGCAGACATTGGCATATAAAAAATATGCGACACCATAATGTTATATCCAACCTTAGCATATAAGATATGCACCCACCTTTGAACCTTAGGATTAATAATCATGCCACCATACAATGTATTCAAATGCAGACTTTGCAATCTACATAGTTTGGACTATATAATAAACCAACAATAGGATATGAAATCTCATATGGAATTCGAACCTTAGAACATATACCAAATGCGAACTTTGACCACCATATAACAAAATTGAAATTTGACCATAGTACATAAAATGAAATTTGAACCATACATTGGAGAGGGGGTCCACCAGAGGGGACACGTGGCGGTCCTTGGTTGGGTTGTCCTCCCACATAAAAAAAAATTGAATTCAACCTTAGGAGAAAAAATTTAAAAAAATTCATTTTCAAACCAAACTGGTGAATCCAATAGTGGCACTTGTCACAGTGCCACTGGGAAAAAACTGCAGAATATTCCATGCATGCTGACTGGGCTGCCATGTCATCGACCTGTCAATGTTCTGCAATTTTTTTTTTTTTAAATCATGTTCTGAACGATGATTAGTGGGCTATAAATTCTTTATCTGGAGTCGGTTTTAAACGAAACAAATTGTGTTGGATTCCTGGCAATCAGTCAATCACTGTCGTTTAGTTTCCAATCAATTCTGATTACTTTAATTTTTGAGCTAAATACTGAACCTATGATCATTTCTCCCCACTAGAAGACTTTTGGACCCCCAAAATCTCTCTAGTTACTAATCATGTGGATGAGGATATTGTTCCCTCACCCTTCCAGTCTCTATCCACTGAAATTTTCCCAATTTCATCATTTGGATCTTTTCACAAAAAGTTAACTTTTTCCATGATTCTTGCGACCTTCTCTTGCTGTCATTGACACCGTCATGGTGTAATTTTTTTGAATTTGTAGAGCAGCAAGCTTTTCTTGCAAAAACCATCTTTTTCCTACCTATGTCATCAATAAAAGGAAACTTAAAAATGGTTTCACCTTGCACACTATCACCATGGTGATTTTTAGCTGATCTCGCTTTGTACTTGCATTGTATCTTGACAAAGTATCTTCACCATTGCCATGTAACCTTTGGAAACCAAAAAAAAAAAAATTTGGACCCCATGCCTTCTTTTCCAAGCTGCTTTGCCACTTTCTCTTTGACCTTTATACTCTCTTGCATCGACATTTTGTTTCCAACACTTCTCAACACTAATGTTGACTGTTGCAAATGTTTTACATCTTGTTCATCTCCTTTCAAAGGAAACTTGTTAGAATCCTGGAACATCACATTACAAGAATAAGCATATTTTTGAAAAGTTTGATTCAAAACATCTCTTTGTTTGATCATCAACAATGTCAAATTATGACTTGCATTCATTATCCTCTTCATTTCTCCTGTATGTATAAGAGACAAACTTGTCTTCTTCTTATGCGCTCTAACTATGTACTCAATACCATGATGAAATACTTTCCTATCACATATAAGGACTTCCCAATACAATACCTAATATATCAAGCGACACCACACTCAAGAAATTAGATAGATGGTCTGGGCCTAACTCTGCGAGACTCGCTAGTCGAACAGAGAGCTATAGTGATCCGGGAGTCCCGCGTGGAAGGGCTCCACGGGGCACGAGGCAGAAGACTGCCCACCCCTGATGTTGAAGGGATAACTGCGAGGAGCCAACCCTACCTAGTATGATAGGGCTGGGTTGGGCCAACCTATGGTGTACCGGTTGTAACGCCTAGCAAGCAGTGCCGGGCAGCCAAGTTGGTATGGAAGAACCGCTGAAAGCTTTACCGCGGGTAAGCGAGAAATCCTTCCCTAGACAAGTTATCGTACGCGGTGAAAGAACATCACTTCGATAGGCAATGGGTGTAAGCACTGCGGGCGGTGTTCAGCTAAATTGTACTAAATTTCCCAAGGCGCTTTTAGTTCAGTTCGGTAGAACGTAGGTCTCCAAAACCTGATGTCGTGGGGTTCAAATCCTACAGAGCACGAGTATTTCATCTATCTATGCTAAGACAATCTCAAAGTATCTGCTGGGTCTTTTGCCCTTTCAATCATACCTGGCCTAGGAGAGAGAGAGTGAGAAGTCCACCATTAGTGCTCTCCCGGTAGGGAGACCAGACCTATCCTATCTCGACCCCCGCTTTGGAGAGATAGAGAGAGGTCTACCATTAGCTATCGACCGGTAGGGAGACCAGACCTATCTCGACCCCGCTTGGAGAGATAGATAAATGAAATGAGGCTCACTCTCTCTGAGTCGAAGACGCTACCATCTCTTTATGGTCTATGGCTGAAGGCCCAAGTCGAAGACTTTATTTCAACTAAAATTAATACAAAAATTCCCAGTGTATCAGTTTTATAAAAGAGCCGCGTTCAATTCAACTAAAATGACAAAAACTTTGCAGACGCTTTATAAAAGAGCCGCGTGACATTTCCCCCCCCCCCCCTTATCCTCGCCCTCTTTCCCTTTTCTTTTCCCCTCTCCTTTTCCTCTCCTTTTCCCCTCTCCTTTCCCCTTTTTCCCTCCCCTCATCCCTAATCCCCCACCTTCTAATTCACTCCTAATCCACCCCTTCATATTTTTTCCCTTTTTTCCTTTTTCCCCCTCGATTCCCCCGCGTCATTCCACTGCTAGCCGCCTCGCACCGTCTGCATGACGTCCATTTCAATCTATCAAGAAAGTTTGAATTGATGGCAAATATTAGTGCAATTGCTTGTAACTCGTATTTTCATTCTCGCATATCCAACCTAAAGGATATGTTCTTAGATGACTAATAGTTTCAAGGTCTAGCTATTTTAACCAAATATTTGGAAATCAAGTTAGCTTATGACCCTGCCTACTGCAAGTGTGATTATTCTTTTGGCATGTTTAGAGACAACTCTAATATGGAAAATTTTTATGCTTGTATCTTCATCATGAGTGACATTTGAAGATTTTGAAGAACTAGTGCTTGCTATATTTTTACATTTCAAACCCATGGCTGTAATCTTTGTCTCATCTCCTAAATATGATCCTCAGTCGTGTTCAACTATAGCAACGATTTTCCCTTTTTCTTTTTCTTTCAATTTGTTTGGTTTTAATTCTAGATGAAGTTGCCAACACTGGTCTTCATCATAGCCAGTTTTTGAACAATTTTTTCACGTGAGTTTTTCTTTCTCTCTTCTTATAGAGCTCTTTCTTTTTCCCCTTCCATAAAACTTTCCCTTTCCTTTACCCTCACTTTCCATTTTCTCATCTATGTTTTGTTTCCCTCTTGCCTCTAAGTATGTGGCTTTAACACGAAACTCATCTATGTTTGTGGGATTAAACATGAGAATAGTGTGCCTAAGGTAACTGTGCAAACCCCCAACATACTTTAACAAAATTTCTTAAGAATATAAATTAATACCCAAAATAAGAGTTCTTCTCCTAAATTCATGAGTATAATCTTTCACACTTTTCCCTTTCAACTGTTTAAAATTTTTCCAATCCATAATTTCCTTTTGCATGTAAGCTAAGGGATAGAATTTCCTTTTAATGGCAACAATAAAAATTTACCAAGGCATAGAGATCTTACCGTAGTTATTAATCTCTTCTTAAGTCCTTGCTTCCCACCATACAAGTGCACATCCTTCCATCCTCAAAGAAGCGAATTGAATATTTATGTCATATTCATGAAGGTTATGAATCCTATAGTACACCTCCAATTGACATATCCAATTGTCCAATCTTTTTTCACTTATCTCTCCATTATACATTGGAAGCTCAAATTTGACATCAATTTTGAGTAATGGTTTCTTTCCTTTTGTTTCTTTTTAGTGAGTGTGGGTAGTTTTTGCGGTGGAAGTGGAAGATGAGGCTGATGGAGATGATGAGGATGATGAAGATGGTGGAGATGGAGGTGTCTTTCCTCCACTACCCTTTGAACTCTTCTCTTTATCCTTATTATCATTTGAAGTTCCTTCTCCATTTGGAGGCTTAGAACCTTCTCCTGCCATCCCAGTAGTAAATGCATCAAACATAATTTTAACGATCCTATTATGTCATTGAAGTTTCTCTTGACATCATCCTCTTCTAAATTTCCTTGAGTCTCTCTAACCCCTGACATGATGGCTATGGATTCAAGCTCAACTTCTGATGCTTGTACCTCTTTAATCAACTCAACTTCTTGTGCAATTTGTACCTCTTCAACCTCAACTTCTTGAGACAAAACTTGAGGTGCTTCAAGTGAAACTATGAGTGGAACTTTGGGTGAAGATGCTTCTCTTGTAGCTCTCCTTCTTGTAGTCCTAACCTTAGGACTTTCAACTAAAAATTTCCCTTCACCTTTCTACAACTTTAACCTTATCAGCATCACAAATTTGCAACCATTAAGCTTGCACAAAACTCAAGCAACCATCAAGAAAATAACCTTTCCTTTCAACCAAAGCTCTGATACCAACTTGATCTGAGTATGAATGTTAGTTTTGTTGTGCTAATTTCATTTTCAGATTTAAAATTTATTTGCTGATATTATGCTTGTTGTACATATGTTCCTTGTTTCTTATGTGTGTCAAACAGGCAATCTAACTGAGTTTTTATTAGTGAATTCAAGAGCATAAAGTATGAAATTTAAATGTTGAACAAAAGAAACATAAATAATAGCAAACCATCACAATTTATCCATGAAAATAGAGTTTTGATGAATAATTTCACTCCTCCTGGGTTACGTCTCCTTGGTCCAACTTCCATGACTTGGGCCTCTGTATTAGATCAACAGTGAAAAATTTTCTATTTACATGCCTAAAATGCTCCTGAAACATACTACAATGAATTTATAATGTCAAAATCTATCAAAAATGACTATTCCTTCACTCCATTTGGCCTTCAACTGATCTAGGCATGACCTTCCTTCTTGGTGGCCCTAGGCTTCAATTTTCTTCAAAATGACAAAAACACTTTTAGAAATTCTCCTTTGCCTCTGCAACTAGCTACAATGTGTTCAGAGCATGTAAATCTGCTAAGAATGACTCTTCCTGAGCCAAAATTGGTCGAAAATTGCTCAAGATATGGCCTATTCAATTTTTCCCTAGATTCCTCCTCCAAATCTGGACAATACTACAGATAACACTGCCAAAATGGCAGGTCTGCCGAAAATGGTGGCGCCCCTAAATATCCTCCAACCTAACTGCAGTCTTGAATTAATTTATAGCGATTAAAGTGGGATAAGTGCAGATTAATTACGTGCTAAGCACATTTACATAAACCAGTTTAATTAGCACTAACCATCGGATTAATGGATTAACCAGCCATTAATTAAAATCTCCATTGTTTGTATTTTTCTGTGTTGTTGTTTCTTGTGGTAACGACATATGGGAGGGGGATGGCATGTGGGGTTGGCCCACTATTTTCTGCCGTCGGATCCCGCATTGAAAATCAAATAAATTTCAATGGACCTAATATTACAAGTCGTGCCTGCAACCTGGTGGTAAGGCGCGAGGTTATGTGGAGGGAGGTCATGGGTTCGACCCTGACCTCTGCTCCTTCTCATATATATTTTGAAAACTTGAAAATTACGCACTACAAACCTTTTTAGTATATTAAAAGATAGTTATATATATATATATATATATATATATATACCACCAGAGGGGACACGTGGCGGTCCTTGGTTGGGCTGTCCTCCCACATAAAAAGAAATTGAATTCAACCTTAGGAGAAAAACTTTAAAAAAGTTCACTTTCAAACCCAACTGGTGAATCTAGTTGTGAATCTTGTCACAGTGCCACTTGGAAAAAAAATGAATAATATTCCATGCATGCTGACTGGGCTGCCATGTCATCAACCTATCACTGTTCTACAATTTTTTTTTTTTAATTTTCCTGTTTTGAACAACGATCAGTGGGCTATAACTTCTTCATCCGGAGTCGGTTTTAGACAAAACAAATTGCGTTGGATTCTTGGTGACAGACCAGTCGTTGTTGTTTAGTTTAAAATTAATTCTGAGCACTTTATTTTTTGAGCTAAATATTTAGCCTCTGATCAAAGAGGGAGATGATAATCCTATATAATCCTGAACAAAATGGTGTTGCAGAAAGAAAGAATAGACCCAGTGAGTAAAGTGTAAAAGCAATGTTACATGATCAAGATCTACCTAAATTCTTGTGGGGGGAGGCAACAAAGACAACAATCTACATTCAGAATAGATGTCTTCATAGAACTTTAGATAACAAAACTCTAGAAGAAGTATTCACTGGTAAGAAGTCATCTATGGATCATCTATGGATATTTGGGTGTCATGTACTTATCCATATACCAAAGGAAAAAAGAAAGAAGTTGGATCCTTCCAGAATGAAGGGAACATTTGTTGGGTGTAGTAACTCATCAAAAGCTTACAGGATCTACATGAAGGATGGACATCACATTGAAGTTTGTCATTATTTCATATTTGATGAGAGCATAGAATTCAAGAAATAAAAGGAACTTTCCTTGGTTTCTGATAATGAATATCTTCTATTATTTGAGGAAGAAGTGGACTAGAAAGAAGAAGAAGGTCCTAGTGAAATTGTTCAACCTATGGGCATCCAAGAATCAAGGAAAATACCTAATTGGTTGAAATATACACTAATTCATGAAGAACGTAATGGGGAAATGAAAGGGACATTTAGAGAAAGTAAGAAACTTAAAGTTATTCTGGATATGCTGCATACATGACAAAGTTAATAGAAGCATAACCATCCATTTTTGAAGATCCTGTAAAGAACCAGGAATGGAAATATTCCATGAATGAGGAATATCAATCTATCATGGAAAATTGAGTTTGGGAGATCGTACCTAGGCCCAAAGACAAATTTTTAGTTACTTCCAAGTGGATATGTAGGATCAAACATGCGACTGATGGAAGTATAGATAAATATAAAGCAATATTTGTGCCTAGAGGCTTCTCCCAACTCGAAGGCTCCAATTATGAAGAGACTTTTTCTCCCATATCAAATACATAATGATTCAATCATTAGTCTCTCTGGCAGCATAGATGGGATGGAACATTCACCAGATGGATGTCAAGAACACATTTTTGAATGGCACAATAGATGAAGAAGTATAGATAGAGAAACCCTTGAGATTTGAAGCCAAGGACAGAAAGGAATATGTTTGTAGATTAAAGAAGTAACTTTATGGCCTCAAGCAAGCACCAAGGTTATTGTATTCTAGGATGGATGCATATCTCCAAAGGATAGGCTTTACAAAAAGTTCATATGACCCAAACCTTTACATTAAAGTTGTAAGAGGTGAACTTGTAATTATTCTTCTGTATGTAGATGATATTCTCTTGATAGGTGTAGAAGGTTGAATTGAAGAACATAAGAAACAACTAGAAGCATAGTTTGACATGGAGGATCCTGGACTAATGCATTTCTATTTGGAATAGGAAGTTTGGCAAGGACCCGATGAAATTTATTTGGGTCAAGGAAAATATGTGATCAATATGTTTAAGAGGTTTGAAATAATGGATTACAAACTTGTGACCACTCTGATGATCACTAACTTGAAAATACTAAGGAGTTCTGAATCAAGCCCTATGGATCCATCCAAGTATAGAAAACTTATAGGCTCACTGATGTACCTAGTGAATACTAGACGAGACATATGATTTGTAGTAAATGTTCTCAGTCAATTCCAAGTGGAGAGAAAACAAGATCATTGGATAGCAATGAAACATATTATGAGATATCTGCAAGGAATCACCAACTACTGTCTAAATTATGATAGAGTAATAATGTAATTGGATATACAGATTTCGAATGGGGAGGTAGTCAATAGGATGGAAGAAGCACTACAGGAGGATGTTTTAGCTTGGGATCCTTCATGGTCTCATGGATGAGAAGAAATCAAGCAACGATTGATTTGAGTAGTGTTGAGGCTGAATATGTTGCAACTTGTGAAGAAAGCAAAGAATCGGCCTCATTAAGGAAGTTGTTATCTGGCCTATTTGAAGGACCGATGAACCCTATAGTGATAATTTGTGACAATACAAGTTGCGTACATTTTTCTAAAGATACAATATTTCATGGAAAGACAAACATATAAACAACAAATATCACTATATTCGAGAGCTAGTACAAAATTGTGTGCTACAACTTCAGTATATCTCCATTGATGAACATGCAGCTAATATATCGACGAAATCACTTCCAAACAAGAAGCTTATGTATTTGAGAGGCAATCTTGGTTTGGTGGATGTATCCTCCATATCTCAGAGGGGGTGATAGACACTAGATTATTGTCTTCATTTGAAGAAAGAATGGAGGATTGGGTAACCATATAGCATTCGATATTATTTGAGAATGTGGTAGGGAATTCAAGATAAGAGTAGTTGTGGGCCGATATTATTTGAGGATTAGCTACCCAAGATAAGTATAGTCCAAAGGAAGGTCATACTCATTGAATTCCTGGGTGGAGTATGTACCTTCAAAGACAATGATGATGGTATCTATAATTTATTACTCTCACCAACATTATGCCTTAATATTGTGGAGAGATAGAGTTGTTAGTCAATGCCTTTCTATGTGACAATGATGGTTAATATGATGCTAGAAAATGGGGTTACCAATCCGACTCTTCTTATGAGATATCTTAAGATTGAGAAAGACCGTGTACCTCATATGAATACCTCCCTAGTTAAGAGGGAGTGTTGAAAAATGTGTAACTAAGTTCGATCTTCATAAGTATGAAATATATTCTTGTAAATTTCAAATTATAAAATGAAAATAAATTATTATTGAAGCATGGGTTTCATGCTCAAGTTATTTATTTTATAGTTCAAGCACATATTAAAGTTCTTTTAGGATTTTCCCTACATATAAGAGTCATTGTCACATGTTGAAGAGCCTATGGGAACATTGTAACTTGTAAATAGAAATTTATTTTGTCTCTAAATTGTCAAAATACATCCAAGATCAAGTCAGCCTAGAGAGTTGCCAAGTCGGCCTACATGAAGAGCCATGTCTCCCTTGGAAGAGACCTATATAAGGAGAGGAACTCGACCTTCATAAGGAATTCACTCACTCTCACTCATATGTGAAGTATAGGAAAAGAAGAAGGTCCAATAAGAGGACGAAGAAGGAGCTAAAGGAAGTCAAGTTGTTTGATTAGGTATCTCTCTCCTACGCACAAATTGAAACTAAGATTTATGTGCTAGGGTACTCTTGAGTTCTATCTTGAAGGAGAGGTAGAAAATAAGGCCAACGAAGGGCTTCTAAGGCTTCTATATATTCCTATATCTCAAGTGTGGTGAAGTTAAGGGAAGGAGGAAACTCTACAAGGAGATCAAAGTCTCCTTGTGTAGTTGTAGCATTTGCATTAGTTCAATTTCAGACTTTATGGGAGAGGTCGAAGAAGTTGCAACTGGAGGTCGTGCTGATATTGATCTTGGAGGGTATTTTTCTAAGTCACTAGGTCATGGTATTCATCATTTAAACAATTTATAATAATAGAAGAGATTTACAGGTTTTCCCCTAAAGAGAAGGGGTTTTGGCCCTGGCTTGCAACCTATATATTGTATCATTGTTCTAATTATTTTGGTAGTTATTTTATGTATTGGACACTATAATAATAAGGAAAAAAGAAAATAAGTAAGAAGATAATACTATCAGTTATCAAGGAAGAGAAATAACTTATTCATTTCCCTATTGAATTCTCAACATAGAATGCCCCTCAATTTAACCAAATCACAATTCCTCTTCTTCAACACAACACCTACTATTCAAGGCCACATTTATCATATTCCTGGAATTCAATTGGCTCCCTTTTGTCTAAATACTTGGGTTCTCCTCTTACTGCTAATATTCTAAAAGCTAAATTTTGGGCGAACGTGTTATTAATTATTGACTTTAAACTCTCTCGTTGGACCTTTCGAGCCCTCAAATTTGCAATAAATCCAACTCTAATAAAATTTGTTTTGAAATCCCTCCCAACCTATATTATTTTAGACATGGTTGCTCCTAAATCCATCATCCATAAGCTCTAAAACATTTAGTGTTCCTTTCTTTGAGGAGGAGCCAAAAAAGAAAGAAAATGGGAATTGGTTACGTGGGATAAAATTTGTCGACCCAAATATAGTGGAGTCAAATGCGGAAGAATAAGTATGCTCCTTCCAAACCCACCACTCAAATCATTAGAATGGATGGTTGTGTACATGGGTCTCACATCCAGAACATTGCTTCTAAAAAAATAAATTGGCGTAGGATCATAAAATTTGGGAGATTCGAAATGGTGCTACTACCTTATTTGTGTAAGACTCTCAGAATTAATGGCCAAATCATTCAAAAAATGGTCTCTTTAAAACTATCAAATCTCACCTCATCTCTCAAGGTTATACCTAGGTATCTCAATATTAAGAAAAGAAAAATCCACAATATCAATGGAGAAAATGACTCAAGCGGCTCCTTCTGGCCCAATATTCTCTCACAACGACAAGTAGATATGTTATCTCAAGATCTAGCTAAAAGGACAACTTAAGTTCAGGATGGGGAGGATATCTTGCGATCGAGATATCATCCCATTGGTAATTTCAACGTCCAAGAAGCATGCATACTCCTATCATGAAACTAAAAAATGGAAATTCATAAGAAATGGCACAAATTATGGACACTTAATCATTGGACCAAAATCATATTATTGTTGTGGATTCTTCTATGGAACAAAAACCTCACATGGCATCATCTTGCGTTAATCTTCAAGAAGCATGACAAAATTGTAGACAACATTATTTGAAATTTCAAAAATTGGAGGTGGGCTTTGTTTCAAAATTATATCCTTAATAGATCTTGGAAGATACTCTATGAATTCATATTATGGGATATATGGAAATAAAGAAACTATAATATATTTAAAAATACCACCTTATCAATTGAATCCACCTAGTAGGCCATCCTCAACGAGCTAAAAGAAACCACCCATTTTATCTCTTGTTCTGCTCAAGATTGGGAATGTAGTCCTCAAAAACAATTTGTCATGGTTGCTAAGGGAATTTATCCCTGCTCTTCTCCTGATGTTGTCTCCAATCCTCTTGCTTGCCCTTATAGTCCCATGAACTATTTCCCTCCTCCCTTGGACTTCATTAAACAAAATTTTGATGGCACCTCAAAAGGAAACCTTGGTCCAATAAGTTTTGGAGGTGTTTTCAGAAATTCCGTGGGACAAATCCTTCATATTTATATAAAATAAATCGAACATAATACCAACAGCACAATGGAGTTATGGGACATGTAGCAAGGTCTTCTAATTTCCATTCACAATAAGTATCATAAGTTGATCATTGATGGAGACACTTAACTTATCATCTCCATTTTTTGAAAAATTCTATGTGGGACAATCCTTCCAAATCCCCCCACCATTGGCATCTAGAACCCTGATTTCTGAAACTTGCCTCCCTTTTATCTCTCATTTAAGTTCCCTTGCAGACTCATGTTTGACATGAGGGAAATAAAATCACAGACAAACTTGCAAATTTTGGCCTTAGCATTGGAGAATCATTTCTAGACCTCCCTTGGGATCAAAACGTACCTCATCCACTGTGATATTGCCAACTCTATGCTCAACATGAATTATCCCCCATAGTAGGTGTAAATTCCCAAGGTTCCTGAGATAATTCCCCTCCTCAATAAGCTCTATGTACCATGAATAAAGCCTTTCTCCAAATAATTTGTTAGTTTTTTTTTGTATCTCATGCCTATTATCTTGTCAATCTGATAGTTTTGTTAAGGGAGGTATTTACAACCTCAAGACTCTGAATTTATGCTATGGGTTTGGTTTCCCTTCAGGAGGACCAATAATAAGTGATTTGGCTATGTACCATATTTTTAAAGTAATATGAGTGCCTAGCTTTATGAACACAAATTTTGAAATGAATTATTTCATTAAAAAGTTTATTTTATATATATGTATATATGTAACTAGTTTGGTATTCATGAACACGATATGAGTGTCATGACATAGGGTCAATTGTGACCTCGAAAATCTCTAATCAAATATTAAACAAGGATTAAGTATGTAAGACACTCATAATAACTATTATAAAAGGCCCATTCTCCAAATATTAATTAGTTAAATGAATTTTTCCTTTTAACTTTAGTGTTGTAAACCTATTAAAAAACAAATAAATTAAAAACTCTATATCTTATACATTATTAATTTAGTATTTAAAACTACCACTAAACCATACAAAAACCCTTTGTATTATATATTAATGAAATTCCTCTCATTAAAAACAAAGAATCCTATCTATTAAAAAAAATCTACTCAGCTAAAATTAGTAATCTTTTCAAATTTTAATGGATTTAAATTAATATGTCTATGTACGAACTCTTCTATTTTTTTAACAGTAGTGTTGTAAATTTATTTAAATACAAAAATAACTCTATATTTTATATAGATTATTTAAATTTAGTATTTAAACCTACTATTAAACAAACAAAAACCCTATGTATTATATTTTAATAAAATCCCTTCCATTAAAAACAAAGAATATCATCTATTAAAGAAATTCCTTTCACTAATTATAAAAAACCCTATATATTGTGTGTTAATGAATGGCTAAAAACAAAGAAACCTATTGATTAAATAAATTCCTCTCATTAATAATGAATAAAAGGGGTTATAATTAGTTATTTTTTCAACTTTAATAGATTTGAGCTAATTTAAAAATCAAATAATCTTTCTTAATATTAATAAATTTGTTCCTTTAATTTAGTGTAAATTTGTCTTTTATAATCCCAAAAATATTCAATATATTAACAAAATCCATATAACTTAAAATTGCAATGTTTTTTCTTAAATATTAATATTTTTTTTAATTATAATATTTTCCCAAAATTTAATAATTTTCATTTGAAAATTCGAAACTTACTTTTTTAAATAATAGAGATATAGTAAAATCTACATAACTTAAAATTACAATATTCTTTTCAAATATTTATTTTAAAAAAAAAACTTTAAAACTATATTTTTTTAATGAATTATATTTAACTTGAATTAACTATTTTTTTTAAATATTAATTTTTAATTTTTTTTAATAAATTTCTTCAGATTAAATATTGTAAATTTGCTTTCCCCAATGGGGATGATGAACATGGAGGACACCTCAATGCATGGTTTATGACGATGAACACTTGGCAGATGGTGTGGAGGTCGGTCATCTCTTCCTCACATCGTGTTAGTAGTATGGGGAGTTAAGGTTGAACATGTGAATTTTCAATCAATCTCGTCGGAATTGTAAGCGAGTGTGGCTCGTTGGTATATGGAGATCGTTGATCTCTAGGTTTGGTATTATGTTGTAATAATTTGGTGGTTAGATGTTCGAGGATTGAGCTCAGGTGGTCTTAGTGGTTTCTCTGGCTCGTGGCATGTCTGGGACTGGTGGCGATTTCGTAGTCGAAGTCTCCTCCTTAACATCCAGGTAATGAAAATGATAAGTTCCCTTTCATGCTTCCTTATTTTTTCAGAGGTTTAAGTGAACTGTGTCTCATTATATGGTCGACCTTTGAGCCCTTTTGTGTGTTTCTTGTCTATTTTCTTCTTAGACTCCTCTTGTATTTGTAGATGCATCTTTCTATCTTGTCAATTGGTTTTCTTCTGGGGTCTTGTATTTTTGTAGCTTTTATGTAGCCGCCCTTGACCCATTGCTAGGTGAATAGTTATTTGGGCAAGTCGGGGGATAATTATCCTAAGGTGTTTATCATTGTTAGTTATCAGGAGGGTTCATGCCTATTGGGTTGGTGGTTATTTGTCTCATCGCATGGTCTGTGTCTTTGATTCTAGTTACTTCCTCTAATAGAGGTGCTAGCAAGATGATGGTATGCATGGTGTGTTTCCTAATGGAGGTCTTATTTGTAATTTCTTGAGCTGGAGATAGTGGGCCGAAAATTCATCACCATCAAATTCCTTGGGTAAAATTGAGGCTAAAAGCTACTCAACTATGAACTTTGGTGAATTGGGTGGTAAGGTTGTTAGCTGTTGTTTCTGTCTCTGCTATGATGCGACCCATGCCGTGCAACTCCCGTTCCACACCCCAGTCGAAGGGAATTTAGGCCAGGCAGGGGGTGGGCATAAGGATTTGAAGGTGGCTGATCTGAATATGGACAAACTTGTTAATGTTATGAAAGCTCCCTCAACAGTATTAAATTTTTTTTTAAGGATCGTCTTATTTAACCATTTGTGAAGGGTTAAATTGTCAAGTTTCATGTGTCTTTGATGAGGTAAATATGAGTTAATTATATTTTTAAAAATCATAAACAGAAAATGAAATGCAATAAAATAACTCACAGTAATCACATAACACCCCTGCTGGGCTACATCTCTATGGACCTGCTTTAACTAGTTAAGCCCTCTTGGGATTATGAGTGAAAATTCTGATTACAATCATTTTTTATGCTCCAATGGATTTTTTGACTGTTTCATTGGATTTAGAAGACATGAAAACCTCAAAAATGACTATCCAATCTCTGAATTTGGTTCACAGCCCCTCTAGGCTTGACCTCCAACACTACTGGCCATGGGCTTGTTGAATCTCCAAAATGACAAAATAACCTTTATATGTCCTCTAACGCCTCTATAAAATATACCACTATGTTCATAGCATCAAATACATCAAAAATTTGCTATTCACTCACTAAAATTGGCCTTTAGATGGTCTGGGCATGGCCTTCTCTTCTGGTGGCCCTAGGCTTCAAAATTCTTCAATGTGCCAAAAACACTTGTATATGAGCTCCATTGCCTCTACAAGTTGTTCCAATAGATTCAGATCATGTCAGTCTGCTAAGAATGACTATCCTTGATAAAAAAAATGGTCGAAAATTGACTTAGTTATGGCCAAAATAAATTCCCCCAATTTCTCCTCCAAAATCTGGAGAACTGGAGTTAACTTCGACTAAATTTAGTAAGTCCGCCTAAAAAGGCACCTCTACCAATTCTTCTACTAATTAAGGAGTTTTATTAGTTAGTGTTAATCTCGTCATTAGGTGGATAAGGACGAGCTTAAAATACGCATTATGGAAGATGCTGGAACGTGGTTTTTAAGTTGCGGTCACGTGGAGGAGGGTTGGCCCTCCAAAGCTCCCACCGTCTGAGCCTGCAACACGTTCAATTAAAAAATCACCGCATATCTCTTCAAATTTGAAGTAAACGGTGCAATAATAAAGGCGCTCTATTATTGGGGAGAAGTCACGGGTTCAAACCCAACCTAGAACCCTCCTTACCATTTTTCACGGCTTAATAAGCCCGAACCTTTGAACTTTAATGTATAGCACTGCAATGTTTAAAGTAATGTTGTGGACTTTAGGTTATAAAAACCTTTGTATTTCGTTTGAAAACCTTTGATTAATACATTGATTGGCTCCACCATATTTAATGAATATGCCTCCAACCATAATTTGAATATTCCATATTAAAACCATACTATATTGCCATTTTTCAATGTTTTCCAACGTATTGTTTTTAAAAAATGGAACTTTGACTTTTGGTTTTATAATTTAAATATGTGGAATTTAAATATTTAATAATATATAAAGTTTAAATTTAATAATTATATATATAAATAAAATAATATAATATATAATTATTTAAAAACTATATATAATATTAATCCAACTTTAATATATTAAAAAATATATTTTCTAACACATAATAATTATGAACCTACATTCAACTTTAGAGGATATTGGGTGATTTTTACCTTCACAAACCAAACTGGCGAATTAATTGTGACACTTTTCACAATCCCATTAGACTAAAAACTGAAGAAGATTCTCTGCATGCTGACTAGACTACCATGTCATCAGCGGTACCTGTTTTGCAATTTTTTTTTTTAATTTGCCTATTCTAAACGACGATCAACAGACCATACTCCTTCATTCGAACTCAGTTTTCAACGAAACAAGTTGTGTTGGATTCCTTGCGATGGGTTGGTCGCTTTGAATCTAGTTTTTTGAAATTCCAAGTACTTTCATTTTTTAGCTAAATTTTTCCCCTGATCCAAATTCTTATCACTCCTTCCCACTAACATGCTTTTGGACCCCCAAAGCTGGTTATCTCATGAGTGTTGAACACTCTTCTATTTCCCAAGTTCTATCATCTTGATTCTGCTTGGAGAAATCACTATGACAACCACTTCGTTACTGACATGCCTTGCCTTGCAAATGGCTTGGCTCTTCAACCACTGTTCTCCTTTTGCTGCTAACCCAATCCAACACTTGTTGGATATTTGTTGATATAACACTTTTGTTGTACCAAATTGATTCCTCGGTGCCTTCCCACTGAGAATCATGTTCCTCCTTTGCACAATGAGTGAACTACAACAAATAGCTTCCAACATCAGTAAAAATAAGAAAATAAATGACCATTCTTTTACCTCCATGGTTCCAAATTCCACATTTGGAAGAATGCATTCACCATCTCCTTCTCTTATTAGCGTCAACACATAAAATTGTCTCCAATAGCTGCAAAATTTTCTTTGACATTTTGTCACAAACACCACGTCATGCAAGAAAAAACTTGATGACATATCCTCTTGCTCCTTCAAAGCAACTAATTTCACATCATGTGAAATTCACCATGTACTCTCACATCTTGGTGTTAAAACTTATTGACCAAACACAAGTCGAAAAAAACACGGCTCTTCAAAATACTGACTCTTCAAGTCAAGCATAATCATGTGTAACAAAATAAATTTCACATCTCATGAAACACTTCGTCAACATATCATTTTCATCTTTGGAGACAAAATCAACTCTTCCAAGTCGATATGACATGCATGCAACACACAATCAATCAACGCAAGTATCCTCATGCATGTGCAAATGATCGACAATCTCAAGTTGACAACATACATGTTCAACAAAGAAATCGACCAACACATGTCAATTACTCATGCATGTTCAAGCACAATGAAATCATCAAAATTTCATTCTTCATACACACAAACTCTCATGCATGTATACAATTATTCAACTCTCTCATAAACACAATCATAAGTACAAGAATCCATTCATACGTACATGTACTTAAAGCTGAAATGAACAAATTTCGCTGCAATAAAGTGAGTCAACATACTCCACTTTCAATCACTTTCTTGGAGTAAACATGCAACATGCAATGTAAAAGAACAAACCATTTCATTGGAGCCTCTTTCAGCTGCACTTCATTATCAAGTGAATCATCATGACCCACAGAAATTATGGAATCTTATTTTCCATTCTTGTCATTCTCTTTCTCCATTTTCTTCAAATGTCATGGATGACTTGCTGGATATAAAGTCCAAAACTTGTCTAGAAGATATCCTTGCTTATATCAATGAGTGTAAAACAATTGCCTCTTTCTTTTAACATGGTTTTCTTTGGCTTCCTGCCTCCTTTTATTCAAAATTTTCTTGTGCATGGCTATCCTCTTCCAACGCCTTGAAACATTATGGTTATTCAAACTACAAAACGAACATGCAAACTTTCTCCAAACCTTATGTGAGAATTTTCCATGTTTATCATAATCAAAAGCAACTTGATTAAAATAAGAATTATACCTTGAACATTCACCTTTGTCGCGTTCTTGAGGAGGTGAATTTGATGAGTTAGTGGCTCTCTTCAAAATACCAACAATCTATTCAATGACTGTAGATATTTCAGCATCCTCTTGTTCGCCATTCTCATTAGCTACATGCTTATGAGCACCATCCTGCAAAGTGGGTGTAAAACTTTTGTATTCCTCATAAACACAATCTTCACAAGCTTGAGGTAATGAACATGAAATGGAAGTCTTTCTTGAAACACATTTATGTTCCTCCTTAGCTTTAGAACTTTCTCCATCATGTTGTCCATAACCAAGACCCAAATAATTATGCCTTTCCTCAACAACAATTGGCTCAACTATGCCTTGTGCATGTTTGCCTAATCATTTACCTTCATAGCCTATTTTCATCAATAATTTGGATCTTATTCCTCTAGTGTGTCTTTCAAAAGAACCTACACACTTATATTGAGAGTAAATTGAAGATTAAATTGAATTGTATACCTCTTTTTCAAGCATGTGCTTGGATAAGGCTTCCTTGGCATCATGGAGCTGAGTCTCCATCTCATGCATCCTTTCAAGGTTCACATTTACAATATGGAGTTGAGTCTCCATCTCATGCATCTTTTCAAGATTCTTATTTGAAATATGGAGTTGAGTCTCCATCTCATGCATCTTTTCAACAAGCTCTTCAATTTAACTACTCTTGAAGTTTAATACTCTCCCTCTTATCGTCATACTTCTCTTGCATCCTATCAACCATGATGTAGAGTTTCTGCAACAACTCTTTATCAAAGAGTTTCTGTAAGGAAGATGAACTTGAAACATAACTTAATGAAGTTTCCATCACACCATGCAATGCATACAAAGATTCTTTGCTGTGATTTGAGAATTTTAAGTCTCAATCTTTTCCTTCTCCTTCACACATAAACTTGGGAAACTGTTAAATTCTCCTTGCACAAATTCAATAACTAATAGATATAGAACCAATAGCTAATCTTGGCTAAAATGAGCTAAACTTAAGCTTTGATACCAACTTGATTTAAATATGGGAAAACTTGTTAATGCTATGCAGGCTCCCTCATTAGTATTAAAAATGTGTTTAAGGATCGTCTCATTTAACCATTTATGGAGGGTTAAATTGTCAAGTTTCATGTGTCTTTGATGAGGTAATTATGAGTTAATTATATTTTTAAAACCCATAAACAACAAATGAAACACTGTAAAATAACTCACAACAATTACATAACAGAATGGATGATTATGGAGTTCACCCCTCTTGGGCTACATCTCCATCGACCTGCTTTAACTAGCTGGGCCCTCTTGGGATTATGAGTCAAAAGTATGATTTCAAGCACATGTGATATTCCAATGGATTTTCTGACTATTCCATTGGTTTCATAAGACATGAAAACCCTAAAAGAGACTATCCAATCTCTGAATTTGGTTCACATCTCCTCTAGGCTTGACCTCCAACACTATTGGCCATGGGCTTGTTTAATCTCCAAAGTGATAAAATCATCTTCAGATGTGCTCTAAAGCCTCTATAAACTATACCACAATGTTCAAAGCATCAAATATATCAAAAATTTACTATTCACTCACTGAAATTGGCCTTCAGCCAATCTAGGTATGGCCTTCCCTCTTGGTGGCCCTCGGCTTCAAAATTCTTCAACGTGTCAGAAACACTTGTAGATGAGCTCAATTGCCTCTGCAAGTTGTTCCAATGGATTCAAAGCATGCCAATATGCTAATAATGACTATCCTTGAGCAAAAATTGGTCGAAAATTGACTCAGTTTGGCCAAAACAAATTTCCCTCAATTTCTCCTCCAAATCTGGAGAATTAGAGTTAACTCTGACTAAATTTAGTAAGTCCTCCTAAAAAGGCTCCTCTACCAATTCTACCGCTAATTAAGGAGATGGATTAATTAGTGTTAATCTTGTCATTAGGTGGATAAGGACGCGCTTAAAATCCACATTATGGAAGGTGCTGGAACGTGGTTTTTAAGGTGTTGTCACGTGGAGGAGGGTTGGCCCTCCTCCGCTCCCACTTTCCGAGCTTGCAACATGTTCAATTACAAAATCTCCACATAGCTTTTCTAATTCAAAGTCAACAATGCAATGGTGAAAGCACTTCGTTATTCAGAGGAGGTCATAGGTACAAACTTGACATCAACCCCTTCTTAACACAATTCATATTCAAACCTAACCTCAACCTCTCCGAAAACTTTTGCACGGCTTAATAAGCCCGAAACTCTGAACTTTAACGTATATCGCTGCAATGTTTAATGTAACGTTGTGGACTTTATACAAAAACCTTTGTATTTCGTTTGAAAACCTTTCATTTATTTGAACTTTAATATATATTTCTGCAATATTTAATGTAACGTTGTGGACTTTAGGTTATAAAAACTTTTGTATTTCGTTTGAAAACTTTTGATTAATACGTGATTACCTCCACCATATTTAATGAATATGCCTCCAAACATATATTTTGAATACGCCATATTAAAACCGTACTATATTGTTATTTTTCAATGTTTTCCAACGTATTGTTTTTACAACATGGAACTTTGACTTTTGGTTTTAATATTTAAATATGTGGAATTTAAATATTTAATAATATATAAAGTTTAAATTTAATAATTACATATATAAATAAATTAATATAATATATGATTATTTAAAAACCATATAAAATGTTGATATATATATATATATATATATATATATATATATATATATATATATAATTTTAATATATTACAAAAAAAAATGATTTTTTAACACAAATAATAATCATGAACTCATATTTAATTTTGGAGGATATTGGGTGATTTTTACCTTCACAAATTAAATTGGTGAACCTAATTGTGACACTTGTCATAGTCTCATTGAACTAAAAACTGAAGAAGATTATTTGCATGCTAACTGAACTTCCATGTCATTATCTATACCTGTTATGCAATATTATTTTTAAAAATTATCTGTTCTTAACGACAATCAGCAGACCACAACTCCTTCATCCGAACTTGATTTTCAACGAAACGAGTTGTGTTGGATTCCTTACGATGGGTCGATCGCTTTGAATCTAGTTTGGTGCAATTCTGATCACTTTCATTTTTAAGCTAATTTTTACCCTTGATCCAGATTTTGATCAGTGGCAGTGGTAGTTCAAGCGTTTGAACGCCCCGCGTGGGGAGGTAGAGCCATTGGTATCATGGGTCGAGCGGTCTCAGGCGTTCGTGGTGGCAGGGGAGGCTCGAGAGTAGCAGGGATTGGGAAGTTGTGCAGTGTGACGCAAGGGGGCAACACTGATGGATGCGGTAAGATGCGTTGGTCTTGGCATGCAGGGATTGCTGGTCGGCACAGTTGCTCCGAGAATTATCGGGACCTGGTCTAGTCTGTCTTTGATCGATTGGAAAATCGTGATAATGCTAGGAAGGAAGAACATGAAGTTGTCATTGTTACACTCAACTATTTGCATTACTTCCAATGCCATGTCCAAGAGAGAGTCGTGGTGGTATGAGGTGGTCATAATTTGCTATCTGAGAAGTTGGAAAAGCTAGAGACATGGATGGCTCATTTTGAGTAGCACGTTCAGTGTACCTACTTTCTCCCTCCTCCTCGAGGGACTGGATCGAATATTCCTGCCTCTATTACATCTTATGACTAAGCATGGTTACATGCGTTCTACTTGTTTTCTTTGTCTTTTGGTGCTTTTGGCCTACTAAGTTATGGATTGTGTCCCAAGTTGTACTTCTGTTTATTTGCTATATAATGCTTGCGGTAGTCAAAAAACCTAGTTAGAGTGAGACTACCTACATTTGATACCGATGTACTTCTTTTTTTAAGAATAAATAAAACCTCGATTTAAAAAAATAAATTATAAATCCATTTTAAAAAAAAAACTTTATATATTAATAAAATTCTCATATAAAATTGTATATATTAATAAAAATCATATAATTTGAAATTACCATATTACTTTTAAATATTACTAATTTTTTTATTTAAAATACACTATCATTCTAAAAAATTAATATATTGCTAAAAAAAAAATCCAAAACACTTTATTTATTAATTAACTTCCATTAAATAAAATTACAGTGTTCTTTTTCCCTATCAAGAATCTTTTATTAATGAAATTTGATTAAAAGAATTCATCGGGGGTTCTAATTACAAAATCATTCTTAAAATAATAATGAAATCCTGAAATTACGAATATTCTTCTAAAATAATAATGTGGGTTTTTTTTTTTCAAAGTTACCATGTTTTCTCTAACCCTACGTAGATATCTATTTCCAAATATAATTAATTGAATTTTTTACTGCACTTTGTGGAGGGAAACATATCTTTCAAAAGGCGAAGAAGTGAGTCCCTCGACCACTCGATAAAACCCACAGGGAGAGATCTTTCTCTGCCTTTGGGTTTTTTGGAATTAATGCTTACATCCTATTTGAGAAGTTGGTTTGTGACGGT
Source organism: Pinus albicaulis (assembly GCA_034641835.2). Classification (NCBI taxonomy): domain Eukaryota; kingdom Viridiplantae; phylum Streptophyta; class Pinopsida; order Pinales; family Pinaceae; genus Pinus; species Pinus albicaulis. Next base: position 977,775,586 of record CM076572.1, read on the forward strand.
TGAGAAATTCTCTCAACCTCTCTCTCTAATTTAGGAATAAGTTGGATCTTAGAAACTCTATTTAATAGAGTAATCTGAATGTAATCGTTTGTGTGTGTGTTGATCGCATACACCTTTGTGTGGAATATATGAGTGCTTCTAGTTAGTTTTATCTTGATATCAGAGCTTCAGGCTCATACAGGGATTGTGAGAGATAGTTAGTTTTATCTGTTTGATGGTGTTAAATTAAAATTTCGAAATTATGTCATCCTGAAAACAATAATAATGGCGATTTGGATGTTTGAACGCTCTGGAAAATATACATACATGAATTATAAAGCCCCGTCCTCCATGTCGAGTCACAGAATGAGCAGGACTGGGAGTTTTATTTTGTTTTATATGTAGATATCACTTTCCTTTTGTTAACGAATTTCTAGTACAGGAAGGTGATTGCTGAAAATATACGAAAATGAGATTATGCAACGATATTTTTTAGATTTCTTTTTTAACAGAGGAAAAAAAATATTTAGCAAACATACCCAAATATTGTAATTAGA